>JAOTQP010000099.1:18661377-18674606 GCA_026413545.1 Cichladusa arquata
TCCCCTTTCCCTTTTCCCCTTTCCCTTTTCCCCTTTCCCTTTTCCCCTTTCCCCTTTTCCCTTTCCCTTTCCTTTTCCCCTTTCCCCTTTCCCCTTTCCCCTTTCCCCTTTTCCCTTTCCTTTTCCTTATTCCCTTTTCCCTTTTTCCTTTCCCTTTTTCCCATTTTCCTTTCCCTTTCCTTCTCCACCTGACCACTCCCAGCTCTCAGTTTTTCCTCCCAGGAGAGTGGCTCCAGCCCTCAGAACATCTCTGTGACCTCCTTCCATTAATCCTGAACCTTTTCTCTGAAGTTCCACAAAAATCTGAAATGCTCCAGGCTCCCCTGGGGTCCCTCAGTGTCTCCTCAGAAATTCCCCTCATGGGGTTGGGGTGTGGTTTTCATGCAAATAATTGTCCTTTTTTTTCTCCTCCACAGCTGATTTTGAAGATCTTTGGCTGCACTGACAGCAGGATGTGGATGGGAGGTGAGGGGGAGTGGATTCCTTCTGTCAGGGTCCTCCATCTTCCAGATTACCTAAAGAATTGATCAGGGTATTAAAAAAAAAAAAAAAAAAAAACAAAACCCAAACATTTTCCAGCTTCTGGGCATGGATATTCACTGCTCATTTATTCATTTATTTATTCTGTAATAAAATAGTGCTGTTCTCACAGACTAGGCTGTATGATCCATAAATACCCTTGTAAAATAGATTTGTAACATGTAACAGAACCCCTTAGAATATTCTGTGAAAATTCTATTTTTTGTTGTTGTTGTTGATAGCACTTTCAGAACATTTACATCCTTCATCCTGACATTTTGAAATAGAACATTTTTTTTGCCTACAGAGGTAAGTTTACAGCATCATCACAGTATTATAGCTTGTTTAAAAATACATACAGCAGAACTGGTAATTGCAAGCAAGCTGGAGACTTGAGCAGGGGGCTGGTGGCAGCTTCACATGGTTTGTACTTTATAAAACAATGACATTTATTCAGATTACATCCATCACTTGCTTAGAAAAGATTATTTAGAAGTGCTGCTCACAATCAATCTGTCATTTCTCTGTGACATCACAGGCTGTGGAAATAGAAACACACTGTGGTCTGGGTGGTTTAAAAAGGAGTTTTTAAAAAAAAGGAGTTTAAGCTGCTTCTTCCCTTGGGGATTGGAATTGCAACCCCTGGTGGGATCAGTGCAGCACAACCCCGCTGCTCTGGGATACCCCAAATCTGCCTCTTCACCTTCCAGGGGCTTTTTGAAAGAGTGAAAGCAGCAGATTGAAATTTGCTGGTTCAGTAATTACACAGAAAATTGTGGTTAGGGTTGGAATGGACCCAAAAACTCATCCCTGCCTCCAGCCTGGCCTTGGACACTTCCAGGGATCCAGGAGCAGCCCCAGCTTCTCTGGGAATTCCATCCCAGGGCCTCCCCACCCTCCCAGGCACTGCCACGATTCGCTGAGCCAGGATTAAAATGACAGAAGAGATTAAAAATACAGCATTGCATTGGTTTTACTTTGCACAAATGAGACTAAATGTATAAATATATATATATATATGTATAATAAAGCTGTAGGAAATCTCCAAACTGCTAACAACTCTTAGAAATGAGATAAAACAAGAATGCATTTGCTTGGGAATCTCCAATTTGCAGTTCTCATCATTTTCATTTCCAGGTAATTCACGGTGGATCCTGGATTTTCCTATGAAACAAGTCCAGGTGTGCTTTGGCAAACGCTCTTCTCTTGGTCCCTCTGGTACTCCTCGTGTGCTTTCTGCAGTCTCTTCCCTCTGAGCTGCCACTTGTGGAAGCAGTAGGTGCTCAGGGATGTGGTGAGCAGGGAGAGGATGAGGAGCAGCACCACGCCGAGGGCGATGGTGGAGGAGAGGGAGCCCTGCAGCTGCTCCCTCACCCCGGTGGAGTTGAGCTCAGCCAAGTTCTGCTCGTCTGCTGAGGCCCGAAGTGCAGCTGCAGGAGCCTCCAGGAGGCCGGGCCTCATTGGGGTGGGAGTGCTCAGAGCTCCTGCAGGAGCACAGTCAGGGCTGGGGCAGCCGGGAGCGGGAGCTTCCCTCGGGGTGCGCGGGGTCTGCAGGCATGGGGAGCCTCCGAGGAGGTTTGATATCAGGGAGGCTCAGAGGGAGGTTTGATATCAGGGGAGCCTCCGAGGAGGTTTGATATCAGGGAGGCTCAGAGGGAGGTTTGATATCAGGGAGGCTCAGCAGGGAGGTTTGATATCAGGGGAGCCTCAGAGGGAGGTTTGATATCAGGGAGGCTCAGCAGGGAGGTTTGATATCAGGGGAGGCTCAGCAGTGAGGTTTGATATCAGGGGAGCCTCTGAGGAGGTTTGATACCAGGGGAGGCTCAGAGGGAGGTTTGATATCAGGGAGGCTCAGCAGGGAGGTTTGATATCAGGGGAGGCTCAGAGGGAGGTTTGATATCAGAGGAGGCTCAGCAGTGGGATTTGATGCCCGGAGTTTCCAGCCCAGCTCAGTTTGGTCCCAGATGTTGAGCTCCCAGTTGTTGAGCTCCCAGATGTTGAGCTCCCAGATGTTGAGCTCCCAGATGTTGAGTCCAGGGGAGGCTCCGCCAGCTGCACTTTGGGATTCCTCCTTTTCTGCAAGAGAAGATTGGAGAGAATCCAGTCAGGAGCTTGTCCTGGGGCTGAAAGCAAAACAAACGCTGCAACAAGTGGGACTTTCTGTCAGGGGAATTGTTTCAGTGAAAGATTTTTTTTTTTTCTTTCCCAAAATATTCCCAGAAAGGAGGGAAATCAAATCCCACATGAACAAAATCAGCTGCAACGTGGAGCTGAGCCCCAAAATGAAGGGGTTTCATTGCCCCTCTTTTCTGCACCTGCTGTTGGACTGGGATTGCATTTGGGGTTTTAATCCTCGGGAGTTTTGGTTGTAGTGGGATGGAGGTTTCCTCACTAATTGCACATCTGGGATCTGGAGAAAGGTCCTGGATGAAAACCCAATTATTGTAAACTGGAATTTAACCCCCCACCCTTCCACAATTCTGATGGAATTTCAAAGACTTTTGAATCATTTGCCTTTGGTATGTGCTGAGTGTGACAAATCCTCAAACATTCCCTCCTCTGAGCAGTTCTGAAGCCCAAAGCTGCTGTTCCCTCCCTGACCCAAATCCCATTTTGGAGTTAAACCTCAGCAACGAGGTTTAACTCTGCTCTTGATTCCTGTTCTAGTCAGGACAGGAGGATTTTCCTTGGGATATTTTCCTTTATTTCATTTCCTTTATTTATTTCAAATAACAGCTCGCTCCAAACCCCCTCCCCCCTCCTCCCAAATGCTTGGAGGCCAAAATTTGGTTTCAGAATTCTCATTGTTTGGAGATGATGTGTTTGAGAGGATGCAGTTCATCCTCTTTATAGAAATAAAGTTCATCCCACTCAGGCTCACAGAGAACTGAGGGTCTCTTTTCCTAATTAACAGCACGTTCTGATTAGTAAAAATCAATGTTTATATAGCTCAGCGTTCTGTTGGTGCTGGAAAATGTAAATAGCATTTCCTGCCAGTTTGGAACAATATGTTCACAGAATCAGAAATGGAGATTCCCAGGGAAGTTTGGAAAAATATATTTACAGAGAGAGAAAGAAATGGGGATTCTCAGGGAAGTTTGGGACAATGTATTCACAGAGTCAGAGAGGAATTTGGATTCTCAGAGAAGTTTGGAAAAATGTATTTACAGAGAGAAATGGGGATTCTCAGTTAAGTTTTGAAAAATGTATTTACAGAGTCAGAGAGAAATTGAGATTCTCAGGGAAGTTTGGGATAATAAATTCATAGAGAGAGAAATGGGGATTCTCAGGGAAGTTTGGAAAAATGTATTTACAGAGAGAGAAATGGGGATTCTCAGTTAAGTTTTGAAAAATATATTTGCAGAGTCAGAGAGAAATTGAGATTCTCAGGGAAGTTTGGGATAATGTATTCACAGAGAGAGAAATGGGGATTCTCTGGGAAGTTTGGAAAAATGTATTTACAGAGAGATAAATGGGGATTCTCAGGGAAGTTTGAGACAATATATTCACAGAGAGGAATGGAGGTTCTCAGAGAAGTCTGGGATAATAAATTCATAGAGAGAAATGGGGATTCCCAGGGAAGTTTGGAATAATATATTCACAGAGAGAGAAACTGGGGTTCTCAGGGAAGTTTGGGACAATATACTCATAGTCAGAGTGAGAGCAGCAGCAGGTGGAAATCCCAAAAGTGCAAAGCTCTGCTCCAGAATCAGCTGCATTTTGGGGAAGGAAAGGTTTTTATGGGCAAATGCCACCCCAAAAAAAACCCCTCTGAGGTGCTGGGCTGTGACATGTGGGGTGACAGTGACAAATCCATGGGTGACAGCAGTGCCACCTCTGCTGCCTGAGAGCCAGCACTGCCCTTGCTGCTGCTCAGGGACGGACTGGGGAAGCAGATTGGAGATTTTTTTGGGGTGAGGGACACCCCAAGCTCCTTGCTGGGATCCTGTGGGACTGGAAGGGACAGAGCTGGAGACCCGAGCAAGGGGCTGGTGGAACTTCACCTGGTTTGTACTTTATAAAACAATGCCATTTATTCAAATTGTGATAATTGAGAACAGATTCGTGTTAATCACAGAAGTTTTGGAGTTTGTATAAACCAGAATTCTTAGGGGAAAAAAAACCCCACAAAAACAACAACAACAAAAAACCATGGACCTAGATAAAGGGAAATATCTGATTAAACCCACTCTGTTTAAATCCCCCTGTTAGGAATATTGTGTGTACCAGTTTGTAAAAAGGTTTTCCACGGCCTGAAAGGTTTTTGCAAAATCAGATTTCCTGCCTTTGTGTAATCAATTGCAACCTATCCACAGAGACCAGACTTCCCAACTTCTGCCATTCCTTATCTACCAAGAGCAGATGGTCACTTGGCCAATTGTCCAGAGAGCTGTCCCACAGAAGTTTCTTTGACCACCACTGCTTATACCACCAGAAACTATATTTAGCTTTTTTCCTCCATATTTTGCTGCTTAGTTGTTTTTCTACATATTTTACTGTTCCTTCACATGCTTGTTTTTCTGTATATTTCTCAGTTTAAACCACAGTTTATAACAAGTGCACAAAATAAACCATTTTTAAGTGTTTTTCTGCCGCTTGTTAAAACCCTCCAAAGCCACTAAAACATAAATTGTGCTAAATTAAAAAAAAAAAAAAAAAAAACAACTAAAAAACAAAATATCAAAATTTAAAAATCCTCAGCAGGAAATTCCCATTAAAATCCCCCCAACCTCTTCCTTTTCCATGCTTTAGCTGAATTCCAGCAGCAGAGAATAAACAGAGCTGAGATTGTTTGATTGTGAGTCATAAACCTTTGGCCTGAGCATTGCAAACATTGCAGTCAGGAGCTCAGGGCTGGGCACATTTAATTCCCATTTAAATAAATCAGAAAGATCCAGGTCTTGACAAAAATAATGAGATTTTTTTTTTTTAATTTGGAAATTTGCTAGAATAAACTTCTCGTGCGAGCACGTTGGAGTATCTGGAAGCTGAATTAATTTTTAAAGCTGTTAATGAAATAATAATGTTTTACTCTGGTATTTTTACAAGGTGTAGCATGTGCTTGCCTTGGGATGGAATTTCCATCCCTGGCTCAAGTTCCCTTGTGGTTTTTAGCAAGTTATAAAGTAAAGAGAGGACTGGATGCAATTTATATGAGAGGAACAAGGGAAATGATAATAAA
Source organism: Cichladusa arquata (assembly GCA_026413545.1). Taxonomy (NCBI): domain Eukaryota; kingdom Metazoa; phylum Chordata; class Aves; order Passeriformes; family Muscicapidae; genus Cichladusa; species Cichladusa arquata. The sequence continues at coordinate 18,667,079 of JAOTQP010000099.1, forward strand.
AAAAACTCAGTGTCTCAAATGAATTCAGGTTATTGGCACCTGTCAATACTGAATTACTGAAAAGAGATAAGGATGTTCAGCAGCAGCTTTTTGATTTCTGAGTCCTTCCTTTTCTGAGGGCAAACCTCAAAGTTTGCCAGACTTGGTAATAATGATATTATCAGTGTTACATTCAAGACAGAAATGGTGATTTGCATTGCATTGCTAAAAATAAATTAATTTTAAAAAAATCAAAATACCGTGTGGAAGTTCAGCCTTAAGTCTTATTGGATATGGGTTGAGTCTTTTATGTAGTTAGGAGAAGTTTGGTTTTTATTTTTATTTATTTTATGTTTTTGGTTCTAATTTCAGCCCAAGTGGCTGAGTTCAGGGAAAGTCTGGAATTTTCAGGTTTATTGGAAGGATGAGGGGCAGGAATCCCATGGGAGATTTGCTCCGAAGGGAAAATGCTGGCACATCCCTGAATTATCCCTTGGGATAACTCACATTTCCTGATGGGGCTGAAAAAACACAGCAAACCAAGCAGTGAGGAAAAGGAGCACAAAGCAGCTTTCCAAAGGAAAGGTGACTGCCCTGAAGCCACAAACCTGCTCCTTGGGATATAAAATGATATTTTAAAAAATCTCTTTGATATCAGGAGAACCTTGGGTTCTCTCTTTGTGTCTCATGTCCTCATCCCCCCACTCACCACTGCTGAATTACTCCCTGCATTTATGTAACCCTAAATATATATTGATTTTTTTTTTTTTAACCATAGTTTCAGGCTCGCTTTTTCTTCCCTTTTGCCTTCAGCTTTCTTGTAAATCTCCCCTCTGCCTTTCAAATTGCCTCTTCCATTTTAATTGCATTAGGGAAGAATGCAGCTCCTCTCTCTCCATTTGCATCTTTTTGATGTGAAAACACTGGGATGAAAGGTGTCCCTCATGCTTAAACCTGGAAATATGGGGAAAAAAAAGGTTATTTTTCTTTCTCCTCCTCCCCCAGAGCTGGGGAGCAGAGACATCAACTCCAACACTTGTGCTCAGATAAAAGGCACAGTGGGAGTGGGAGCAGTGGAAGGTGGAAAAGGAGGAGGAAGGGATGGGAGAAGGCAGAAAAATACTTGGAAAAACACAGTGAGATGTTTCAGCCTTGCTGCATCTTCCAGAAACCCAGAGGAGCAAAAAGCCAGGCTTTAAGAGTATTTTAAACAGGGCCATAAATAGAGATGTGTTTATTTTTGGATGCTGAAAATGCTTCGTTTGGAAATCTGCAGGTTTCAAGTTGAATTCCTGGAGGTTCTGCACCTTTGGGGTGCAGCCTCCCCAGGTTTGTGGGGGTTAAGCAGCACAAATTCACCTGCAAAATCCTCTCCTTAAACCTCTCTGTGCCTCTTTCTTCTGTGTTGTTCATCTCCAAAGAGGAATGTTTGATTTTTCCATCTGGTCACCCCTAGAAACATCATTTGCATAAACCCCTTGTGATTACACCCAGTGCCAGAGCTGGCACTTGGAGAAAGGTTGGAGCAAGCCAATTAATCTTTTAATTAAGTGTACAAAACTCCCTGTGAACAAGGAATCTCTGCTGTTGTTCAGTGTGTTCTTTGTTACTCCTGAAAAATAAAAGAAGATTGGGAGTTTTGGGATCACTCATCCCAGCCCTGGCCACACCCACGAGCCAGGGGAAAGTTGTGTTCCTATAAAAACAGCAAAATCTGGTGGGATCCTGGTTCTCCTGGGCTTTGTGTACAACAAAACCAGGTTCTTTTAGAGAAGAATCTGATCCCATCTTCCTCTGCCTTGGAAAATCCTGAGGAAAAAAAAATATTCAGGACATTTTTGGGGTTCAGAGGAGCTGCTGTGGGCAGGGCCATAAATGTAAGGTGCTGCCTTTTTATTTATTTATTTTTTTTGTTTGATAAAGGAGCCACGTGAGGCTAATTCTGATTTTATTTTTAATTGAGTAACCCCTGAAGTATAAATTAATTAAAGCCACAGGTGTGTCTGGTTTTTGGCTCTCTCTGAAGCTGATTTCCATCCCACTGATTTTAGTGGTGACCTCTGATAGTTTAATGTGTTAATTTAGCCTAAGTGTGATTTGGTAAAGAGCAGCAGCTTTAAGGGTGTGATCACAGCCTGTGCTGGCAAATCTGAGCTTTGGGCTGTGCAAAGTCCAAATCCTCTGGAATGGTTCCTGTTCCCAGGAATAAACTGCACCCCTGATGGATTCCCTCCCCAAACCAACCACTGGAAGGTGCCTGGGATAAATATTTTAACCCTTCTTGTCCAAGAAATGGGAGGAAAGTTTCTTATCCTGAGCATTGGGATCCTGGGAGGAGTGGTGAGAGGAAAGTTTATTATCCTGACCTGCAGAATGCTTGGATGCCATTTTTAGGGTGGTTTTAAATCTCCATGAAATGCTCCCCAGAGCTGTGAGGACTGAGCTGGCACAAATATGAGGAGGAGACATTATGGTTTATTCTTTTCCCAGAACTAATAATAATAATTTCTATCTAGGAAAAGGTCTGGATTTTTTCCTCTTTTAATCTTGGATGTATCCAGATGTTCTCTGGGCATGTTCCTTCCAGCTGTTCCCTTCCAAAGAGGTTTCACTGCCTCCTTAAAGCTCTGTTGGGGTTGTTTTTCTCCAAGCACTATTCTGTTTTCTCCACCCCTGATCCTGGTTTTGGAGGGTGGATTTTCCTGCTCAGCCATTCCTGCCACAGCAGCAGTTCAAGAGTACACCCTGCAAAATGGGGATTCTTTGTCCCTTTGAAATTACATTTTGTGCCTCACTCATTGCTGATTTAGCTCAGACTCATTTTTTGTGCTGCTCTTCCCCTCCAAAATCAGGGGCAGTTCTGTGACTGCAGCCTGGGAATTTCCCCTTGGTCCATATTTTAGAATTATTCTGTGCAAACACAAACCCTGGAGTGAGCAGTCATCAAACCTACACTGAGCTTCAATTGCTCAGTGATTTTTTTTTTCCCCCATTTGCTGTTTTTAGGCTCAATTTGCCCCAGACTTACAGGATTTTTGGAGCCAGGACGAGTAGTGCAGGCACAGGTGGATGATGAATTGTTGAGTTAGAAGGGAAATGAAAACCCCAAACCCAAGAAACCTCATAAAATATAACCTTGAGCCAATCAATGGCCTTTTTGTTGAATTCTCTTTTTGTGTGCAGATGAAGGAGGGTTTTAATTCTGGCTTAATTTTGAAGGGATGAATAAATTAGATCTGGTTTTGTGTCCCCTTCCCTATTTCATCTCTCCTTTCCCATTTTCTCCTGCCCTACCACGAGGAAGGAAAGCCCTTACAGCTGGGACACTGCAGCCTTTCTCTTGGATCTAAAATCTGGCTGAAACTCCTGCAGGGATAATTTATTAAAAAAAAAAAAAAATTACCAAGAGAAAAAGATTGTTTGAACATTCCAGTTTTCATCTATCTCCTTTCAAAAGAAAACTCTCCTGCTCTTGATGAACAGGCCCAGCCTAGGACTGCAATAAATTCACTACTCAGGGAATTTCACCTTTAAATTGTGCAGGAAAAGAAGAAGTTAAAGGGTGGGAGGGAGCAGGGGCTGGGAGGGGGAGTGATGAGTGTCAGTTTAGAGGCAGCGACTTTGCCTGCACATTCCTGGAATAAAATCCCATTTCTTTGCCTGCAGCACAGACTGGGAATGGTTTCTGTGGGATTTGGGAGTGGCAGGTGAGCAGGAGCATCCTCCCCTGCCCTCCTGTCCCCATGTGCAGCCCGGGGAGGCTGAAGGAGGGGATGGAGACTTGGAGCACCCAGAGCTGGAATCTCTGACCTTCCTTGGAGCTTCCAGCCCCATTCCGGGCGGGATCGGGGATGTGGGGTCAGGGAGGGGACAGGGACACCCCCGAGGGGCCGGCAGGGGACAGGGACACCCCCCGAGGGGCCGGCAGGGGACAGGGACACCCCCGAGGGGCCGGCAGGGGACAGGGACACCCCCGAGGAGCTCAGCTGCAGCCACAGCAGCCGGGGGTGCAGGATTGGGATGGATGGGAAGGGTCAGGGACCCCTGGAGCCCCAGGGATGGAGAAGAGGCGCAGCTGAGCTCGGGGAGCAGCGGGACGGAGCTCTGGGGGAGGGAGGGGTGCGGTACCTGGGCAGGGGGGTCACCCACCCCGGAGGGGCACAGCTGGCACAGCTGGCACAGCTGGCACCAGGGCAGGAGCCAGGAGTGGCCCCGGGCCCTGGAGAGTGCCAGGGACCGCTGGTACCGGGCTGTGCTGGTACCGGGACACCGGGTATTGCCGTGCCAGCCTGTCCCGGTACCGTGCCAGCCTCATACACCGGGTATTGCCGTGCCGTGCCAGCCTGTACATCAGTGCCGTGCCAGCCTGTCCCGGTACCGTGCCAGCTTCATACACCGGGTATTGCCGTGCCAGCCTGTCCCGGTACCGTGCCAGCCTCATACACCGGGTATTGCCGTGCCAGCCTGTCTCGGTACCGAACCGTGCCATTCAGCTCGTTGGTACCACACTGCCCGGTGCCAGCCCAGTGCCAGCCTGCACACCGGTATCGAACCGAGCCGTGCCAGCCTGCACAGGTATCGAACCGAGCCGTGCCAGCCCAGTGCCAGCCTGCACACCGGTACCGAACCGAGCCGTGCCAGCCTGCACACCGGTACCGTGCCAGCCCAGTGCCAGCCTGCACAGGTACCGAGCCGAGCCGTGCCGTGTCCCCGCGGGCGCTGCGGGCCGGGATGCAGCGGAGCATCCCCGGGCTCTGCCGCAGGCGCTGCCCGAGCCCTGCCCGGCCAGAACCGGCTCCAGGGGCTCATCCCTGCGGGAACGGGCACAGCGGGGATGGATTTGGGGAATCCTCCCTCCTTCCCTCCCTCCGCACAAAGGAGCCAACGCAGCCGCTCACTCACCCGGCTCCGGTCGCGTTCTCCCCGCTCCCCGGGGCTGTGTGCGGTGGCAGCCGGGGCAGAGAACCCTGAGCCCGGCCAGGTAGCCCAGGAACCCGAGCAGGTAGCCCGGGAGTCCGAGCAGGTAGCCCCGAGCCCCGGCAGGTAGCCCTGGAGTCCGGGCAGGTAGCCTTGAGCAGGTAGCCCGGAGCCCGGGTTGGTAGCCCGGAGCCTGGGTTGGTAGCCCCGAGCTCGAGTTAGTAGCCCCGAGCCTGGGTTGGTAGCCCCGAGCTCGAGTTGGTAGCCCCGAGCCCGGCGGTGCCGCAGCTACAGCTCGGGCGGAACCGCTCCACACTCCCCCGGCAGCACCATCTGAGCCCAGGCGAATTTGTCAACTTTATTTCGGGGGAAGAAGGGATCACATGGGGCGCTGGGGAGGGGCGAGCGGCGCGGAATCGGGTCAGCGGCGGAAAGGCGAGGTGGCCGCGGCCGGGAGAGCGGGGCTGGCACAAGAACCAGCCTGAGACAAAGGAGGGGCACGCTGGGGGCAACCTCAGCTTCCCTCCCTCCTCTGCACGTGAATTTCCAGCTCCTTTCAGCCGGTGAGTTTTGCTAATCGAGGATAGAATAGGAGTGGAATGTGGAAGAAATGTTTTCATTGATCCTGCAGAGCCTTTTCTTTTCCCATTCCTGGTTTTTTCCCATTCTTTTATTGATCCAGCCCAGAGAAATGGATGCTACAGACCCAGATTCCAAAGCACCACATCCAACAGTCCAGGTGGAATATTTGCCTCTGTTAATTTAAATTCAAATCTTTAATTTGCATCTCCTGCTCAGACAAAGGCTGGAGGCTGATCCCCATTGTCCCATGGGCTGAGGAATCCTTGTGGATCTTTCCTGGATTTTTCCTGCTCTTTCTCATTCATTAATGGCTAGCAAAGCTCCCAACACAAAATTTGTCCTGGGCTGCAGCAGGATCCGTGTTTTAATATCATTGTTTATTTCCTCACCACACATTCCCAAAAAGCTGTGATGGGTTTGGGTTATTCAGAGGCCAGAATTGAAATGAAGTGTGGATCCCTAAATACACACATCTCTTGTGAAGGAGTGGGCCTGACTTTTATAGGTGCTAAGCAACTGTTCTTGTGCTTTTCCATCTGCCTTGAAGTCACATCCCACCCTCTCCACCTTCCCCACGTCCACACTTTGAGACAGAAATGAGATTTGGAAAGAAGCCTGGCTCCTTCCCCTGCTGCCCAAAGCAAACTCCGTCCTGCCCCACAAAAAATCCATCCTCAAGCAGGACATTTGAGGGATGGAAAGGAATTGGGCACCAGGGAGAATAAAAACCCAGGGGAGAGCATCTGGTGCAGCCAAAAATGGCTCAAGCAGCCGTGGAAGGAGTGGCAGCTGCCTACAGAGGGACTTTCCTTCCTTCAGCTGGCAGCAAATCATCCAGCCTTGGCACTTCAGATGTTCATTCTTGGCAGCTCCTTAATGAAACCTCTGGATTAGAGAGGATGTAAATGAGGATGTCACACCAGGAGCACACCCCTCACCTCAGAGAGCACCCAAAGGCAAAGCTGAGCTCCTGGCTGGAGCAGAAATTCCCATTCCTTGCTTTCCTCTCCCCAGAAAAGGGTGAAGCTGTTCCCAGAGGATCCAGGGAGTGTGGCTGTGCTGGAACCCAGAAATTTGGAATTTTTGAGCTTTCTGTGCTTTCTGACACTGACCCCCAGGAGAACACCTGGGGCCTTGGAAAAGGCTCCCAAATTTTAGTGATGGAGCTAAAATATTGGGTGTGTAGTTAGAGTAGAAGTGTGGGAATTCATATGGTGAAGGGTTTTTAATTTGGGGTTTTATAATATAGTAATGGGTGTGGGACAATATGGAGGATTTTGAGTGGTGTCTTTTTCTGCCTTCTTCCTTCTCCATGATTTCAGGCAGTTTTTGGTTGGACAGTCAGTGCTGCACTGAGGGTCAGAGGAGTTTGGTTATTGGGTCACAAGTATAAATAACACAGGTGTTAATTCTCTGTTGGACTGTTTAGCTTTAAAAGTCCTTGTAACTAAATTCATCTCCATTTTGCTCCCTTTCAGCTGGTGGCTGGAAGTGCAGAACTCTTTAGCTAAGATTTCATAAACAACCCCAAGCACAAGAAAATTCCAGCCCTGGTGTGGATCCCGAGCCACTGGTGGGTGACAGGGCTGCACAGCCCCCTCCACCCCCCCGCCTCTGGTTTTTGGGATGCTCAGGGGATTCTTGGGATGCTCCAGAGGTGGAAATCCCACTAGAGGGTGCTGGGAATCACCAAAAGGCTCAGCCTGCTCCTGGGCAGTCCCTGCTGCCCTCCCTGCCCCGGCTTCCCTTTCTCCTGATTTATGTCCCACAGTCACAGCTTTAAACTGGTTTTGATTTATGTCCCCACTTTCTCGTTTTTTTTTCTTTTTTGGTTTATGGCCCCACTTTCTCGTTTTTTTTTTTTTTTTTCTGCTCGAGTAAACACAGCCAAGAAATGGAACGAGGGATGGGGATCACAGGCTGGGATATTCCCAAATTCCTGAGCATCCAAGGTGACCTGGAACACATGGAGGGATTCCTTCCCCACCCAGTGACCTCCAGTAGAACTGGAAAATAATAATATATTTATATATTTTTATATATTTATATT
>JAOTQP010000099.1:18691521-18704161 GCA_026413545.1 Cichladusa arquata
GGGTCCCGTGAGCGGGGGGGGGCGGGACGGGGGCAGCGGGACAGACCCGGGAGAGACCCGGGACAAACCCGAGACAGCCCGGCCTCACACCGGGACAGGCCCGGGACAGCCCGGCCTCATAGCGGGCACCGCCACCGCCCCGGGACAGCCCGGGAGAGACCCGGGACAGCCCGGCCTCACACCGGGCACCTCCAGCCGAGCACCGCCACAGTCCCGGGACAGCCCGGCCTCACACCGGGACAGGCCCGGGACAGCCCGGCCTCACACCGGGCACCGCCAGCCGGGCACCGCCACCGCCCCGAGCCGCCCGGCCTCACACCGGCAGCGCCCCCCGAGCCGCCCTGAGCCGCCCCGAGCCGCCGGAGGTAACGGGGAGCGGCCCGGCCCGGGGGGCGCGGGCGCTGCGGGGCATCCCGGGGGAATTCCGGGGGAGTTCTGGCGATGGGGTGCGGGACATCCTGGGGACATCCCGGGGGAATGGAAGGATATCCCGGGGAATCCTGGGGATGGGACTGCGGGACATCCCGGGGCCAACCCGGGGGAATCCCGGGGATGGGGCTGCAGAGCATCCCGGGGATGGGGCTGTAAAGGGATTCTCAGCCCGGCGGCAGCTGGAGCAAGGGAAGGGGACCTGGGGCTGTGTCAGCTCTTCCCCAGTACCGGCGGTGGGTTTGGGATTGGATTGGGTTTGGATTGGGTTTGGATTGGATTGGGTTTGGGCTGGCATTGGAGCCTGTGCATGTGGGAAGCAGCGATCCAAGGCGGGCTTCTCTCGGCAGGTGTGTGATGCCAAGCACAGCCATGAAGAAAAAGGTAAGGACTGGGAGGGAGATGCTCTTTTCCTTCCCCATCCCCATCCATGAGCAGCGTTTGTTGTATCCGTGGTCCCTCGGACGCCTCTGCTGGAGGTGCCAGGCGTTCAAACCGGGTTTAATCCCGGCCGGGTGTGGGCTGAGCCTTCCTTCCTGCAGAGCCTTCCCTGGCAATGGCTGTTCCCCGGGTGCTGCTGGGGCTGTTGCAAAACTCTGTGCAGAACCCTTCCTGCTGCGGGGGGAGGATCTGCTGGAGCCCTTCCCTGTGCCTGGGGCACCCTCCTGTCCCAGGAGCCCCCAGTTCCCTCAGGATGAAATTTAACACGTGGGGAAGGAGCAGCAGCTCTGGGAATGGCAGGGGTGGGTGTATCCCACATCCAGAGCTCTTAAAGGAACCTCTGGCTGCTTTTCCATGCTGAGGTGGGATTGGGTTCCCTGCCTGACGCCTTTGCAAGGCCTCTGCAGCCAAAACTTTGGGAATTGGGGCTGGTTTGGGCCGTGCCTCAGAGCAGCATCGAGTTTCTGCTTGGGATTTTGTGCTGGTGCTGTGAAATAAGAGCTTGGCTGTTCTCTGGGATCAGCTCAGGGGACAGGGCAGGGCAGGGCAGCATCCTGGGGTGGGCAGCTTCCCTCTGGCCAGGGTGCAGGAGCTGCTGCAGGAATGACCTGAGCACGCAGGACTGGGGAATTCTGCCTTGCTTTTATCCCAGGGCTGTGGCAGCTCCTGCCCTGCTGTCCCTGGGCTGCTCTCCTGAAATCCCTCCTGGATGGGAGACTTGCAGGGCTGCTGCCAAAAGCTGGATTTGGCTTCAGAACTGGAACTTGTTGAACAGCTGGGTTTTGTGAGCAAGGCTGCCACTGATGGGTTTGTTTTGTTTAATTTTTATTTTTAGATCACAATGTAAAGCCTTGCCTGGTGTGACTGTCTCTGGTGTGACTGTCTCCCCTCATCCCCACCCCCTGCATTCCCTACTTTTGGCTGCCTCTCCTTTCCCCTGAGTTCTGCAGGGATGGGATCTCATGGAGCTGAGAGGCCATAAAGAGTCTCCCCTGCTCTGGGGACCCTGAGCTGGGCTGTCTCATCTGCTTTTCCCTTTTTTCTTTGGTCTTCTGGCACCTGAAACTGGGAATGTCCCTGATATTTGGGGAAAAGAAAACCAGGGAAAAGCAGTATTAGAAGAAGAAGATCTTTAAGGTCCCTCCCAAGCCTGTCTGGTTAGGACAGAGTGTTTGGGGTGGAAAATCAGGGGGTGAGGGGTTGTTTCTGGTCTGGAGGAGTTGAGACTGTTCCTCATCTTTAAAGTCCTTTGGTGCCACCAAGGCCATCAGGTGGGAAAGGCTGGGAATTTCCTGAGTCCTTTCCATGTTTTTGAGAAAGGGTTGGATCTGACCATGGCCCAGTGACCAAGGACAGCAGGACTGGGGTCAGCAAGGACAGCAGGACTGGGATGAGCAGGGACAGCAGGACTGGGATGTCCCAGGACAGCAGGGCTGGGATGTCCCAGGACAGCAGGGCTGGGATGAGCAGGGACAGCAGGGCTGGGATGAGCAGGGACAGCAGGGCTGGGATGAACAGGGACAGCAGGGCTGGGATGAACAGGGACAGCAGGGCTGGGATGAGCAGGGACAGCAGGGCTGGGATGTCCCAGGACAGCAGGGCTGGGATGTCCCAGGACAGCAGGGCTGGGGTCACCAAGGACAGCAGGGCTGGGATGTCTGTCCTGCTCCTCTCTGCCCCTCTCCTGGTGCATTCCCAGCTGCAATGTGCCCCTCCTGTGTTCAGTGGCTTTGGCAGTAAGGTGCCATGCCCAGCGAGCTGGGGAGGGCTCAGTGCTCTGTGGGAACTCATTTTTGCTGCTTTCCCTCTCTGCAGGTGCTGCTGATGGGTAAAAGTGGCTCTGGGAAGACCAGCATGAGATCCATTATCTTTGCCAACTACATCGCCCGGGACACGCGGCGCCTGGGGGCCACCAGTAAGGAACTGCCGGCCCCATTCCCAGACCCCAACCCCCTCATTAGCGGGGCAGGGCCCTTCCCTGCAGCCATCCCTGCCTGGGGTGTGTCCTGCAGGTCCTCCCAGCTGCCACACCCTGCTGGGATCAGCTGGGGGCAGGCAGGAAGGGGAGGGGAGGGAAAGGCAGCTGGGATTGGCTTTGCTGCTTTATTGTTCAACTGTCATCCTCAACTCCCTTTTTATTGGGATCAGGAAGCAGCCATGGCTGCTTTATTATTCAGCTTTTATCCTGAACTCCCTTTTTTTGGGATCATGAAGCAACCTTTGGTGCAGCTACACCTGTCAGAGCCTCCTCTGTGTTGGTGGAACATTCCTGCTGTATCCAGGGATCCTGCAATGGTTTCCTTTTTCCCTTTCCAAAACCTTTGTTGGGAAAGGGCAAGAAGTGATTCCTCTGGAAGAAGGGGATGAGTTGTTGGATCTGGTGCTTCCCACTGGGAGGATTTAATGTCAGGGATTGGTGTAATTTTCCTCTTTGCCATAAATCCTGAAGTTTACATTCCCTGTGTTCCTGGTTTATTTATAAGGATGGCTTCAAGCCCTGCAGAGTCATTCCTACAATATCCCAGGGATCAGGAATGTGTGATTGAAGGGGAACACTTGCTGCACTGCTCAGGAGAGGCCTGAATTCCTCTGAGGAAATGGTGTTTTGGTGGGATTTTACAAACTGGGGCTGCTTTGTGAGGAATGCCCATCCCTGGGAGTGCCCAAGGCCAGGCTGGATGAGGCTTGGAGCAACCTGGGATAGTGGAAGGTGGCAGGAGCTGGAATGAGGGCTTTAATCCCTTCCAGCCCAAACCATTCCATGATTTGGTGCTGATTTCCATGATTTGGTGCTGATTTCCATGATTTTTGGCTCTGCCCTGGCTGTGTGGTGCAGGCAGTGAACTCCTGCTGTCTCTTTGCAGTTGATGTGGAGCATTCCCACGTTAGATTCCTGGGAAACCTGGTGTTGAACCTGTGGGACTGTGGAGGGTAGGTACTGGTTATTTATTCCTGACCTTTCCCAGCTTTTGGGGGAGGCTGTGGGGAATCAGGGATGGAGCAGAGTGGGTTCTCCTCCCCCTGGGATGAGCTTGTCCTGAGGTGCTGGAATTGCTCATCTCCAGCTCAGTCCAGGTGGGGTTTGTGCAGAGAGGCTGTGCTGGAGGCTGATCCTGTGGCTCCTGGAATGCTGTCCCCTCCTCAGCTCCATCATCTCAGAGTTAAAGGAGATGCAGATCCTGGGATTTAAGGCTGAACTGATGCTTTGGGTCATGTTTGACCTGTTCCTGCTGCTGTGGGGTTTCAGGAGCAGCAGGACACGAGGGAAGCTGCAGCTTCCTGTGGGACTGGGGGGGCTGATGCTCAGGGCATGCAGCCATTCCAAATCCCAGCCTTGCCCTGCCAGGCAGGAGGAGTTTCCCACAAACTCCAGGTGCTCTGAAGGAATCTCCTGCTCTGCTCCTCAGCCAGGACACCTTCATGGAGAACTACTTCACCAGCCAGAGGGACAACATCTTCCGGAACGTGGAGGTGCTGATCTACGTGTTCGATGTGGAGAGCAGGGAGCTGGAGAAGGACATGCACTACTACCAGTCCTGCCTGGAGGCCATCCTGCAGAACTCCCCTGATGCCAAAATCTTCTGCCTGGTGCACAAGATGGATTTGGTGCAGGAGGACCAGCGGGATCTGGTGAGGAGCTGCTGTTTTGCCATGAAATGCATCCCTTGTGCCATGTGGGTCACACCTCAAAGGCTGTTCCTCAAAGGTTTTCTCTTTTTTTCTTCCTGCCTTTTTTAAAAGTGTGTCATCCTAGAATCCAGTGGTGATTTTTAGGGACACAAAAAAAAAAGCCTTTCCTGCCAGAGCTCCCAGCACACCTCAGCTCCTTCCAACCAAAACCATTTTGGGATTCTACAGCAAGACATCCCTGGCCCTGCTGCTCCCTGGGAGGGTTCCTGGCCAGTCCCCTGCTCTATCCCAGGGATCCATGTGAAACTCATCCCAGAAATCCAAACAGCAGCCACAGCAGGAACATTTCCACTCAATCCCTAAACTCTCTTGGTTCCCCAGATTTTCAAGGAGCGTGAGGAAGACTTGAAGCGCCTTTCCAGGCCCTTGGAATGTGTTTGTTTTAGAACTTCCATCTGGGATGAGACACTTTACAAGGTTGGTGCAGCTTCCTCTCCCCATCTGTCTTCCTACTTGGAGCAGGAGGAGGAGGAGGATCCCTGCAGCTGCTGCTTCTGCAGGGTGTCAGTTAAACCCAAATGAATCCTGGGTTTAGTTAATTAATTTTAAAAAGTGTGGTAAATATCAGGAATTTGGCAGACAGGCATCCCAAATATCACCTGGCTCTCGGGAAGGGTGAGGTTGGGCACTGCCCCACACCTGGGTCAGCAGCTGGGCAGGGAGGGGAGGCTGAGCTTGGAAAATCTGAGTGTGGATGAGCACAGATGTTGATCCCAGCACTCAGAATTCCTCCTGGGCTTGTTCCTGGCCCTTTGGGATAAGGTGGAACTTTGGGTCAGGGATGAGCTGCCAAGTGTCCGTCTGCGTGCTGACCTTGCTCAGGATTAAAAATCTCTGGAAACTCGGGTGGGAGAAGGAGACAGAAGCATTCCCAAGTTAAACCAGGGATGATTGAAGTCTCTTCAGCAGCTCTGTAGTTTCTCTGCCTGCTGGACAAGAGCTGGAGCCAGGGAAGGATCTCCTCAGGTCTGGGCTCCCTCTGGGAGCTGGGCAGGAAGGGGGAGAAGCTTCTCAGCCTTGCCCAGGCTGTCAGCACCCAGAAGTGCCCAAAATGCCTCTGGGAGCAGATTTCTCCCCAGAGGCTGAGGAGGAGAGGAGCTGATGGGGTTTCTGTGTCCCCAATGCAGGCCTGGTCCAGCATTGTCTATCAGCTGATCCCCAACGTGCAGCAGCTGGAGATGAACCTGAGGAACTTTGCTCAGATCATCGAGGCAGATGAGGTGCTGCTGTTTGAGAGAGCCACATTCCTGGTGAGTTCCTGGCATGGATTCCCTGCATGGAGCCTCCCTTTCCCTCCCCCCTGCTCTGCTCTGGGAGAGCTGGGGGTGCTCAGCTGGACAGGAGAAGGATCCAGCAGAGCTCAGGGTCTAAAGGGGCTCCAGGAGAGCTGGAGAGACAAGGGATGGAGGGACAGGGCACAGGGAATGGGCAGGGATGGATTTTGGGATTTTGGGCAGGAATTGTTCCCTGGGAGGGTGGGGAGGGGCTGGGATGGAATTCTCTGGGAATTCCATCCCTGGCAGTGTCCAAGGCCAGGCTGGACAGGGCTTGGAGCAGCCTGGGATGGTGGAAGGTGTCAGGTTGGAACTGGATGAGCCTTGAGGTCCTTCCAAGCCATTGTGGGATTCTGTGGAAGTTGGGAGGTGCAGAATGCCCTGGTCCACCCTGTGGCCCACAGGACCATCCCAAAATTCCCCCCTGCAGCAGCTGAGCTGGGGTTTGGCTGGAGTTTCCTCTTGCAGGCTCTGGGAGTGTTTCATGTCCCCATTGTGGTGGGACTGCTCTGAGAATCCCTCTCTGCACAGGGCAGGAACCTTTTGTAGCTGCAGAACCAAACCTTTTCACTTCCTCCTGCTGGGGCATGTGAGCTGGAGCTGATTCTTTGGAGTTTTGATGCTCTGCATGTTCTGGTGGAGGATCAGCCATGGAATTGTGATGCTTTTCCAGCTCCTTGTGTGGATAAAACCACACTTGGTGCTTGTCCATATTCCTGATTCCTGGGCTGGGCTCTTCACACTTTGCACCAAACTCCTGCTGAGGTGAAGGAAATATTTGAATTTTTTGGAGTGTTTTCCATGCTGGTGATTTGGAAAGGATGGAGGGAATTTGGGAAAGGAGCCATGACTTTTTTTCCTCCTTAAACTATCAGAAACAAACACTCACCATGTCTGGCAAGTTCTGCTTTTTGACCTTTTGGAGATAATAAATAGTTCCACCTTGGGGTGTGTGACAGTGTGATTGTTACAAGGACATTTTTAACTGAAAGAAATTATCTTTGCTACAGAAGTTCTGTGCTTAATTTGAATGCAAAAAAAAACCCTCCCTTTTTTTCATATATTTAAACATTCCCAGGACTCCCTTCTCTTGAAGGGAAATCTTCCTCTGAAAATCTCTTTGGGAAATCTTACTCTAAGAACTTTATTCTGAAATTGTGTTTAAATTGTAGTGAAAAAACCTTATCTGGGAAATTTAGGAAGGAAATTGTACACTGGGAATTGCAAGTCTTGAATGTGGCTAAAGCTGTGCTTGTGGGAATAATTGTGCTAGTTTAAAAAGTGATGGTTAAGAGAAAAAAGAGGAAAAAAAAACTAAAAACCTGTTAAATGGAGGGAAATCTATCACAGCACTGGGCCCATTCCTGAGGTGATGGACACATTCTTTTCCTCTGTTTCCACCTATTTTTGGAGAGATTCTTTTCCTCTGTTTCCACCTATTTTTGGATCAAGGTTGAAATTGCTGCTGAGGTGAAGCCCTCAGGGGACAGTGGTGTCACCTGGCAGATCTGTGCCATTCTTTGTGTGCTGATCCTGTCACAAGAATTGCAGTGAACACTTCCCAGGATCCAGTCAGGCAGAGGGAATCCCTGCCCTGCTCCAGCCTTTCCCAGGATTGCTGGGCTGGAATCCCTGACTGGCTGTGCCCCTTCTGCAGGTGATTTCCCACTATCAGTGCAAGGAGCAGAGGGACGTGCACAGGTTTGAGAAGATCAGCAACATCATCAAACAGTTCAAGCTGAGCTGCAGGTGAGCTGCTCCCATCAGGGAGTTTCCAGAGAAATCCCAGTTTGGCTCCTCAGCAGCTGGAATGCCAGAGTGGAATATTGCTGGAACACAGACCATGAAATGTTAATTTTAATTTAGCTTTGGTGCTGTTTTATTTCAGCATCTTCTCCTGGATTGAGGCAGAGGAATTTTAGGGCTGAACTGATCACAAGTGGTTTTGTTGCAAATTGGGAATGGCAGCTGGAGAGCTCTGCTCCAGCCCAGGCCCTCAGGGCTGGCTGGGGAGGACAGACCTTACAGGCTCTGTTTATCCCTATTTTCAGTGGAAAAATGGGAAGCTTGGCTTTTGCACAGCCCCCAGGCTGGATGGAGAAGTTTCTGAGGGGGTTACAGATGTCCTGATGTCTCCAGCTATTCCCATATTTATTCCTGAGTGTCCAGGTGGGAATGGCTGAGCTGGGATCCACGGGGGGCAGGCCTGCTCAGGGGGGTTGTGTCTGGAATTTCCTTCATTCAATGCACAATCAGCTGATATTGTTCTCATTTGGCCCAAAACTGAGGAATTTTGCCTTTAAAACCAAGGCCAGCCAAAGCCCTGCTGTAACCACACCTTGCCAAGTGGGAATTCCAGCTCCTCCTCCTTCCAACAGCTCAGATCAGGGATTTTGGCCATGTGGGCACAAAAGCTCTACATTCACTCTTATTTTTTTTTCCCCTTTATTTTCTTGTTTTTCAGTAAGCTGGCAGCTTCTTTCCAGAGCATGGAGGTCAGGAACTCCAACTTTGCTGCTTTCATTGACATCTTCACATCCAACACCTACGTGATGGTGGTCATGTCAGACCCCTCCATACGTAAGTCAGAGCCAAGAGAAACCTGCTTGGGCCAAAAAAAACCCTCAGAAAAACCTCCAAAAAGGTGAAATCGTCCAGTTTAAACCCTGTTTCTCCTGGAAAGAAGAGTTTTTAATTGCAGAACTGCTGAAGAGAGAGGGATTGAGGGTGAGCAGGAGCCTGCAGAGGTGGTGGCACAGGGAGCCACCAGAGCAGAGCTGGCTGAGCAGGTCATGCCTAAAAGCTATTTTGGGCAGCTGGGAGCTGGCAGCCCTCGTGATTTTTGGGGAGGAAGCAGAGCTGGCTCATGTTTGGGTGTTGCTCTGGCTGCCTGGGCTGTCTGGGGTGGACAGGCTCTAATTTTAGCAGCATCTATTTATCCCAAGGAGGAGCTGCAGCAGAGCCAGCCCGCAGCCCCTGGGAGCAGATCCCTGTTTCCACAGCTCTTGGAATTCCTGCTGGGAGCTCAGGGGCTCCAGGACACTGCCCAGGGCTCCCCAGGCCTGCTGCTGTGCTTTCCCTGCCCTCCTCCCCTGGGGAGTTGGGGACAGTGTGGGAGGGAGGCACCAGCTGGGCATTGCTGGGCTGGGAGCAGCTCTGGGATGAGCAGCTCTCCCTGGGAGAGGCTTTTCCTCCTGGGCTGGGATCAGCAACAGCCCTGACCATCCCATGTTAAATTTTGCTCAGACCTTCCCACATTAAATTTACCCAGACCATCCTACCTTGAACCTTGCCCAGACCTTCCCACACTACTCAGACCATTCCATGCTGAATTTTGCCCAGACCTTCCCATGCTTAATTTTTACCCATCCCATATTACATTTTGTCCAGACCTTCCCACATTAAATTTGGCCCAGGCCATCCCCCTATTAAATTTTATTCAGACCATCCCCCATTAAATTTTATTCAGACCATCCCCCATTAAATTTTACCCAGACCATCCCCCATTAAATTTTACCCAGACCATCCCCCTATTAAATTCTACCCAGACCATCCCACCTTAAACCTTCCCCAGCCCATCTCACATTAAATTTTACCTAGACCATCCCCTATTAAATTTTGCCCAGCCCATCCCAGTGTGGATTTTCCTGGCAGGGCAGCAGCAGAATGCCCCCACACCCTGCAGACAGAGCTGTTGAAGGCAGGCAGCCCTGAGGACGTGGTGATTCTCACCCTTTAAAATATGTTTTTATCTCCCCTGTCCCTTTTCAGTGGTGATTCTCACCCTTTTAAATTTGTTTTTATCTCCCCTGTCCCTTTCCAGTGGTGATTCTCACCCTTTTAAATTTGTTTTTATCTCCCCGGTCCCTTTTCCGTCGCAGCTTCCGCGGCCACGCTGATCAACATCCGGAACGCCAGGAAACACTTCGAGAAGCTGGAGAGGGTGGATGGACCAAAGCACAGCCTGCTCATGCGCTGATCCCAGGCACTGGGCCTTTGGGGGGAGAAAAAACACATCAGGACTGCTTCTTTTTAGGAGAATCTAACACTGTCCATGTCGTTGTTGGGCTTTGAAATGAGTGTGCTGCTTGTTTTTTTCTCCTTGTCACGTTGGACACTAGAGCTGGAGGTTGTGTTGAGGACTTTGCTGGAATTCCCTGGCTCGGGAAGGTGGGGAAGGAGGCAGGGCACAGGTGATGTGCCCTCAGGGGTGTGGCAGAGCCCTGTGGATACGTGGCTGCCAGGTGATGGGATATTTACAGTTTCCTTGGATGGTTGCTAGAATAAGTTTATAAATTTCTTCTCGTCTTCGGTCATGGAAATAAATTTTTGCTACCAGGGATTTCAGATCTGAGAGCTTTGCAAAGTTTTGGGAAGCAGAGCTGGAGGAGCTGCCTGGCTCCCTTCGTGGTTTTGGGGGGATTTGGCTGAAAGCCATTCCCGAGTTTCACTGGGAATCGCATCTGGCAGCATCTCCCTCCCTTTTTTCTCTCTTGCTGCATCAAATCGCTGTGTAAAAAAGGGCGCGGTGCCTCCGTGCCTGGCTCTGCCCTGTATCCCTGCCCACACGCCCGCTGGGAGGGGAGAAATCCAGCGGGGCGAGTCCGAGGAGTGGGAACGAGGAGCTGGAGGAGCCGCACAAGAGCTCGGAGCCCCGCTCCGTCCTCCTGCAACTCGACACCCGCGTCTCGCACCGCCCACCCGGCAGCTGCCGTGCCTGGGGCGGGGGGAGCTCCCTGGGAACATCCCCGCGGGGAGCGGGGAGCGGGCTGAGCTTGTGTTTGTTTGCCGGGGTGCAGGTGAGAGGTACCTGCAGTGGGAAATACACAGCTCCCCCATGGCTGCGATCAGATCCTGCTGGGAATGTCGCAGCGTCCCGCATCCCGGCCCTGCCCTGGGAGGAACGGGGATATCTCTGGAATATCCCATCCCACTGGGAAGGAGAGCTGGGAGCTGTTGGCAGAAGGAGGGGCAGTGGGAATGCTGCCTCATTGCCATGGTGACAGCTGGGTTTCCCCAGGGATTAGAGCTGGGAGCAGCACATGGAAGTGCGGGGATGGCAAAGGGGGAGTGAGGAGTGGGGCAGGTGACAAAGGGCTGGGAGGGACAAGTGGCCAGAGCTGCCAGGAGCCAAATCCTGGCCGGGCTGGAGCCTCCAGTGGGGGTTGGGGTAAAGTTCTGCTGTTCTGCTTCAAATCCCTTCTCCTGCTGGAATTTTCCCCATGGATTTGGGAATCAGCCTGCTCCTTTTGCTGTGGCCAAGGTGCCACTGCACTCGTTGAGTGACAGCCTGTGACAAACACGGGTGGCTGTGTCAGATCAGAGCTGTGTCCCTTGTCCCCTCCCAAAGCAGACCCCAGCCCTTTTTTGGGAGCCTGGCACTGGGGGCTGCTCAGGCTCCTTCCATTCCAAGCAGGGAGGTTTTTGGGAAATCAGGCTCAGCACTCTGATCCCACCTTCTGGAAAACTCTTCCCGCTTTTTCTTTCCCTCAGAGAAAAAAAAAAAAAAAAAGATGCCTGCTCCAGATGTTTCTGACACAAACATCATCCCAAACCTGGATGAGGTGGCCATGATCCAGCTTTTCCCTTCAGCACTTGAGCTTGGAATGAGGAGAAACTTGATGCCATGTGTCACTGGGATCCTGAATAAATCCCCCTTGGCCCGTCCCTTTCCCCTTGGAGCTGCTGTGGGTCCCTGGGGTTGCCTTGGAGCTACTTCCAGGTTTTTTGATAATTTCTTTATTGCCTTTGCAAAGGATTTGTCGTGAGGAACATCTGCACCATTCCCTGCCCAAATCCATCCTCGGGGATGTGCAGCTGCCAGGGAGAGCAGGAGAGGAGACCTTGGGGGAGCCCCTACTCCCCCTTTTTTCTGGTTTTTGGGAGGTCACCTGTGCCTGCTGTTGGTCCTTCAGCTCGGTGACACTGGGGTGGGGGTTCCTTTGGGTGCTCATCCCCCAAAAGCTTTTCTGGTCTGCAGGGGAGGTTGGTCCTGCCTGAGCCTGGTGTTTTCTGAGGAGGAAAAGGGATTTTTTTTGCCAAAAACAGGTCAGTTTGGTCCTTGGTTGCCATGACCTGCTCCTCCAGTCACCCCTGGCAGGGACATGGTGAGCAGGGGACACCCAGCTGAGTCCCCACACCCAGGATTTGCCATCCCTGGGGATGAGCTGGGTCAGGGCTGGGGTGGGGGTCCCGCATTTGGGGGGTTATGGGGTGATTAAACCCCGGCCAGCAGCCAGATCCCCCTGGGACAAGAGGCTGGAAAAGCAGCGGGGTCCAGGGAGAGGGGGGCAGCTCCAGCCAGGCCAGGGGCTCCCCGAGACCCCCAGCCCCCCCAGGAAGGGACCCCCAGAGCCCCCCGTGGCTGCAGACCCCTGGAGAGGCTCCCCCAATCCTGCCACCCTGGGGGACCCCACTTATTTGGGGGCTTACCTGTGTGGTGGAGGCGGAGATTTGGGGGGGGTGCAGGCAGTGTCCCCCTCAGGGTGCTCGGATTTGGGGGTGCTCCAAGCCCCTGTGGTTTGGGGTGCAGGGGAACCACAGGACCCCAAATGTGGGGGGGGGGTCTCTGTTCCCCCTCATCACTGCCACAAGCAGCACCCCCAGCCCGATTTTGGGGTGCGCTCCGTGTGGGGGGGGTGGGAGCGAGTTGGGGTTCACCCCCCCTCCCCCAAATCCTGCGCGTTCCCATGGCAACGCCGGATGCGAGGGGAGCCGCCCATTGGCTGCCGATGATGTCACCTCAAGGGCGGGGCAGCACCCCCCACCCAAAAAAAAAAAAAAAAAAAAAAAGAGAGGGGGGGGGG
>JAOTQP010000099.1:18715239-18730437 GCA_026413545.1 Cichladusa arquata
GGGGTGGGACAGGGTGGGGGGGAGGGACGAGGGCCAGCAGCTCTCGGGTTTTTTTGGAAGACTCTGGGCCACTTGAAGTGTTTCTAAGTTAAACCAGCGGCTGTGGCCACACGCTTTGCTTTTTAATAATGGTTTTTGAGGAGTGTTTCTTCCATCCTTCCCCCCCAGCCAACCCCCCTGGTTGCTGGGAGGATGTCAGGATTTGGGGTTGGGTGGTGGGAAGGGAACCATGGCACCTCCCATGCTGGAGCAATCCCTGCAGGGGCTTGGGTGGAGGAGCTTCCCAGACCCCTCTGAGCTGGTGCTTTTGCCCTGGCTGTGTGAGGATGAGGGAATTGGTGTGAGGATGGGCTGGGGGGGCACTTCAGGGAGCTGAAAACCACTCCCAGCTGCTTGGGAAAGTTTTTTCTCATCTTGCCATCCAGCAGCCAGGGTGTGTCATGGGCAGAGGTTGTCCCTGGCCTGAGGGAGGGTCTGGTTGGGCACACCTGAAGTGCTGGAAGGCTGCCAGGTGGGAAATGTTTGTTCAAATCTATTCATGGCAAAAGGCACTGGGCAAATACCGTGGGTTGGCCTGTTTGGGGTGAGGATGTCACCTCCCAAAGGGGACAGGGACAAGGCAGAGCTGTCCAGAGGATGGAGCTCAGTGCCCTGAGCTGCAAGAATGATCAACTCTCTGAATTTGTGCAGTATCTGCTGCTCCAGATGGATCCCAAATCCCTCTGGTTCCTGGGACCCTCCAAATCCCTCTGGTTCCTGGGACCCTCCAAATCCCTCTGGTTCCTGGGACTCTCCAAATCCCTGTGGGACCTGGTGGGATTCACCTCAGAATCCTCCAAGAGTTGCTGGTGCCATCACAAAACCTCTCTTGATAGTTCTGAACAGTCTTGGGAATCCAGGAGGTCCCAGCTGGCTGGCAACTGGGGACTGTTGTCCTGCCTGTCAGTCTCACTTCAGTAAAATCATGGAAAAGATTATTCTGGGAAGTATTGGAGAACACCTGGAGGCCAGCAGAGTCACAGGGCACAGCTCCATGAGGGGAAATCCTGCTTGTCCATCCTGATTTCCTTCTACAACAGGGTATCCCACCTGAGTGATCAAGGAAAGCCAGGAGATGGAATTATTTTGGATTGTGATCCAGGATCCTTCTGGATAAAATGTCCAGGCCACAGCTGGACAAACATCATGGGATGGAGGAGAAATTGTGTCATGGGGTGGGCACAGAGGGTGACAGAGGGGTGGCACCAGCCTGGCTCCTGGCACTGCTGGGGTTCCACAGGGCTCCAGCCTCATCCCAGTTCTCTTCCTCATCCTGCTGAAGAACCCAGATGCAGGACTCTGAGGAATATTAAGGGAAAAATCTCTAAATTCTTCACTTGGAGGTTTTTGGGGATTTTGCATGAAAGATGTTCCTATTTCAGAGGGGGAAAATGACAAAGAGAACATATAAATACTCCTCACAGAAATGGAAAACATACTTTTGGAGGATGTGGGGATTCTGTCACCTTTTGAAGGGCCCCGTGGCCCCACCCTGGGCTCGGCTGAGGGCGGAGCTTCTTAAAGGGCCAGCGGCACCGAGGGGCGACCAGGGGGGCAACCAAGACCCCCAGCCCCCCCTTTAGGGGGACAAGGTGCTTTTTAGGGGTGCTGGTAGGCAAAGCCGTGCTGGGGGGACCCTCCTGGGTTTCATTGCCTGTTTGGTTTCGGGGTGGCCCTGCTGGGGCGGGTCCCGCTGGGAGCCGCTCGCCCCCCAGACGCGTTCGGTGCCAGCGCTCGGGCTGTCACCCGGTGGCGCCAGCGGCCCGCGCCGGGCCGGGGATGGAGGAGGAGCCGAGGGAACAATCCCGGTCCTGGGGAGTGTCCCCGAGCGCTGTGACAGCGCTGTGCTCCCCTGGCGCGGGTGAGAAACCCTAAAAATGTTCCGCAAGCACAGGGGCATCAAACCCTTCCGAATTCTGCTTCTGCTCGCACCGGCCCTGGCAGGGACTGCTGGCACCGGCTGGGCTGGGCAGGGGGACAGCCCAGCTCTGGGGACGAGCTGCAGAGATTTTGGGGTCACACCGGGTCCTGTGACAAAGGGACAGTGATGTGTGAGCATCACCCTGCGGCTGGAGAGGATGGCGAGGTGCTGCCACACAGGCTCGAGGGCCAGCCCCTCCCCAGGGACTGGAATTGCCATCCCAGGGGCTGGAATCACCATAATCGCGATCCCTGGGGGCAGGAATCGCCATCCCAGAGGTTGGAATCGCCATAATCGCCATCCCTGGCACAGGAATCGCCATCCCAGGGCAGGAATCGCCATAATCGCCATCTCGGGGACAGGAATCACCATCCCTGGGTTGGAATCGCCATCCCTGGGTTGGAATCGCCATCCCGGAGGCTGGAATCGCCATCCCAGGGGTTGGAATCGCCATCCCGGGGGTTGGAATCGCCATCCCGGGGGTTGGAATCGCCATCCCGGAGGCTGGAATCGCCATCCCGGGGGCTGGAATCGCCATCCCAGGGGTTGGAATCGCCATCTCTGGGTTGGAATCCAGCTCCACATCTGGGAATTCTCCAGAGCCTGGGGTTGTGCTTGGTGAGAGCACAGAAATTCCTCCCCCTTGTTTTCCAGGCTTGGCAAAAGTCCAAGTCGGGGTTCTGGGGGAAAAAAAAAAAAGGCTGATCCCATCCCCTTCCTCCCACCTTGTCCTGGAAATTCGCCTCAGCCTTGGGCCCTTCTCCTTCCTCACCTTCCTCCTCCTCTCCCAGGATCTGCCCTGATCCTCCCAGTGCTCCCTCACCACCCAACTGGGGATGCTGGGGATACTGGGGATACTGGGGATACTGGGGGCCGGTTTCTTTCCCCATCACCCTGCCGGGAGAAGAATCTAGCAATCCCCCAAACTGCTTCCCTGCTGAAGGAGCAGTGCCGGGGGGCGGTTCTGCATCCTGGCTGATGGCACCCCCGTGTCCCCGCGGTCCCTGCGGACTGTCGCCTGTCGCTGTCCCTGTCGCGAGTGCCGGGGCCTCTCCCGCCCGCCCGCCCGCCACTGCTCAGACTGGTTTAGCAAGTGGATGGGATGGGGCGGCCGCTTTTCCTTTGAAGGGCTCCCGGGGAAGCATTTGATGGCTGGAAACCTCCCGAGGAGGAGAAAGGAAAAGACAAAAATAGGTGGTTTTGGGTTTCGGTGGGGGAGCTGCTCCGGCGGCTTCGCAAACCTTTGTGTGCCGGCCTTGGGGACAGCGAGCGGGGTGTCCCCTGCCCTGAGGGGTCCCCAGGAGCTCCCGGCACAAACCCGGGGTGGCCCCGGGCCAGGGAGGCAGAGCCAGAGCGGACTGGGCACGTCAGGCACGGCCCCGAGAGAGGTGGGTGCTCCAGCATCGCCCCAGGGTGTGTTTGGGGGGGCAGCAGGAGGAAAACAGGGAAAACCTCCCCCAAATGGGGGTTTTGGGGTCTCTTGGGGTGCCAGCCCTGTGGTGAGGTGTGGGGGGGCAGTGGGAGCTGAGCTTTGCTTCCCAACCTGATCCAGGTTTCCTCAAAATTTGCTGCCTTTCTTTGCCTTTTAGCTCAAATCTGTAATTCCAGGCTTCACCTGCCTCCTGCTCCCTGCTGAGAGGAGGATCGGCTGTCCTTCCTCACCATCCCATGGATTTGGGGTGAGAGGAGGACCTGGCTGTCCTCCCTCACCATCCCATGGATTTGGGGTGAGAGGAGGACCTGGCTGTCCTCCCTCACCATCCCATGGATTTGGGGTGTGAGGACCTGGCTGTCCTTCCTCACCATCCCATGGATTTGGGGTGTGAGGACCTGGCTGTCCTCCCTCACCATCCCATGGATTTGGGGTGTGAGGACCTGACTGTCCTTCCTCACCATCCCATGGATTTTGGGGTGTGAGGACCTGACTGTCCTTCCTCACCATCCCATGGATTTGGGGTGAGAGGACCTGGCTGTCCTTCCTCACCATCCCATGGATTTGGGGTGCTGGGATCCGGGATCAGGGGCTGGCTCCTCACTTCTCCCCCCAGCAGCCCCTCCATCCCTCCCTGCACAGGATCCCCCTCCCCAAACCCCTCTGTGCCCGCTTTTAGAACGGGAATTCTGCTTGGAGAGAGGGAGGAAAACGTGAGGAAGCTCACGGGGCGCCGTTGTTATCTCGGTGCCATCGCGGGTGACACGTGGGGACACAAGGGGACCCCGGGGCAAAGTGCCCCGGCAGAGACGGGCTCAAGGCCGTTCCCGGGGCAGAGAAGGGCACTCACTGCCCGGGTTTGGCCCATCCCTGCCTGGGAAATCGTGCATTGATCCGGGCTGGGCGGGAGCAGCCCTGCTCCGGGAACGGCATGGAGAGAATGAGAATTCTTTGGATTTTTTTATGATTTATCGTGGAATCACGGAATGGTTTGGGTTGAAAAGACTTTAAAGCCCATCCAGTCCCACCCCTTGCCATGGCAGGGACACCTTCCACTGTCCCAGGTTGCTCAGATCCCATCCTTGGGCACTTCCAGGGATCCAGGAGCAGCCACAGCTTCTCTGGGCACCTCCCACCCTCATGATAAACTTCCTTCTCTCCACGGGAGGTCCTGCAGGGTTGGTGACACATCCCCCTGTCCCTGCACCAGCAGCAGCAGCAGCAGCACAGCTTCCCTGGAAAACAAAACCCTGCTCCCATGTTTGCTTTTCCAAGGGCTCAAACTCTGCTCTCTGGGATGCTCAGCCCCCCCAGCTGATGGTTTTGGTCCCTGGGATGGGGTGACACCACCAAACCTCTGCTTGGAGCACCCACAGGTGTCATGGGAAGCTCCAGGAGAGGCAGGAATCCCACAGGAACAGGAATTCCCCTTCCCTGGCTGCTTCCAGGCTGTTCCTTGGGCAGGGGCTGGGGACAGTCAGGGCTGGATTATCTGAACCAAAATGGCTTTTTTTTTTTTTTTTTTTTTCTTTTGTTCCGGTTATTCTTTGCCACAAAGGTGATTTTTATCCCCTCATATCTCTGGATTTTTACACTCCTTCCTTTCCAAAAGTGAAACCCAAACACAGTTGCCTGGAGTCTCCAAATGAACCCTGGGCCCTCCTACCTGTCTGTGCTTTTCCAACTGTTGCTTTTCTTTTCCTCCAGGGTTTGTCCCTTTTATTTTTGATACAATCCATCCCTTTTATTTTTGATCCTTCCCTTTTATTTTTGACCCTTCCCTTTTATTTGATCCTTCCCTTTTATTTGAGATCCTTCCCTTTTATTTTTGATCCTTCCCTTTCATTTTTGATCCTTCCCTTTCATTTTTGAACCTTTTAATTTTTGATCCTTCACTTTTTCTCCCGGGGAATGAGAAGCGTGAGCAAACAGGAATTTCCTCTCAAAATTAATTTTGATGCAAAATTGACCCATTCATGGAAAAATGGCATTTTCTCATAGAAAAGTACTCATATCTGTAAAAAACCTGGAATATCCCTCTTGTTTCAGTGCAGAGGACTCAGTTTGGGGACAGTGGCCTGGCTGGGGGATGTTCCAGGTTTTGGGGTTGGGGACTGATCCCTCCATCCTGGTGGTGCTGTGGCTGATGAGGGTCCTGGAAGGGCTCAGGATTTGGGATTGGGATTGAATCCTGGAGTGCTGGAACTTCCTGGGCTGTGTGTGGGATCATGGCTGGTGACAGAGTTTGGGATTGGGGTTAAATCCTGGGGTGTGGGATCACAGCTGGTCACAGAGTTTGGGATTGGGATTAAATCCTGGGGTGTGGGATCTTCCTGGGCTGTGTGTGGGATCACGGCTGGTGACAGAGTTTGGGATTGGGATTAAATCCTGGGGTGTGGGATCACAGCTGGTGACAGAGTTTGGGATTGGGGTTAAATCCTGGGGTGCTGGAGCTTCCTGAGCTCCCTGCCAGAGCTCCCAGGTCGAGTTTGGGATTAAATCCCAGAGTGCTGCAGTTTCCCAGGCTCCCAGGTTGGGATTTGGGATTGGATCCTGAGGTGTGGGATCTCCCCGAGCACCTGGGTTTGGTATGGGATTGAATCCCGGGTTGTAGGAGTTTCCTGAGTTCCCAGGCTGGGATTTGGGGTTGAATCCCGCGGTCTGGGAGTTTCCTGTTCTCCTGGGATTGGGATTTGGGGTGGATTCCCAGCTGTGTGGGATCTCCCCGATCTCCCAGGCTGGTTTTGGGGTTGATTCCTGTGATGTGGGATCTCCCAGGCTGTTTTTGGGGTGGATTCCCAGCTGTGGGATCTCCCAGGCTGTTTTTAGGGTCGATTCCCGGGCTGTGTGGGATCTCCCCGATCTCCCAGGCTGTTTTTAGGGTCGATTCCCGGCTGTGGGATCTCCCAGGCTGTTTTTGGGGTTGCTTCCCGGGCTGTGTGAGATCTCCCTGAGTTCCCAGTGTTTTTAGGGTTGATTCCTGGGCTGTGTGGGATCTCCCCGATCTCCCAGGCAGTTTTTGGGCTCGATTCCCGGGCTGTGTGGGATCTCCCCGATCTCCCACGCTGTTTTTGGGGTGGATTCCCGGCTGTGGGATCTCCCCGATCTCCCAGGCTGTTTTTGGGGTTGATTCCCGGGCTGTGTGGGATCTCCCTGATCTCCCAGGCAGTTTTTAGGGTCGATTCCCGGCCTGTGTGGCATCTCCCCGATCTCCCACGCTGTTTTTGGGGTGGATTCCCGGCTGTGGGATCTCCCAGGCTGTTTTTAGGGTCGATTCCCGGGCTGTATGAGATCTCCCCGATCTCCCAGGCAGTTTTAGGGTGGATTCCCGGCTGTGGGATCTCCCAGGCTGTTTTTGGGGTTGATTCCCGGGCTGTGTGGGATCTCCCCGATCTCCCAGGCAGTTTTTAGGGTCGATTCCCGGCCTGTGTGGCATCTCCCCGATCTCCCAGGCAGTTTTTGGGGTGGATTCCCGGCTGAGGGATCTCCCCGATCACCTCTCCCCTTTTACGGGCGCTGTCCCTGCAGCCTGATTGGCTCCGCACCCCGCGCCGCTCCAGGTTGGCGCTCCCTCCTCCCGCCAGGTAAATCCTCCCCGACCCGGCACCAGCGCACCTCGCTCCTGCTCCCCTCAGGGCTTTTTTTCCCCTTTTCCTTTTCCTCATTCCCTCCTTTTCGTGCCGGTTTTTCGGCCGGGCCCGTCCCCGCGGCGGGGATGAGCAGCGGGCTGGCGGACGCGGTGTTGGCGCCGCTCAAACCCGTCAGCATGTCCGGGGACCCCCAGGAGGACACCCCGGTCTTCGAGGACATCAAAACCCCCTCCCGAGCCCTGGAGACCCCTCCCGACCTGGCGCAGGTAAGAGCTGCTTCTGCCCGCTCAGGTCCGAAAAAATCAGATTTAGGTTGGATTTTGCTTGGTTGTTTTTTTTTTTTTTTCCTGTTTTTTGCTGCGACACCTCCGTGGCTTTGTCGGCTCCCGCTTCCCCCTCGGCTGGGTTTTCTCCTGGGCGTGTTGGGTTTCGTTTGGGAATTTTGGTTTGGGTTTTTTTTTTTTTTTTTTTTTTTTTTTTTCTGTTTTGTTGGTTTGTTTGGTTTTTTTTTTTTTTTTTTGCCTTCGAAACTCCCAGTGCTCAACCCCTGTCCCCTGGCATTGGCAGGCCAGGGTGTGTCCAGGGCTTCTCCCACAGGGAAGGATTTTGGGATTTGGATTGGCAAGCAGAACTTTAATTCCCATTTTATTTCATTCTCTGCACTTTTCCCCCACTATGGCGGGGAAGGAATGCTCCTTGAGATTCCCCCTTAGATAAAATCCTGGATTTGGGAATTTGGGATATTCCTTCAGGCCCACCCCAGGACACCCAGCCTCGTCCCCCACAGCAGATCCCGCACCTTTTCCAGGTGGGAAGCAGGGTGAGGCCGGCCCAGCCCCACCCTGGAGCTGAGCTTTCCCCCTTTTCCCGCTCTGTGGGGTGCGGGGTGCTCGGGATAATTAATGATTAATGATTAACCCCGAGCCCCACAGCCCCAGCGCCATTTTGATCCGGGCGGGAACGCTCCAGGCCCCGGTTCCAGGGACCCCAAATCTGGCAGCTGTTACCCCAAAAACCCCAGGAGGGCACCCCAGCATGGCTGGCACCAGGCAGGGTTTGGGGCTGTGTGTCCTTGCCTTGTCCCCACGTCACCCCTGGTCTGTTCTGGGGCTCTGTCCCACAGCAGGCAGCGGCTCCAGCTCGGGGTGTCCTGGAGATCCAGGATCCATCTGGGTGTTTGTGGGTGTGGGGTCAAACAGGGGAGCCATTCCTGCCTCCCTGGGGTGCTCTGAGGGATTTGGGGTCACCTGGACCAGAGCTCAGACAGGGGAGCCATTCCTGCTTCTCCTGGGGTGTCCTGTGGGGTTTGGGGTCACCTGGATCAGAGCCCAAACAGGGGAGCCATTCCTGCCTCTCCTGGGGTGTCCTGTGGGGTTTGGGGTCACCTGGACCAGAGCTCAGACAGGGGAGCCATTCCTGCTTCTCTGGGGTGTCCTGTGGGATTTGGGGTCACCTGGACCAGAGCTCAGACAGGGGAGCCATTCCTGCCTCTCCTGGGGTGCTCTGAGGGATTTGGGGTCACCTGGATCAGAGCTCAGGGGAGCCATTCCTGCCATCCCTGCCATTGACCCTCCTGTGTCCCTTTACCAGGGATCCCCAAACCCACCCAGGGATGAGTTTTCCCTTTTTCCCAGCAGATTCCAGAGGTTTTGTGAGGCTGGAAGATCTGGGAGCCTTTGCTCCAGAGGGTTTTTTTTATCAGTTTGACAAGGCTGGTGCCAAAGGCTGTGACCTGTCAGCTCGGGGCAATTCCTGCTGCTCAGGAAAAGGCAGGAGCAAATTGGCCCTGTGGTTTCAAAGTTGCCATATATCCCTCTAAAATTACTTTTTAGGTGGGAGCTCGAAAATTTTACTGGATCTAACTCAGCTGGAAAGAGATCCTTTGTGGAATTTGCAGTTTTTGCCTTTCCTTGGCTTTTCTAAAAAAAAAAAAAAAAAAAAAAAAAAACGAAACAGAGAAAAGAGGAGGGAAAAAGGCTTGTGAGAGGAAAGAACTTTTCCTTTCTGATTTGAGTCAGATCAGCCAGAAAAAGTATTTTCCTCATAATGATGATAGTAATGATAATGATTATTATAATTATAATAATAATAATAATGTAAGGCACGTCCAGGGAACATTTCAGGAGAGGAGGAGCTGATCCCTTTGTGTGGCTGTTGGGTTCCCTGGATGGAAATCCCTGGGGGATTTCTCCTTGTTCCCACCTGGCTCCCACAGATTCCAGAGCACCTGGGGCTGGAGAAACATCCTGGGATCACCCCGGGCTGGGAAGGACAGGGCAGGAATTGGCTCCAAACTGGAGATTCTGGGAAAATGGGAATTCTGGTGTTGGAGGCTCCGGGGAAGAGGGGGAAGCACAAACCCCTCGGTTTAACCCCTTGCTGCCTGTGCCAGGCTCCGGGGCAGTTGTGGTGGGGCTGAGGCTGCAGTGGGAAACCAGGAAGATCCTGATGAGAGTGGGAAGGGATTTTCCTTGGCTGCAGGCTGAGGAACAGCAGCAAAATGTCCCTTTGTGTCCCCTGACCCCAATTCCTGCCCCGTGGGATTCCCCTCCCTGCCCTTGGCTCCCTCTGGGCTGGGGGGGGATAAAACATCTCCAGCATCTGGGAGGTGCTTGGACACATCAGATGGGATCAGGAAAATTCCCAGAGCTTTTCCTGGCACTTCAGCTCCTCAGTGCTGGGAATGGCACCTCCCAGAGCCTTGGA
Source organism: Cichladusa arquata (assembly GCA_026413545.1). NCBI lineage: Eukaryota > Metazoa > Chordata > Aves > Passeriformes > Muscicapidae > Cichladusa > Cichladusa arquata. The sequence continues at coordinate 18,724,928 of JAOTQP010000099.1, forward strand.
AGAGCTGTGGGACAGAGTGGGACAGGGTGGAAGTGCAGATGCCTGACTTGATCTTGGCAGGGATTTTGCTTCTGGATCACAGGAGAAGCTGGATCCAGCGTTTTTTAGGAATGCTGATTCATGTCCTGCACCTCCTTTGCCACATCCTTGCCCTGGATGTGGCTGTGGTGACCTGAGGGTGGCTGTCCCTCGGAGCTGGGTGGCTTTTCCTGCCCCTTGGTGCTCCAGTCCTGCCCTCCATGAATGAAGCTCCTTTATTTTTTAGGAGAGGTGTTGGAGTGCCCAGCACAGCTCCCAGGGATGATTCATTTCCTTGGGATCTCAGGAGATGCAGGCAGGGAATAAATTTGGCTTTTCTGCAAAGGAAACTTTGGAATTTTGTTCTGGACTTGGAATGAGATGCTTGGGGATCCTCCTGGCTTTGGAGAAGGGTTCAGAAATTCTGCAGAAGTGTGAAAAATCCATTTCCAAAGGGTGCTGGGAGGTCCAGGGTGTGCAGGAATGGGGTGAGAGAGATGGGAAGTTAAATCCTGAGGAGGAGAAATGGGAGCAGCTCTGGCACAGGGATGGGTTTGGGAGCTGTGGAACCTCAATGAGGGATCTCCAGAGTGGAAGGATCCTTCCCTCTGTTTTGCTTTGAGATCAGCTAATCCAAATATTTTTGGGATTTGAAGTCTGATGGCAGGTTCCTGGAAGGGAATGAGGACAGATTCCCAGAAAGGATCCATTTATCCCTCTGGTTTTGCAGGAAGACCCTCAGGAGAGAATCCCTTGTGCCAGGGGCTGCTCCCATGGATAAAACCAGCCAGCAAAACCCGGCAAATTTATCCCCAAGATAGTTAATTTTATTTTTCTGGTGGGTGCAGGATGGAAGGAGGAGCAGGATAAAACAGCTCCGTGGAATCGCTGCGGCCGAACTTTGAGCTGCTGGTGGGACAAAGGCTGATTGTTCTGCTTGGGGAAGTTTGGCTGGGCGAGGAGGGGAGCGAGGGAAGGGGACAAAAAAATCCCAGGTGCGCCCTGCTCGTCCTCCTCCCTGCGCCTGGATGAGCTGGAAAAGCGCCTGCTGGGTCGGTGTTTTTTTATTTTTTTCATTTTTGGAAAGCTGGGAAAGGAGGGAATGAGCGGATTTCCCTCTCAAAGCAAGCCCTGAACTCGCTGCCTGGGCTTTGGGGAATCATTTCTGGTTCGTGTATTATTGTTTGGGAGTTTTCCCCTCCTCTCTCAAACCTGTTCGGTCACCTCCCGGCGCTGTTTTGTTCTGCTGCCCTGCTCCAGTGAGTTCTTTTATCCAACCCATCCACTGCAAATAATCGCACTTACGAGCGTCTTGTGAGCTTGATTACCGTGTTTGCTTTGCTCCGCGCTCCGCTGGAGAATTCCCGCAGTCACCGGGTCCCGCCGCGCTCCGGCCATTGGAGAACTCGTGTTTACAATTCAGATGTTCTCAGACCTTGAGCTAGCATGAAAAACCCTCCAAAAAAAAAAAAAAAAAAAAAAAAAAAAACAAAACCAAAAAAAAAAAAACCCACCCCCTGGGCTGTTTACCACATCAAAGCGTTCCCAGCCCCGCTCGAGCCGAACAAAGAATCTTTCATCGAGTTCAGAAATGCTGCGAGGATTCTTGGAAAATTATTGTTTCCTCGGCGGGATGGGGAGGGACCTTCGAGTTCCCACCCAGGGCAGGATTTGCAATTGTTAAAACGCGTTTCAGGACCTCGCTCTTTGCAGGATTTTCAGTGCAAGGTGAAAATCAGCCCAGGGTAGTTGCTCTGAAAACACGGGTTTATCCCAAAAAACAGGGTGTAATCCATCCCTTATCAATTCCAAAAATCCAGAATATTCTCCATCCCTTATCAGTTCTAAAAATCCAGAATATTATCCATCCCTTATCAGATCTCAAAATCCAGGATATTCTCCATCCCTTATGGGATCCCACAATCCAGGATATTCTCCATCCCTTATAAATTCCCAAAATCCAGGATATTCTCCATCCCTTGTGAGATCCCACAATCCAGGATATTCTCCATCCCTTATAAATTCCCAAAATCCAGGATATTCTCCATCCCTTATCAATTCCCAAAATCCAGAATATTATCCATCCCTTATCAATTCCCAAAATCCAGGATATTCTCCATCCCTTATCAGATCCCAAAACCCAGGGTATTATCTGTCCCCTCTGAGATCCCAAAATCCAGTATATTCTCCATCCTTTATGAGATCCCAAAATCCAGGACATTACCCATCCGTTATCAGATCCCACAATCCAGAATATTATCCATCCCATATCAATTCCCAAAATCCAGGACATTCTCCATCCCTTATCAATTCCCAAAATCCAGAATATTATCCATCCCTTATAAATTCCCAAAATCCAGTATATTCTCCATCCTTTATGAGATCCCAAAATCCAGAATATTATCCATCCCATATCAATTCCCAAAATCCAGGATATTCTCCATCCCTTATCCATTCCCAAAATTCAGTATATTCTCCATCCCTTATCAGATCCCTCCCACCTGAGCTAATTTATCTCATGGATCTGAACCCATCCTGAAAAGGTCAGAGGATGTGGATTCTCTTTTTGTTGTGTATTTATTTACCCCAAATATTTTAATGTTGTCTCCACAAAATCATCATTTTTCTGCTCCTCAGGGATATTTCAGGGAGCTAAACCCAGGAATGGCTGGATATATTAAAATTCCTCTCAATGAGCAGGTTTGATGCTCTTAAAACTGTGGAAAAACCCCAAATTTGTTGGGAAAATCAGGGCATGTCCTCATCTTCTCATCCCAAACAATGTTTTGTTCTGGGCAGCTTCCAATATTTGGGGGTTTTGTGGTTCTGTGGCGTGGGAGGAACTCAAAGCCAGTAATTTGGGGTTTGCCATCCCCTCAGGGATCCCAGTGGCAATGCCCAGGGTCCCAAATTCTCCCTCTGGAGCTTCCCCAGAGCCTTCTCCTGGGAGCTGTCCTGTGCCATAATCAGCCTCTCTTAATTAACAGCAACTGAGGATTCCTTCAGGCACAGGGAAAACGTGGGAAGGGTTTGGGGCTGGAGGGAATTCTGGATTTCTGCTCCCAGGGCCACACCAGAGGCCCCTGCTCATGGCAGGGGGTGGGTGAGGTGATGTTTAAAGCCCCTTCCAACCCAAACCATGAAATATTCACGGAATTAAATCCCTTAAATCCATTAAATTTAATCAGGGGACAGGAATCCCCCCCTGTTTTGGATCTTGGTTGGGGCTGCAGGGATGGGGGGATTTGCTGTCTGCACCTCAAACCTGACCTTGCCCGGGCTCTTCTCCATGATTTTTTTTTTGGGAATTAGGATTTGTGGCCTCCTGGATGGGATGTGGATGCCAGGAGGGCTCCACAAGCCCCGGCAAGCAGCCAGTGACTCATTCCATTGTCATCCCCTGGGAACGTGCCTGGAGAGGAGGGTGAGGGAGGCACCGAGAAGAATCCCACCCAAACCTCTCCCACAGCACAATTCCCGATCCTCAGGGCGACCTGGACAAATTTCTCCAGCTGCTCCTGGCCACTGGGATTGTCTTTGAGCCTTCCAGTTCCCCATCCCTGCCCCCAGGATGAATCCCAGCAGGTCCAAAGGGGTTCAGGATTTGGGGCAGGGACTGGGGGAACTGAAAAGCTCAATCCCAGTGGCCAGGAACAGCTGGAGAAACTTTTCCAGGTCATCCTGGGGATTGTGACATCCCAATTCTGGGATGGAGCTGAGTCCAGAAGGAGTAGGGGAGCCCTGTTTGAAATTCCCAGTTTGGAATTTGATTTATTGGTGGGACCCAGGATTCCTTGAGTTCTGTGGTTTGGCTGAGGCTGGAGCAGCTCCAAGCCTCTCCATCTTCCAGGAGTTGAGAAATGAAATAATTTCATTTTCCCCAAAAATCATCCAAGAGGCTGGAGCATCTCCAAGCCTCTCCATCTTCCAGGAGTTGAGAAATGAAATAATTTCATTTTCCCCAAAAATCCATCCAAGGGGCTGGAGCAGGAATCAGCCCAGATCCATTTCCAGCAGCTTGGAGGGAAAACCTCCATTGCCTTTCAGGGGCTTCACCTGAGCTTTGCTGAGCTCAGAAATCATGGAATGGGAATATCCTGAAAGCTGTGAGGGTCCAACTCCTTGAAATCCTCGTGTGCTCCCTCCCCACACTCTGAGAACTGTCCTCACACCGATGGGGAATCCCTGATTCCCACCTTCCTTCAGCCCCATCCAGGGCTCAGGTGGCTCTTGGGGGCTCTGCACAAGTGGGATCTGCCCCAAAAATGTGGATCCAACCCCAAAAATGTGGATCCAACCCCAAAGATGTGGATCCAACCCCAAATTCAGCATGAAACGTCCCCACCCTCACATCTGGAGATGCTCCTGTGTCCTTCCCTCCCTGCTCCAGGTGTCTCCAAGGTTTTGTTGTTTTCCAATCCGTTTATGGCTTTGTTTTTGGAAAGGTTTCTCCCAGCTGCTCCTCTTGCAGCCCCTTGACCTTGGAGTTGGGTGAGGGTGTTTTCCCTGGCTCCCTTGGCCTTTGGGATTGTGGCATGATAAACACCTGAGCTGGATTGCCTCTGTGGGAGCCTTTATCAGCTGCCTGAGGGGAGGAATTGCAAACACAGCCAGCAAGTCTGGCTGCATGGAGATTCCCAACTTCCCTGGGAAATCATTATCTGCTCTGGGATAACCCGTGGGCACAAAGCTGGAGAATGGATGGAATTCCATCAGTGATTTGGGGGCAGCTCCTCATCCTGGAGTTGCTCTGAACCCCCAGCTTTGGGCAGGATGGGGTCTGGCAGGGAAAAATCTGGAAACCTTGGACTCCATCACCTCAGAGGTGTTCTGCAACCCAAATAATCCAGGAATTCGAGGGCAGCTCTGAGCCTATCCAGGGCCTCCCTGAGCCCTGCACATTCCCATGGGAGCTCAGGTCCCACCTGGGCTTTGTTGTTCACAGCAGCCAAACGTTGGGCACTTGAAAGGAAGAGTCCTTTCTTTGCTAATCCCGTTTTACAGAGAGTTCCAGGAGACTTGAGGAACAAACAGAAAAATAACGTCGATCCAGGTCGGTATCAAACCCAAACGATCAGAGGGACAAATATTTACCCAGGTCAATATTTAACCAGGAGACAATAAATGCTGATATTGAACAAAATCTGGATATAAATACAGGCTATTTATAAAGTGAGCCTGCACAGGGGCACTGCCAGGGCCGTGCCAGGGGGGTTGATTGATGATTATCCTGCCCATTGTTTGCTGATTCCCTTGGAGGCTGCAGTTTGGTGCAGGTGCAGGGGGAGAAAGGGCTGGGCTGGGCTGAGGCACGACCGTTGTGCCACACCTGTGCCCTGGGGACTTTCCTTTTCCCCCTTTCCTTTTCCCCCTTTCCTTTTCCCCCTTTCCTTTTCCCCCTTTCCTTTCCCCTTTCTTTCCTTTCCCCTTTCTTTCCTTTCCCCTTTCTTTCCTTTCCCCTTTCTTTCCTTTCCCCTTTCTTTCCTTTCCCC
>JAOTQP010000099.1:18826207-18851720 GCA_026413545.1 Cichladusa arquata
TTTCCACATAATTATTTATCATTTATATTTATTAATATATTTATTTTAATAACAATATAATAATAATAATTAAAATTCAGATTTTAATTTTAAAAGGGCATTTTTTGAGAAAAAGCCACTCTTACCTCCGCTGGATATTTTTAATAGCAATTTACAATCAAAATTGACTTTTGCAGGTTTTTGTGCTGATCTATTCTCTTACTCCCTGGGATTTTCCACAACCCAGCTGTCAGGAGTAAGGAGAAGGCAGCAAAGGGATAAAAACCTCAATCAATGAAATAAAAAGGTGATTTAATGAGACAAAAATAAAGAAAAAGAGGGAGAAATGGGTGAGAAGGCAGAGAAAAAATAGGAATTTCACTTGAATTCCCCATTTATCTAAATGCAACAGGAAAAGATCAGTTCATGCATAAGGTCAGGCACAAAAAGAGACATTGAAATATTCAGGAGCTGCGAATCCAAGAGGTTTGGGGTTTCTGACATCCCACACCCCGTGCAGGTCTGCAGGAAACTTGGGAGAAGCCCATGGGGAGCAGGGGGAGGGAGAGCCAGGAGGAAACCCCAGGCAGGGGGAACATCAGCAGGGTAAGGGGCTGGGGGGTCCTGGGGTGTCCCATCCCATGGGTGTCCCATATCCCATCCCATGGGTGTCCTGGTGTGTCCCATGTCCCATCCCATGAGTGTTTTGGGGTGTCCCATGTCCCATCCCATGAGTGTCCTGGTGTGTCCCATGTCCCATCCCATGGGTGTTTTAGGGTGTCCCATGTCCCATCCCATGGGTGTTTTAGGGTGTCCCATGTCCCATCCCATGAGTGTTTTAGGGTGTCCCATGTCCCATCCCATGGGTGTTTTAGGGTGTCCCATGTCCCATCCCATAGGGTGCCCTGGTGTGTCCCATGTCCCATCCCATGGGTGTTTTGGGGTGTCCCATGTCCCATCCCATGAGTGTCCTGGGGTGTCCCATGTCCCATCTCATGAGTGTCTTGGGGTGTCCCATGTCACATCTCATAAGTGTTTTAGGGTGTCCCATGTCCCATCCCATGAGTGTTTTAGGGTGTCCCATGTCCCATCCCATGGGGTTCTTGGGGTGTCCCATGTCCCATCCCATGTCCCATCCCATGGCTCTCCCATGTCCCATCCCATGGGTATCCTGGGGTGTCCCACATCCCCTCAGCTGGACACAGACCTGCTCTAGTGCCCCCAGAGAATTCCAGAGGGTTTTCCAAACCAAAGCTGGTTTCTCAGCAGGTGTTGGAGCAGGTGCTGAGCCAGCTGCAGCCCCTTTGTGCCTCGGAGCAGAAATTCCTGCAGGAATTCTTCTGGCTGGGCTGTGACTCCGTGGAGCTGCAGGTGAGGGTGGGCACCGTGTCCTCTCCTGGCCCCTTATCCATCCTTGGGGTACCTGAGCCCTCCTGGGCTCCCATCCTGCAGGAAGCAGCAGTGGGGAAGCTGAAGAGGAGAATTAAATGAAATTTCATTCACAGCTCCTGGAAAATCAGGAGTCTCCAAGCATTAAACAAGAGGCAGCAGAAATAAATCCAGAGCTCATTTTCCTGGCTGAGGGAGAGCAGGCAAAGCTGGGATGGGATACTGGGGAGGAATTCCCCCCCTGGGAGGGTGGGGAGGTGCTGGGATAGAATTCCAGAGGAGCTGTGGCTGCCCCTCATCCCTGGGAATGCCCAAGGCCAGGCTGGAGCTGCTTGGAGCAGCCTGGGACAGTGGGAGGTGTCCCTGCCCAGGGCAGGGGGTTTGGGCTCCATCCCAAACCATTCTGGGATCCTTTGGTGATTTCCACTCCAATCTTTTTTCAGGGATCTGCCCCTCAGGGAGGAGAGCCCAGGGCACCTCCAGAGGAGCCTCCTTGCACCAAGCCCCGGAGCCAGTACGTGGGTGATGGGACACACTGGGGGCTCTGACACTGAAATGTCCCCTCCCAGTTAATTCCCCACCTTTCCGTGATCTGCTTTGGTTTTTCAGGCCAGAAGAAGCCACAGCCCAAGTGCTGAGCGAGCTGTTCAGCTGCCTGGAGCCGGAGCTGAGGGCATTTCTGGATTTCTGCAGCAGGGCTCAGCCCCTGGGCTGCCTGCAGGTCCTGGGGACCGTGAGTGACTCCGTGTTGGGGACCTGGGGCTCTTCCCCAGCTCCCTCATCCTTTCTCCACTCCCTCCTGGGGAATGTGCTGCTCCTGGCCAAGAGCAACTTCAACAAATGCATTGTGAGTGTCCGTGGTGGGAGGAGGCTCAGGATGCCTGAGTGGTGCTCCAGAATCTTCTAAACAGAATCCCAGGATCATGGAGGTTGGAGAAGACCTCCAGGATCACCAAATGCCCCATCCCCAGCTCTGAGTGCCACATCCAGGTGTTCCTTGGACACCTCCCCAAACCTCCTTGGGCACCACGTCAGCCTCCAACAAGGAATGTCACATTCCTCGGAATTACAGAAAATGGAAGCAGAGTTCCCAAACCCAGCTCTTTGTTTCCTGTGCTCCACCAAAGGAGGTGGGTTCTGAGGGTGCCACATCTTTGTGTCCTTCTCAGGGGACCTTGTGCAAGGAGGTGGAAGAGGCCAAGACTCCCAGCAGGACGAGAGGGGGGATCCTGCCCTGTGTCAGCCGCTTCCAGGAGCTGGTGGCTTTCTCTGAGGAGCTGTTCAGGACATCCCAGCGCCGGGGGGAGCTGGACAAAGCCCAGCTCAGGCTGGCCAGCAGCGTCTTCAGCAGCAGTGAGTGAGCTCTGGTCAGGAAATGTCCTCCTGTGGCTACAGGAGTGACCAACTGGGCCACCAGGGCAGGTGGGAGCTGCCCGCCCCTGGGCACTGAAATCTCTCTTGTCCTGAGCTCCCAGATCCTGGGAGCAGCAGGAAAATTCCAGATGTGGCAAGGTAGGAGCTGCCTGTCCCTGGATACTGTCCACCCTTGAAACCCCTTTTCCTGAGCAAGATCCTGGGAGCACCAGGAAAATTCCAGATGTGGCTGGGTGGGAGCTGCGTGTCCCTGGGCACTGAAATCTCTCTTGCCCTGAGCTCCCATTTCTTGGGAGCAGCAGGAAAATTCCTGATGTGGCTGGATAGGAGCCACCTGTCCCTGGGCACTGCCTGCTCCCCTGAAACCCCTTTTCCTGAGCAAGATCCTGGGAGCACCAGACAAATTCCAGATGTTTGTCGCAGCAGGATGGGGTGACAGGGCTGATGCACACAAGGGCTCAGTTTTGGATCCAATTCCAATCTCTTCTGCCCCACTATGGAGGGAGAGCTTGTCATGGATCAAATTCCTCTTACAAGGTCCTGGGAGCTGAGAAAAACTCCCCCAAAAACACCAAGGGGTGTTGGGAGAATGGGGTGGGGAGCTCCCAGCAGATCCCTGTGTTGTCCCAGCTGGAATCCTCTGCTTCCTGTCAGGGAAATCTCATTTTTCTGCCTGGAAAGGACCCAAGGGGCTGCAGAATTCAGCTCTGAGTGCAGAACTCGAGGTGGTGCAGAGCCTGGGCTGACCCACTGATAAATCCACAGACACTGCCAGGCTCCAGGAATGTTTGCAGGGAATCAGGGACAGGGATCAGGATTTGTGTTTTAATTACTCCCTCTGAGGTCAGATGGTTCAAATGAACCCTCCCTAGAGCCTGCAGGTGCTTCTGCCCACACCTGATTCCCTCCTTCCCCTCCAGTCAGCAGCCTGTCCTCAGCAAACCTGAAGGTGAGCACGGATATGGTGATGATGGAAAATTTCCACCACGTCCACAACTTCCTGTGCCAAAAGAACATCCCCTGCCTGGAGGACAAGAAGAGAGAAGCCAAGCAAAGGTTCGGAGAGCACATGGAGAAATATGTCACCACATCCCTGGGCCAGCTCCTGGAGAGGCTCCAGGTGAGCGCAGGACCCTGGGCCTCCAAAAACTCTTCCCAAAACTCTGGATGTTCAAATTTCCCTGCCCTGAATCCGCTCTGGGATTATATTATTTTGTTGTCACAGGATAGGAGAGCACCTGGGTTTCACTCTGCTCAGGGATTCCCAAAATCCTGGCATGGCCTTCTCCAGCTCCCCCAGTCTGAGCACGGACACCAAGGGAAGGTGCAAAGGGTGTAAATGGGGCAGGAGCCCATTCCTGGTTTTTGGAAACAGTCTGTACATTTAGGAACTCTAAATCCTTAGGATTTACTGTGTTCGTCCACAAATTGCAGCAGGAATACCCAAACAGATTCTGGGCTCTATGGAGAGACAGGAGGATGAAGGAAGGGATAATTCCCTTGTTTTACGGCAGATGTGGAATTTCCTGGCCAGTTCCCTGCTCTGCCCACTGCTGGCTTTGGCTGTGCAGCCCCACCTCAGCAGCATCACTGAACCTCAATGGGATCCCAAAGGGATCCCAAAGGATCATCCAGCCCAGCCCTGGATGAGATTCTGGAGCTCCCTGTCCATTCACACCCTGAAAACTCCAGTGGTGGGGCCCTATCACATCCCTGGGCAGGTTTGATGGATTATCCCAGCTTGTTCTCAATGGAAAAAATTCCAAATACCCAGAACACGTGATCAGCCCTCCTGTCCCACAAGGAAACCTTTCCCACTCCTCCTCTTACTGACAATTCCAAACCACATCTGGGTTTTTCTCACTCCCTCTGCCTTGTCCTCGTGCCCATTTCTAAGTGAACCAAGACACACTGGTGTGTTGGGTCTTATCTCCTTTTTCCAGGATTAAATGCACAAATTTCTTGTTTGGACTTAGATGTTTATTAATTCTTGTTTATATTACAGTCTCACAAATCGTGAGTTCTACAGCACTGCAAGTTAACAACTTAAAAATGGAGCCCTATCTCTCTCTCTCTACAAGGCCTTTTAAGGGTAAATTGTTTAATTAAGAAATGACTTAAATTATTTTTACTTTAACTTAATAATCAACGACCTGTGGCCTGCAATGTGGATTTTTATATTTAATCACATGGTATTACCTAAACTCATGAAGAAGAAGGTGAAGAAGAAGGACAAACCTCTGCCCTAAAACCTCCATCTTGCTTTATTTATAATACTATATTCTAAACCCTTAAACGTTAAGTTTTCCACTACGTGATGCTACATAATTTTAACTACCCACCCTTAATCTTAGTTCTATAATTCAATTTTGGGAGCCTTCTCTACAGCCTCAGGTCAAATGCAGTGCTCTCTTGGGGGTCACTGTTGTCAGCACAGAAAGTCTCAAATTCTCAGTGACCAGAGTTCCAACACGTTGGGGGGCAGAATTCCAAAGGCTTGGTGGGAAGATTTGTTCCCAGTTTGGTCCCAGTTTGTTCCCATCCCTGCTCCAGTTGCGTGCCAACATCTGGCAGACCCCAGTTCTTTTTTCACAGCTGCCTGGGCTGATCCATCCAACCCTTCCCAAGTGGCTGCTTTGTTAACTGAGCTAAGAGCATCTGGCTCTGCTAACTCAAACAGACATTCCCTCCTTCCCCCTTCCTAAAACGTCTCGCAGATGGAGCTCAGCTGGAATTATTTATGGGACCTGTTACTTCCAATTCATTTCCAGTCGTTGCTGTCAAACATTTGTTGGCTTGGCTGGAAAATCAGCTCCGTGTCTCGCGCTACCTGAGCTCTGCTATGGCTTCTAATCCTCCCTTTTCTGAGGGAAAGGATCATTTTATTGCTCACAATAAAGTGAGTGGGATATCAGGGCATCTTCTTTCCCAAAATCCTGGTGTGGCCTTCTCCAGCTCTCCTAGTTTCTCTTCACTAAGGGAAGGTGCAAAGAGGTGCAAAGGATGCAAGAGCCCATTCCTGGTTTTTGGAAACAGCTCATATATTTAGTAACTAAAAATCCTCGGGGTTTAGGGTATTTCTCCACAGCCACATTGCAGCTGGAATAATGAAATGGATTCCTGGGCTGTATGAAGTGATGAGGATGAAGGAAGGGATGATTCCCTTGTTTTACAGCAGATGTGGAATGCCCTGCCCAGCTCTGGCAGAGATGTCTCCTTCCCTTCCAGCATTTCATGGAATATCTCCTTCATTTTCCAGCATTCCATGGAATACGTCCTTCCTTTACCAGCATTTCATGGGGTATCTCCTTCCTTTTCCAGCATTTCATGGAATGTCTCCTTCCTTTTCCAGTATTTCATGGGATATCTCCTTCCCTCTCCAGCATTTCATGGAATATCTCCTTCCTTTTCCATCATTCCATGGAATATCTCCTTCCCTTTCAGCATTTCATGGAATGTCTCCTTCCCTTTCTAGCATTTCATGGAATGTCTCCTTCCCTTCCAGCATTTCTTTGAGGGGGTCAAAGCCCGCCTGGCTCAGGGGGTGAAGGAGGAGGAGGTCAGCTTCCAGCTGGCCTACAGCAAGCAGGAACTGCGGAAAGTCATCGAAAAATATCCTGGCAAGGAAGTCAGAAGAGCCCTGGAGAGTCTCTACAGGACAATCCGCAAATACCTGTCCCCAGAGGGAAATCTCCTGCCGGTAACTGGAGCGGGATGGGAGCGACACTGGGATGACGGGGATTCAGGAGCAGTGCCTGTGTGGCTGCAGGGCCAGGGGAAGGGGCTGAGGTTGGCTTTTCCAGGTGGTGTGGCAGCCCATGGAGCAGCAATCCTGATTTTCTGGGTGGTGTGGAAGGCCATGGAACACCAATCCTGATTTTCCGGGTGGTGTGGAAGGCCATGGAACACCAATCGTGGTTTTCCAGGTGATGTGGAAGGCCATGGAGCAGGGGCTGTGGTTTTCCAGGTGCTGTGACAACCCATGGGACACTAATCCTGGTTTTCCATGTGGTGTGGAAGGCCATGGAACACTAATCCTGGTTTTCCATGTGGTATGGAAGGCCATGGAACACTAATCCTGGTTTTCCATGTGGTGTGGAAGGCCATGGAGCAGGGGCTGTGGTTCTCCAGATGCTATGGCAGCCCATGGAACACCAATCCTGGTTTTCCAGGTGGTGTGGAAGGCCGTGGACCAGGGGTTTTGGTTTTCCAGGTGCTGTGGCAGCCCATGGAGCAGGGTTTTGTTTTTCCAGGTGGTGTGGAAGGCCATGGAGCAGGAATTCATCCGTCAGTACCGAGAGTTTGAGGAGCTCATCCAACGCTGCTATGCAGGAGCAGGGATTGCCCTGGACTTCACCATGGAGGACTTGCTGAGCTACTTCAACTCCATCACCACGTCCAACATGTAGGGAAATCCCTCTCTGGATATCGGGAGCAGCTCAGGAATCTTTGTCTGCAGCCACACCTCCGAGGAGCTGATCACAAAACCATTCCCAAGTTGGTTATTTGAGTTCTCACAAAACCATTCCCAAGTTGGATATTTGAGTTCTCACAAAACCATTCTCAAGTTGGACATTTGGCTTCTCACAAAACCATTCTCAAGTTGGACATTTGGGTTCTCACAAAACCATTCCCAAGTTGGATATTTGGATTCTCACAAAACCATTCCCAAGTTGAATATTTGGGTTCCCAAAATACCATTCCCAAGTTGGAAATTTGGGCTCCTACCCTGAACTTAATCCCAAAGTCTCTCCAACTTGTTGGTCCTGGACTAAATCTCTCTTGGGGAGTTGTCAGACCCAAACCACAACTTCCCAGCTCCAGGAAACTGTTTTCCCACCAGGAAACGACCCTCCAAGCCTCAGATTTCCACCAAAGTGAGCGCTGGTGCTGCACCTCCTCAGCAGAACATTCCCAATGGAAAAACGTCTTCTCTGCAGGGACTTTCTCCTTTCCTGTGCTCAAATTTCACTGAGCCTGTGCTCAACCAGAGGAGACACTCTACTGTGAGGTGTTTCCACATCCAGATATCCCAACAGGCGTCACTGCTCCGCAGCCCAGCACTGAAAGTCCAGAGCTGTAAATATTAATGGATTTATTGCTTTTAGCTCAGATTTACTCACGTCTCAACTGGAGTGGAGAAATGTGTGGTTTTAGAGATCTAAACCGACCCCTCAGGAATTTCCTGCTTTTAACTCATTTTCTTAGGAATCTTCCTACACCAATACATTGTCATTCTTTAAATGCTGTCTCTGTTTCTTGGGATGATCGTAGGATTCACGTTGTCTGTCACAACCTTCTTCCTAAACAACTGGAGACTTTGAACTCCTTGATATTTGCCTCACAGGACAAAGATTATTTTATTTATTTTGCATGTTAGGAAATAATCTTGGAGGCAAGATTCCCTGTCCATTACCAGGGAGGGTAAATAATTACCAGGGAGGTAATCCATTTGCAGGGAGGCTGCTGTGGCTGCTTGGACAGTCCCTTTTCTCCAGGGATATCCTGGATTCTTCAGTGGGACCTTTAAGCCAGCACATAAACCCAACTTTCCCTTGTAAAGGGAAAAATCCAGACTGTTTTTCTAGGATTTTCCAAGCAGCTGGCCTTTGGGTCAAGGTCCATCTCTGCAATGTTTAGAGCTCCCGTTGCCAATCTCACAATTCCTTCCCTTTGTCCCGTGACGTGGCTGCTCCCAGCAGGAGGAGGAGGGTCATAGGAAACCACCCAGCGCTGCCTTCCCGGATTTTCATCCCTCTGGAGGTAACAGGAATTTTGCAGCCCCGTTTCCTTTCAGTTTTTGGCTCAGGGGCTCACCTGGGAGGGGAGGGCAGGAGGTGGGAGCTGTAGGATGAGACATGAAGGTGCTGGGACATGAAGGACGCCAGGGGTGAAGGGATTTGCAGAGGGATTGAGCCAGGTGGCTCTGAGGTTGTTGGGCACCAAACTCCAGCAAGGAGGGGCAGGGATTCCTCTGGATCTGGTGATGGCTCCCCCAGACTGGTGCAGTGCCTGGGCACAGTGCCATGGAATGGGATAATGGGATCTTGCTCCAAACAGGCCCCTCAGATCCCACTGGAACTGCTCCTGGGTTTACGCTGATCCTGCTCCTGTGCCAGTAGGGCTGTGGGATCTCTCCTCACCAACCACTTCCCATCCAGGATCATGGAATCTTTTAGGTTGGAAAAACCCTCTGAGATCCTTGGGTGCAACAATTCCCTGCCAGCACCTCCCTAACCCATGTCCCTAAAAGCCAAGGGCAGTGCCAGAGGATCTGAACCCAATCTAAGCCACCAGGAACCTCTGTGACCCCCAGGCTGGTGAGTCCCCACACCCTGAGCCCCTGGCCTCACCCTCTGCCTGGTGGGGACATCTGCCATTGAAGACGGATGACAAGAAACAAGAATCGTCCCCAGATGTTTCCTGCTGCTGTGCCAGCCCCCAGTTTGGCTCCACCTGGATGAGTGTCCACACCTGGGAGCACCTCAGAGGGGCTGGAGGAAGGATCACACACATGGTCCCATCCTTGGTGCACACGGGGTTTGTGTGTGGGGAGCTTGGCATCTCGGTGACATCAGCGAGGTCACCTGGATTGTCCCCCAGAGCTGGCCCAGCCAGGGGCTCTGACAGCCTCAGATGCCACCAGATGCAGACCAGAGTCAGGATCTTGCAGGGAGGAGGATTTATTGCTTCTGTACTTGTGCCACCTGCAGGACAAAGGAGAACCTGGGCGGTCCCCACTCAGCCCTCAGCTCCCTGGACCATTTTCCATTTCCCTGCGTAGCTGGATGTTCCTAACTCCCATATTCTCTGGTTTCCATGCCAGCTCCCAGCCCTGAGAGCATGGCTTGGAAGGAGAAGGGCACGAGCCCACCCTCGTGTTTCGTCCAGCACCTGGACCACCTTGTGCTGACTGTGAAGAGCATTGAGGACACCACAGCCTTTTATTCCAAAGTCCTGGGCATGGAGGTGGTGACTTTCAAGGTAACCCCAACCTGAGTGAGCAGGACCCCACAGGGGTTTCCAGGACTGCTGGGGGGAGTGGGTGCTGAAGGTGCCCAGCCCAGGAAGTCTCCCTCACTTTTCCTTTTCCTTTGGGAACAGGGGAATCGCAAAGCTTTGCGTTTTGGCCAGCAGAAGTTCAACCTGCACGAGGCTGGGCGGGAGTTTGAGCCCAAGGCTCGGCGCCCGGTGCCCGGCTCTGCAGATTTCTGCCTGATCACAGCAGCGCCCCTGGAGAAGCTGGTGGAGCATCTGGAGGTGAGGCAGGCCCAGAGTGTCCCCAGGAGACACCAATCCAGAGCCTCTAAATGACACTTTCCTGGAATTGCCCTGGAATTTCCTGGGGAATGTCAGGGTTGTCTCATCCCACAGTTCATGTTTTTGAGGCTGGGGGAGGAGGGCACGATGGTGACATGACCCTGCTCTCCTGTGTCCTCCAGGCCTGTGGGGTGGCCATTGAGGAAGGTCCCGTGGCCAGAACTGGTGCTGTGGGTCCAATAACCTCCGTCTACTTCCGAGACCCCGACGAGAACCTGGTTGAGGTTTCCAGGTACTGCACGGATGTGGCTGCAGACACTGAAGGGAAACACTGAGCTCAGCCCGAGCTCTGCCTGGCTCCCAGCAGGAGATAGATTGGGTTTACAGAGGCCAGGTTTAGCTGGCCCATTTAAAGATCCAAGCTTTAATTGTGTAAGCCTGGGACAAGCCTCAAATCATAGCCACAAAGCAGAGCTACAAGGACATCAGGAGTTTTCCCAGGGCAGTCTGCTCTGCTATGGGTGTGAATCCTGCTTTTATAATCTCCATCAAAGAGACTTAATGGCCTTCTGGAAAGATCTGTCCTGCTGCTGCTGCACTGCAATTTTTGGGAGATTTTCCCTAATTCCTGCTATCCCTCTTGCTGCAGTTGAAGTCCTCATTCCTACACTGTCCACCTGTCACTCCTCTCCTCTCCAAAGTTGCTTTTCCACAGTTGGCAATTTCTGTCTCACTTCCTCTCATCCTCCTGCTTCTTGTCTTAACCTGCTCGGTGCTGGTGGCTCTCCCACCAAGCTAGAGGTTTAAATCCAGCTGTGACCGTCCAAACACACTCCTCACCTGGGATTTGGGTATTTGGCCTCGGTGTGACACTCAAACACTCCTGAAACTGAAGCTCCAAGTTTCATCCTCAGCTCTGTATCAATAATTGTGGGGTTTCTGTCACTCAGGAATGGAAAAAGCAGGGATGAGGATCCAGTTCACCTGGATTTATGCAGGGATTGAGGATGGTCTGACATAGAGAAGTCTGCCTCTGATAGCACCTGGTTACTTGTGGGACTAAGTTTTCTTCTTCCTTTAGTGATTTAAAAATCCATTTCAAAGTAATCTGAAAAGTATAAAACAATGAAGGATTCTCAAGCAGAGCAGTTCCCAGGCTGGCCACACTGAGGTAGCATCGATATCCTCACGGGAACAGCACTGGCAAGGAGGGAGAACTCTTCTGACCTCTACAGTCCAAATCCTCTATAAAATTGAAACAATCTCTCAATCTCATTTTTTCCTTGCTGGAATTTCTTACGAAATCCGAAATTCTTCATGGTGCAAAAAAAAGGCACGGTCACAAAATATTCAGTGCTTTGAATGATCAGCGAGGATAAGCTGGTTTCCATTGAGTGGTTTGTGGGAGCTAAAGACAGAAATGCCATGGGAGAAAGCCACGGGCACCTCCTCACCTTCACCTTGCGGATGGAGATCCGGGAAGGGATCCCAGGAGGGATCCCAGGGAAGAACTTCGGGAGTGGAGTCCCCTCGGCCCCGGCGCCCGCGGAGCATCCAGCGGCTGCTCTCCAGGGTGCTGATTCCCCCGGCCGTGTCTGTGACCCTCGCAGGGTCTGTGCCCACGAGAGAGGGTCAAACCCCACGAGAGAGGGTTAACCCCCACAGGAGAGGGTCAAACCCCACGGGAGAAGGTCAAACCCCACAGGAGAGGGTTAAACCCCATGGAACAGGGTTGGTTCCCACGGAAGAAGGTCAATCCCTACAGGAGAAGTCAAAGCCCATGGGAGGCGGTCAAAACCCAGGGGAGGGGATCAAACCCCATGGGAGAGAGTCAAACCCCACAGGAGATGGTCGGTGTCCATGGGGGGGGGGGGGTCAAACCCCAATGGGAGAAGGTTGGTGCCCATGGGAGAGGTTCAAACCCCATGAGAGGGGATCAAACCCCATAGAAGGGGGTCAAGCCCCATGGGAGAGGGTCAAAGCCCATGAGAGAGAGTCAAACCCCATTAGATGGGTTCAAACCCCATGGGAGAGGGTTTTTCTCCCTCCCCTGGAGCCCATCTTGGCTCTGTTGATCCCTTTAAGTGCTGAGCTGCTGGCTGGCCTGGAGGACACCAGCTCTGTGCCCTTCCTGTTCACTGGAGGGTGAAACGTGGAATGACACTTTTGGGGCTCTCACACCTGGCCCTAACCACGGGAAATTCAAAACTTGTCACGGAAATTTAGTGAGTATTTGGAATGTGTTGGTGATGGAGGAACGTCTCTTGGAGTGATGGTGTTGGAGCACTTGGAGCACTGGAGGCTTTTCTGGCTGATGGTTCTTGCTGTCTCTGGGAAAAACAACTTGTGGGGCTCAACGCTTTTTCCTGGAGAAACCACAGGCCAGCATTCCAGCTGTCCCTGTCCCCAACCTCTGCTCTCCATCTATTGGAAAAACCTCTGTATTGTGAGGATTCCAATTAAAACTGATGGTTTACATAATGCAGCATTAAATCTTTATGAAGAAAATGAATTTAATTCTGTTCTTTATTCAGCAAGATTCACTATGAATATTGGACAGTGGATTAACAGGTGGGAAAACAGTTTTCTTCTGGATGGTTTGTACCCTGCACAAACCACGACCAACAAGAGAAAAGGATTTTCCTTCTTGTCTGCTCCCATCTCATCCCTCCTGAATCCTAATTCCCATAATCCTAATTCCCACAGCAGATTCCACAATTTTATCACGATCATATTGGGAAGGAGCTCTTTGGATCAGCCATCCCAGTGTTTCATGTGGAGAAATGTGGAATTCTCATCTGCACCTCATCTGCTGGAGAAACACGAGGCTCTTACCGGAAAGGAAAAGAATCCCTCTCTGCTGGGGAGTCCTGCAGGCAGGGCTGCTCACAGCAGGGATGGATTTTTCCTGTGGCCAGTGGGACTGCCTGAGCCTGATCCCAAAAGTGCCCAGAGGAGCACTGAGAAAAGCACAGGCTCTGCAGCTGAACCTCCTCCTCTTCCCAGACTCGGCGTCCTGCACAGAAAAACTTGGATCTAGTTGTAAGAAATGCATGGGCACCGTTCCTTCTGGAACTCGATGATACCCCAGGATTCTCAGAGATTTCCATAGGAATTTTTTTATACTTGTGGTGGCCTTTCAGCTCCTCAGCCAGCATCAACCAGGAGTTGAGGCTTACTCTGTGTGCTAGCCCAGACACACCTCCTACCTCGTGTGTTTCTTTGGAATGATCTACTGGAAGGGGTGGGAAGCTCCCTGTCCTTGGGAATCAATAGGAAAGCACCAATGAAGAAAGGAATCGCAGCTCCACCAGGACAAGCCCCTCACCAAGCCCCCATGCTGTCCCCTCACAGGCTGCAGGCCAGCTGGGAGCTGTCTGACAGGTTCTCCAGGTTGTCCACCAGAGTGATGATGGCTTCTATTTTTTCTTCTGGAAGCACGTGGGAGGCGTTGGATCGAAACTTCTTCAGGAGCGACTCTTTGCTCAGGGGCTTCCTCCAGTGGCCGTAGAAAGTGTCACATTTGCCCGTCAGCACGTCCCCGCTGTGCAGGAGCAGGGCCACCTCTCCGTACATCTTGTCAAAGTTGGCCACGTTGTCCTCAGGGTGCTCCACCACCACCTTGCCCAGCAGCTCCCTGAGCTCCTGCCGCTGGATGCTGCTCTCGGAGAAGGAGCCCAGGCCCACCTCGCCATCCAGCAGGGCAGCACAGGCGTTGAACTGGAAGGAGTGCCTTGCCTGGTGCTCCGAGCTGGGGAAAGGCCGGTTGATGTACTTGGACACCGGGATCTTCAGCACAATGGTGCGGATCAGCGACGGGGAGAAGGACCCCGCGTAGTTGACGAAGAGATTCCGGACGGACAAAGCAGCATCCACCACCCAGTGCATGCCCAGGTGGGCTGGGAATCTCTTGAAGGCAATATCCTGCTTTTCCAGGAGGAACTCGTGGTGCTCGCCAGGCGCCGACAGCGGTTTGGGGTGGTAGACGCTGTAGAAGGCGCTGAACCCCGAGCAGCCGGGAATATCATCCAGGATCAAGGGGTTGGCCTCCATCCCTCGGGCTGCCAGCAGAGCAGCCTCCAAGCCCAGGCGGGTGGCATTCCCAACGTGGAGAGGTTTGGCCTGGGTGGCGGCGTTGGCCATGGGCGCCCCGGCGAGGGAGGCGGCGATGCCCAGGGCGTGGCAGCACTGGGCAGAGCTGAGGGACAGCAGCTTGGCCGTGGCCGCGGCGCTGCCCAGGGTGCCCACCACCGAGGGAGGGTGGAACCTGCAGGGGGATGGCAGGAGTGAGCAGCCCTGGGTGCCTGGAATGGGTCACACCAAAGCATTCCTCCCATGGAAAAATTAATGGGAAATCAAGGGCATGGGTAACACCAAAGCATTCCTCTCATGGAAGGATTAATGGAAATCCAGAGCATGGGTAACACCAAAACATTCCTCCCATGGAAAAAATTAATGGAAAATCAGGGGCATGGTAACACCAAAGCATTCCTCCCATGGAAGGGTTAAGGGAAATCCAAGGTACAGGTAATGCCAAAGCAATTATCCCATGGAAAAATTAATGGAAAATGAGAGATATGGGTAACACCAAAGCATTCCTCCCATGGAAGGATTAAGGGAAATCCAAGGTACAGGTAACGCCAAAACATTCCTCCCACAGAAAAATTAATGGAAAATGAGAGATATGGGTAACACCAAAGCATTCCTCCCATGGAAAAATAATGGAAAATCAGGAGCGTGGTAACACCAAAGCAATTCTCCCATGGAAAAATTAATGGAAAATTGGGGGCATGGTAACACCAAAGCAGTTTTCCCAAAGAAAAATTAATGGAAAATGAGAGATATGGGTAACACCAAAGCAATTCCCCCATGGAAAAATTAATGGAAAATCTGGGGCATGGTAACACCAAAGCAGTTCTCCCGAAGAAAAATTAATGGAAAATGAGAGATATGGGTAACACCAAAGCATTCCTCTCGCTGAAAAAATTAATGGAAAATTTGGGATAAAGGTAACACCAAAGCAATTCTCCCATGGAAAAATTAATGGAAAATCAGGGATATGGGTAACACCAAAGCAATCCTCGTATGGAAAAAATTAATGGAAAATCAAGGGCACGGGTAACATCAAAGGAATTCTCCCATGGAAAATTTAATGGAAAATTAGGGATATGGGTAACACCAAGCACTCCTCCCATGGAAAAATTAATGGAAAATCCGGGGCACGGGTAACACCAAAATATTCCACCCATAAAAAAATTAATGGAAAATTGGGGCCATGGTAACACCAAAGTATTCCTCCATGGAAAAATTAATGGAAAATTGGGGGCAAGGGTAACGCCAAAGCATTCATCCCAAAGAAAAATTAATGGAAAATCAAGGATCCAGCAGAAAGCGGAACTCCCTCATGGCTCTGGTGTAGATGGGATTCACCTGACTCAAAATTTAACCATGAATTTTAACTAATAAATTAACTTTAAAATCAGAGTTTTATTAGAGTTTAGTTTAACTCTAAATTTAGAGTTAATTAACATAAATTTAGTCTAAAAGCTGAGTTTCTCCTTGAAACTTCCTTAGAAACATCAAGGCAAGTTCAGCATCTCCAAAAAGCAACTTCCTACAGGAGGTGCCACGGCTTGTGTCCACACAGCCAAACTTTCAACCCCTCAGAAAAATAATTCAGCCTCAAACACACCCAAGAGAACAGCTCCTGGTTGATTCCATTGCTTGGATCACACCAGGACACTGCTTAGTGCTGGGATCCTGCCCTGGCACTGCAGACTCCCTGGGAGCCCTCCTGAAGGTTATTTTTGAGGCAAAATCCCTGGAAATCACCAAATAAGTGCAGGGTGAAATCACTTCTGGCATTTGGCTCTCAGTAAGGCTTTACCCTGGAATAAAGCTAAATTAAACCGGACTTAAACTTGGCTTAACATCTGAAAACCCAGACTCTCCAACCCTCTCCATCCTCGGTGAGGAAGAGGAGCTTTACCTTTTGGGAATGTCGTGAGCCTCGGTGGAGAAGTGCATGAGCCTCCCTTGCACTTCCAGGCCCACGTTGAAGGCCAGCAGGAATTCCAGGCCGTTGGGTTTGGTGTTGGGAGGGAGCATCTGGGAAGCTGCCAGGAGAGCCGGGAGCACGGCCCCGGAGGGGTGGGTGGCAGGGTGCCACGTGTCGTCAAAATCCATGGAATGAGTCTGCCAGGGAAGCAGAGATGGGGATGTGCTGGCTGGGTGCTCAGGGAATGAGGGCTCCCTGCTGATATTCCTGAGGGAATTCTGCCTAAACCTCCACTCAGTGTCCCCACGGCTCCTCTAAAAAACAGGAGATTCACGGCTTTTGTCCCCCATCAGGGACATTCTGTTCCCTGGAATGCTAGTTCCTGGCACCACAGGGCACAGATTCCCCTGGAAGGGCCGGGAGCACAAATTCCCCTTGGAAAAGCTGGGAACACAAATTCCCTTGGAAAAACCAGGAGCACAAATTCCCTTGGAAAAGCGGGAAGCACAGATACCCCTGAGAAAGCCGGGAGCAAAAATTCCCTTGGGAAAAGCAGGAGGCACAAATTCCCCTTGGAAAAGCCTGGAGCACAAATCCCCTTGGAAAATCTGGGAGCACAAATTCCCCTTGGAAAAGCCGGGTGTAGAGATTCCCCTTGGAAAAGCCATGAGCACAGATACCCCTGGGAAAAGCTGGGAGCACAAATTCTCCTGGAAGGGCTGGGAGCACAAATTCCTTTGAAAAAGCTGGGAGCACAAATCCCTTTGGAAAATCTGGGAGCACAAATTCCCCTTGGAAAAGCCAGGAGCAGAAATTCTTCTGGAAGGGCCAGGAGCACAACTTCTTTTTGGAAAAGCTGGGAGCACAGATAACGCTGGGAAAGCCAGGAGAACAAATTCCTTTGGAAAAGCACAGATACCCTTTGGAAAAACTGGAAGCACAAATTCCCCTGGAAGGGCTGGGAGCACAAACTCCTTTGGAAAAGCACAGATACCCCTTGGAAAAGCCAGGAGCCCCAAATCCCCCCGGAAAAACCCTGAGCAGGGATCCCCAGCACACACAGCCTTACCGCCACGCCGTTGGTGAAGGCAGCCAGGGTCGGGGACAGCTTCACCCCGGGCTTGCCATAGACAGAGCTCACGGCCACGGAGGAGTACAGCTCCTGCAGGAAGGAGGGAATGTCAGGGGAGCCCTGGGGCCAGCAGGGGCCAGGACCAGCCCCAGAGGTGGCCCTGGAGGTGGCAGTGGCGGTGGCAGTGGCAGGGCTGTCCCTACCCGGCAGTAGCGCAGCGCGATGTCGAACACCCTTGTGGTGCTGCCCACCAGCCCCACGCCGATGCTGTCCAGGATCATCCTCTTGCTGCGCTGCCGCACGGTCTGGGACAGGTGCTCGGGTCGAGCCCCGTGGATGAACGAGGCGAAGCTGCCGGTCACGGACTCCTCCGGAGCACTCCGGGCCACCACTGCACAGGGGACATCGAGGGGACAAGGACAGCGTGTAAGAGTCGGTCCGATCTGCCTCACGACCATCATCAGAGACTGAGACCCCAGGACCACTCGCTCTGGACATGAGTTCTGGCCTGGCTGAGGTGGATGCTTGCCCAGGGCTGTCTGTAGCTGTGCCTGGTGCTGCCATGGACTGTCTGTAGCTGTACCTGGTGCTTGCCCAGGGCTGTCTGTAGCTGTGCCTGGTGCCTGCCCAGGGCTGTCTGTAGCTGTGCCTGGTGCTTGCCCAGGGCTGTCTGTAGCTGTGCCTGATGCTGCCATGGCACGCTGCTCTCAGCAGGGCGCTGCTTATAGCGCCCTGTTCCAGCACCTGTTCCTTGGAGCAATGATCTCCACATACAATAGCCCATAAATCTCCCCACCTTTTGGCCAGAGGCCACTGGCTTTGGAAAAGGACTGTAAAAAGTGACTTTCCTAAAGAGACTCTGAGATCTCTTTCTCCCCAACGGATCGAAGATGAGTCTGTCATCGGACGACTCGAGGACTCATCCCTTCTGTTGGCAGCTATATCCCATCCTTTCTCTCTCTCTTTCTCTCCCCTTTTACTTTGTTTTCTTTACCTCTCTCTCCCTCTCTCTCTTCTATCGCAAAACTGAATTGTTGGCATGCAATAAACTGTATTGCTGCTTGCTGCTGAGTAAAACTTGAGTCTCTCTTGCTCTTTGTCTTTTGCACCCTGGGGTTGAACGAACCATCACAATCCCCGCTCGGGTTGAGCGGATCGTGACACAGCACTGAGCCCCCCAGCACCAGGTGTGGGGGGCTGCACCTGCCCCAGCCAGGTGGATGAGTCTGGGGAGTCCTGCGAGGGCAGGGAGCTGGGATTCATCATGCCCACGGCTCCCTTCCCACTTGGGATACTCTCTGATCCTAGATATAAATATATATATTTTATCTATATAGAAAATTTCATGTGCCACACATTCTCTGTGCTCCTCCCAGGGTGGTCTCCAGAAAGATCAAGTGAAGAAACCTCAGACCTCAGCCCCATCCCCTCACCTTGGGGCTCCAACAACCTTTTTTTGGGAATAGAAAATTTCGTGTTCCACACACACTCTGTGCTCCTCCTGGGGTGGTTTCCAGGAAGTTCAGGTGAAAAATCTCAGAGCTCAGCCCCATCCCCTCACCTTGGGGTTCCAATAATCCTTTTTTGGGAGGTGTCAACACAAATGATGTGCCTTTATCCAGAGGAAAGGCAGAACAGGAATGTACCACAGAAATCCAAAATTTCCATAATTTTTTGGAAAGCAGGACTTGACCCAGAGCCTGGATTTATCCAGATGTTTCATCCCCCAAGGCACTGAAGTGTCTTGACTCAGCCACCAAAGTTTTCAAGCCCTACATACTCCAAAGGATGTTAATCATTAAAAATAAGTTTAAATTCTATAGAAAATACCCAATTATTGTCTATTGTATATTTTCATTTCAGTGACAAATTGCCTTATTCAGCTTATATATAGATCATTATTATGGATATTAATTTTAATGTATAATATTTTAAAAATTAATATAGTATTTTATAATTTATAAAATTATGTATTCTAGAAACAGAATAAAGGATATAATGAATATAATTATATTTATAATTCATAGAATTCAAATTGCTATTTAAATTAAATTAAAATAGCTATTAATTTGCTATTAAATTGCTATTGCTGTTACAATTTATACTGTTAATTTGAGAGTGCACAGGAGAGCAGGAAAAATAAAATTCCGTGTAGCCAACATTTGCAGGATGGCAAATCCATACATTTACTTATGGATGGATGTGGAGGTGCACACATAGATGGAGATATAAGGTGAATTAATGTCTATATTAAATGAATTGCAGGTGAAAAAAATAAATAAAACTTTGCACCAAGGGGAAAGCTCATCCAGATCATCAGGTACACAAGAGGCTTTGTTTTCGGATCAGCAAACACGGCAATTAATGAAATGACCATTCCCTAATTTCCCTGGTTTGGATTCATCCCGAAATGTCACATCAGTGACTCACGGAGCGCTGGCTCGTGTTCGGGCTCACCTCGAGCCCAGTCTGAGCCTCCTGTAAACACAGCTGGGAATGCCATCACCGCCTGACTCACCGGGAGAACATTCCCCCTCCCGGGGAACAGGAACCCCGGCACCCAGAGCTCCGGGCGCCGCTGCCCAGCCCAGCCCGGCTCCCCCCGGAGCATCCCCGGGTCCCCTCGAGCATCCCCGGCTCCCCCTGGATCATCCCCGGCTCCCCCCGGAGCATCCCCGGGTGCTCCCGGAGCATCCCCGCCTCCCCCTGGATCATCCCCGGCTCCCCTCGGAGCATCCCCGTGTTCCCCCGGAGCAACCCCGGCTCCCCTCGAGCATTCTCTGTTCCCTCCGATCATCCTCAGCTCCCCCCGGAGCATCCCCGGCTCCCCTCGAGCATCCCCCGGTTCCTCCTGGATCATCCCCGGTTCCTCCTGGATCATCCCCGGCTCCCATCGAGCAACCCCTGGTTCACCCTGGGTCATCCCCGAGTCCCCTCGGAGCATCCCCGGTTCCCCCGGAGCATCCCGGTTTACCCCAGATCATCCCCGCGTCCTCCCGGATCATCCCCGGTTCCTCTGCATCATCCCCGGCTTCCCTAGGAGCATCCCCGATTCTTCCCGGATCATCCCCGGCTCTCCCTGGATCATCCCCGGGTCCCCTTAGAGCATCCCCTGGTTCCTCCGGAACATCCCTGGGTTCCCCTGGAGTATCCCCAGCTCCTCTCGGAGCATCTCCGATTCTTCCCGGATCATCCCCGGCTCCTCCCGCATCATCCCAGGACCCCTCAGAGCATCCCCGGCTCCCCCCGGCTCCCCCCGGAGCTCTCAGGGCTTGGAGAGGCTGCAGGAAAATCTTCTCCAACCACTCAGCACCCAGAAAAGCTGGATTGGTTCCTCCCCGGTATCAAATGCTCCTTGTCACCTCAGCAGGCAGTGTTTTGGTTTTTTTAACCCTTTAGCTAAAAGTGTTCCATGACTCCCGGGTTTTCCTTCTGGTGTGGCAGTAGTTCATTAAAACATTAAATTTGATGCAGGACCAAATAAATCCCTGTGGATTATTATTTCTTTTGTCCTCTGGTCTCATTAAGCAACATTCCTTGCACTTATTTTACTAATAACTCATTTTAAAATAAATTGAGATAATAGACTAAGAATATATTTTAAAATGAATTAGTAAACCTATAATAAACTTAAAATAAACAAAGAGTCCTTTTAAAAAGAAGTTAATAAACTTATAATAAAGTTATAATAAACCATGGAAACTTTTAGAATGAAGTTAATACACATAATAGACCAAGAACATATTTTAAGATCAGTTAATAGACAAACTTAAGAGACAAAAGAGACCAAGTGTCTACACAGCCAAGCTGTGGTTAATTTACCCAAAGCTGGGCAGTGCTGGAGGCACAGCAGGAGATCCATGAACCTCTCCAGGCAATGCCCAGGGCAGGGTCAGGTGGAATTAGGAAGCAGTGACAAGTGGAGGAGTTAAAGATCTGAGCCACCCTTTCAACATCTCACATTGGCCGTCAAAGAATTCGGAAAGTCTGGTTCTAAACCAGTTAAAGTTCTGGTTTAGCACAGGACTAACAATCCACATTTTTACTCCTGGTCTTTTACCCCCGAGGGCACAAAGCACCTCAGGACTCCCAAACATCTGGAAGTTCTGCTTTCCAAAAACGTGAGGATTTCTCTGAGCCCAGCACCTTCTTTTCCAGCACTGCCGTGATTATTTTGGGATGCCCGCTAGGAAAGGATGGGGAATGCTGAGGGATACAAACCGTGGGCAGCAGTTTTGTGCACTTGCCGAGAGCTTGCCAAGAACTTCTGGGATTTCTGGAGGAGAGACACAGAGAGGGAATTTGTCACTGGAAGGTTTCTTGGAGCTTTCCTGGTCGTGCCTCTCATCGAGAGACGCTCACAGATCAAACGAGCACGTAAAAGTAACGACGCACTTAAAGGAGGGGAAAAAAAAATATTTTCCGAAGCTGTGTCCAGCAAGGATGCCAAGAACATCCAGGGAAATAAATTCACAGAGCTGAAGGGGCAGCAGAGCCTGAGCAGCCCTGCAAAGATGAGATCCAACAGCGAGCTCGGAGCGGGCACGAGGAGCAAAACCCACGGAGAACGTCCCAATAACAACAGCATCAACAGGTCCAGGGAGCATTTGGGACACATGGAAGGAGCAGGATGGCAGGAAAAGGTCAGCAGCTGAATGAAGTGGCTGTGAAAATTGGGATTTGTTCATTTTGGGGCAGCTTTCATGCCACGCTCAGCTGGACCAGCGGAGGAACCGCCCGGAAAAAGATGTTTCCTCCTTAAAGTGCAAAAGGCGAGCTCAGGGATGGGGAGGGTTTGCATGGAAGGGTTTTACCTGGAAGGTGGAGTAGACCATGCTGGTGGCTGCTCTTCCCAGTGCCATTCCCGGCTCGCTGTGCTCCGAGTGAGGGATGGCAGAGGTGTGTGGCTGGAAGGTGCTGGTGGCAGGGTTTATATCTGCGTCCAAAAGGCAATTTGCTTTCTGTTTTGTGCAACCGAATTTCCAGGGGGATGACATCAGCCCCTGGGGAGCCAGAGGGTGGGGGGAATCCGTGAGGAGGGGTGGTTTGGAGGGAAACCCCTCCCCGCCCCCCGTTTCAGGAAATAAATCAAGATTTCAGACAATAACTGACAAGGTTCAAGGAAACTGCTGTCTCCAAAACGCCACAGGTGCCAATGGGTGAAGCAAGTGGCTGCAGGCTCCTCCTCCCGAGGAGGACTATAAAAGTGGGATTCACCAGGAAATGAGAGGGACAAGAGCATCCTCCCATTGAGCCGAAGTGTCACCACAGCAGGTAAATCCAGCTGCAGAGGCAGAAGTGAGGCACTGGTGGTTTTCTTGGCTGCTTTTCTTGAATGCCTTCAGTGTTTGGGTGTTTGGCTGAGTCTTTCCCAGCTCTGCTTCCTCTCCAGCTCTGCTGGGTCACTGGACTGGGAGTGCGCCCTGGAGCTTCCAGGGAACTGGGAGCTTTCCTTCCCAAAGCAATGTTTGGGTTTTGGGGGAATGCCGCGGCTCTTTGCTTTGCCCAGCATTGGAACCTGGGGACATTTATTATTTTGGGCAGAATACCAGCCTGGTGGGGCACACCTTTATCTAAAATTGGATTTTTTTACTCACCCCCATGCAGACCTTTGTCGCAGCAATGCATCCCTGGCAATTCCGTGCTGGTTTGCACCAGGGGAGAGGCAGGGCTGTGATGTGAAATCCAGCTGTGTGCTGTGGCTGTGCACTGTTCATCCTGTAGTGTGTTTATCCAAAATGAATTTTGTTCTCTTTCCATGTTTATCTGGAGGCAGGCAGCGTTTCCTCAGAGCTCTGGAAATGTTTGTTATCACTAACAAGGTGGGATGGAAAACTGATGGCAAGGGAAAGGGAATGGTTTTGGTGTTTGTGGATGTGTCCCATGGGTGGGGAGCCTTGCTCCAGCCTCCTGGGGATGGAATTCCAGCGTCCTGGAATATTCTTGTTAGTATTGTTAATATGGAGAAGCAGCAGTGGATGCACAGAGTGATTCCTGCAAAGTCTGACAGCCCCAGGGAAAGGGGATGAGATGGGAATGACCTTTCCTGGAAGGGGGTGGAGGGGGCAGGATGAGGGAGGGTGTGGCTGTGGCTTTGCGAGGGATTTGAGCAGTGGGGAAGGATCATCCCCATCCCTCTGGGAGGTGCCCAGGTGGATCCTGAGCACGGGGACATCTCCAGCCCGTGGTTTCCTGGACAGTGGCGGTGCTGCTGGTGCTCTGGGTGTGCAGAGAGCTGCTAATCCCACCTGGGGCACAGAGGGGTTTTCCATCTGCTCCCCTGCCTCTGTCACACCACCAGGGCTCTGTGGTGCACGTGGAGAAATGGGTCCTTAAGGACAGTGACAGCACCCTTGGGTTGGGTGCCAAACCAGGGAATATTTGATCAGAAAAGCCCCTGGGGGTTCCTCTGCCCAGCCTCGTTTTTCCAGGCTCAGTGCATCCCTCGGTGCTGCTGCTCCTGAGAATCACCAGGAGGATTTTCCTGGTTTGATGTGTCCTGGGACAATGCCCAGCTGTGAACTGGTCTCAGAGCAGGGACCACGAGTCTGGGCTGGTGTGTGTGGGGTGGGTGTGAGCAGTGGGTTCAGCTGCAGCTGGTTCCAACCCCAAACCTTCCTTTTCCTCCTCCTTTTCCGTATCTTGGGTTGAATCCTCTCACATCCTTCCCATTCACACCTGACAGCATCTTCTGGGGTTTGCCTTCCTCCCTTGTCCCACTGGAAGAAGAGGAAAACACCCCTGTGAGTCGTGTCTCTCCATCCCTCCCCAGTCCCAGCTCTTTGTTGCAGGCCAGTTATGCAGCAAACACCAACAAAATGAGCTCTGGCAAATTAAAAACCTGCTGCTGGGAGCCAAGGAGTCTCCTGGCCAGCCCATCTCGCTCCCAAATCCCAGCTCACCCCTTCCTGGGACCCTCTCCAAGCAGGGGCTCTGAGCCTGCTTTTGAGCCACTGCCTGGGTTGTTTCAGGGCAAAACATCTGGAGGAGCTTAATTTCGTGGCTCACTTCCAAGTATAACCATTTAAACCAAGCTGCTTCTTTATATAGAAGTGTCATTTAGAACAATAAAAGAGGCAAAATCGTGGAATCCACAGGCTCAGCTGTGCCCAAGGGCACAGCATTCCTTAAAGGCAGTGCCTTGATGGGAAAAGGGCATTTTCCTCCCTGGGCACTGGGATTTGGTGCATCTCCCTCTCTGAACCCAAAATCCCAACCTTCAGCACAACCAAGCAATTGAATAATTTATTGCTCCCCAAGCTTTGCTTGGAGATTTTTAGCCTTTCCTTATTTGATGAAGGTTGATGTTGCCAAACTAGTTTGGAGCTGTTGGAGTTGATTTATCCTTCATCCTTCTTCCTTTGGGGAAGTGACATCCTTTAGAATAAATGGAGAGAGGAAAACACAGGGCTTTGAGCAGAAAAAGAGTGTCCAGAGGCTACTGATGTTTGCAAAATGTAAATTTGTGCTGAGGATTCGTGTGATCCTGGGATTTAGGTTCGTTATTCCCATATTATTTTTCTTTGGGTGGTGCTCCTTCCCTCCTCCTCACTCCCCCTAACAATAGTGGAGCTTTCCTCCCTTTCCAAAGGGTTCTTTGGAATGGCTGACAGCAGCATACATCACCTTCTCCCTTTCCAGCTTTTTTAGCTCACCAAATATTCTAAAAATACCCAAATAACAAGAACATTGCTGTTTTATTTTCATCTTTGTTTCCCAACAAAACCCTCCAGAGAGAAAACTTCAGCTCCTGGTACCCAGGAGTGCTGAGGAGTGGAAACGTGGGGGCTGCCTGCAAACAGACGAGTTCATGGGAGAAATATGAAGGGTTTGAAAATAGCCTATTTAGTCACTGGGGTTTAAAAAAGCTGGAAAATTCCATCTGGAAGGGAGACTGTGTGTGTGTGTGCACCGTGCCTGCCCTGTTTGTCTGCAACAGTGGATAAGAAACGTCCTGGAACGGCTCAAAAATACCTTGTGGGTTTCGTCTGGATGTTTGTTGGTTTGTGTTGGGCTATTCATGCCTCTCCATCTCCAGCAGCCTGGAGAAGAGGGGACAGCAACCATCACCACCACCTGCAGCGCTTTGGGGCACCTAAACATGTTTTTGCCAGGAATCCTGGTCGCCTAAATGGGCTGTGTGTGTTTTTTCTGGAGAGGGCTGCGGAAAGTAGGCACCTCAAGTGGTGCTTTGAATGGAGCCTTTGTCTGTGGAGAGCAGAGGGGAGGAACATGGAAACACCTGAGCCTGGCACCAGCTCGTGGGCAGGGGCACGGCCCTGAAGGTTGGGCAGTGTCGGAGCCAGTGAATCAGGGGTCTCTGAATTCTTCAGAGAGAAATCAGAGTGCCAGGGATTGAATTAAAGCCTTTGGTTGGATTCAAGTATATGAAGCCACTCACATGTAAATTAGACATTTAAGTAGAAGTAAGTCAGTAAGTT
>JAOTQP010000099.1:18883651-18894926 GCA_026413545.1 Cichladusa arquata
CCTTTTCCTTTTCCTTTTCCTTTTCCTTTTCCTTTTCCTTTTCCTTTTCCTTTTCCTTTTCCTTTTCCTTTCCCTTTCCCTTTTCCTTTCCCTTTCCCTTTCCCTGATATTCTGATATTCTCCCCAGGAATAACCTGTACAGATTATCCCTGGCCCTTTCCATGATTCCTCATTGAAAGGGAGTTTCCTTCTCCTTTGTACCCCTCCCTCAAAAACCAAACATGCTGAGAAGATCTCACCTAAATCTCAGCTCCCCAAGGCTGAACAAGCTCAGCTCTCTCAGCCTTTCCTCACTTGGGAGCTTCGAGGCTTTGGATCATCTTTGTGGCCTTTCTCTGGACCCTCTCCAGCTTGGCCATATCTCTTTATTTTTGGCAAATCGGGGATCAAAACTCTTTCCACAACTCTGATGGCTTAAGAACAAAACTTCACCAAAACATCAGCACATCATCCAGGTTCCCACATCATCCAGGCTGGACGGGGTGGAAGGTGTCCCCGTGGAACAAGATGGGCTTTGAGGTCCTTTCCCACTCTGTGATCCTCTGATTGGGATAATGTCCTTTTAACAGCGTTCTGCTACAGAACCTCCCAGAATTTCCCCTCCCTCCCCACATTCTGCTGTGTTTTTAACCCTTACCTGCAATTCTCTTGACTGAGGACGCTTTCCTGGCGGGCAGGTGAAGGCACTTGCTGGCTCCTGCCCCGACACCACCGAGCTGCACCACGGGCTTCCCCATGGGCAAGCACAGCCCCTCCAAGGTGCTGCTGGCCAGGGCAGCCAGGAAGCAGTAAAAGCTGACCAGCCCAAAGATGAGGCTGGCAGCCAGGTCGTATCCAGTGGGAAGAGCACGGATGGCATCCAGCAGGAAGCTGCCAGCCACCAGCATGAAGGTGAGGGAGTAGAAGAACCAGGCTGTGCTGAGGAAGAGCGAGCAGAAGACCACAAAGCTGTTGAAGAGCATGAAGGCAACGATGCCCAGGGCTGCGTGGAGGGTTCTGGCAGTGCCCTGGAGGCCAGCAAACCTCGCCAGGCCCCAGATGATCCACATGACAGCGTAGAGGATGAAGGCGCTGCTCTCCAGGGTTTTACCCCGGGCAAAAGCCACAGAGCCACCCAGAAGGTGGAGGACGCCACCAGCCACCACCACCCACGGGATGACCACGGTGGCAAGGGGAGCCTGGGGGTCTCCTGTGGCTGTCAGAGCAAAAGAAGCCAGGACGCTGCAGGCGTAGGTGAGGATTTCTGCGTCGGCGTATTTGGAATAGCCCAGGTAGGGGGAGTGGAGGTCGGGCCCCTCACGGAGCTTCAGGAGGCTGCTGCGAGCCAGGAGGGCTCTCACAGCCCCTTTCCCTGTTGGGATCTTGGCCTTTGCCCTCAGGTTGTACAGGTGAATCAGAGCCACCGAGGCTGAGGCCACGAAAACGGCCACGGCCACGCCCTGGGGGCCAGCTGCAAAAAACCCCTTCGGGCTGCAAGCCAAGGCAATGCAGTAGGCGACAAAAACCAGCAGGTACAGGCCATCCACGGGGCTCTGGAGGGAGAGAAAAAGAGCCAGGACAGCAAAAAGAACAGAGAAAACCACCAGGACTGGTGTGGGGATAGCTGGCTCCTCTGGCTGCCAGGTGGGGTACAGGAGGCTGTAGCCCCCAGCGAATTTGAGGATGGAAGTGAAGCCGAAGGCTGTGGCCATGAGAACGTCCATTGCACGGTAGGACAGCACACAGATGCCAAGCTGGAAGGTGCCAGCTGCCCACAGCCAGGGCACATGGCCCAGGAACAGCTTGTGGGTGACTCCCAGGAGCCTGCAGCAGAAAACACTGGCTGACAGCACGTTCAGGAGCAGCCCAGGGGCTACAAAGGGATTGCCAGCGCTGGCCCAGCCCTGCTCCTGGGCTTTCTTCTCAGCCAGCTCCGTGCCAGGGAGGGCAAATCTCCCTTTGGTGAGGAAGTAAAGCATCCTCCCCAGAGCAAAGTAGCCCCCGAGCAAGCAGACAAGGAGGTGGCCACAAGCCACGGCCGAGGGGCCCAGCGAGGAGCTGCAGCGCAGGGCAACCTCGTGGCCACTGGCCAGGGCCATGGCAGCGGCCAGCAGGGCCAGGAAGGGCTCTGCAGAGAGGAATGCCAGCAGGGCCAGCAGCAGCAGGGTCAGGGTGAAGGCGGCCAGGCCGGGCAGCAGCGCATCACGGGCATCCCCCGGCGCGGGCAGCGCTCCCCGCCCGGCCAGCACCAGGACCAGCCCGTAGCCACTCCAGAAGGATGACAGGGCCAGGCACAGGGGGACCAGCAGGGAGCTCCTGGGGCTTCTCCGGATCCCTGGAACACAGGGAGAAAAAATGTGGTTTCAGCGCTGTGGAGCAAGGGTCAGCACGGGTCCTGCCTGGGGTGGATTTATCCCAGCAGGACCTCATCACACTCTACAACTGCCTGGAATGAGATTATAGTGAAGGGTTGGGCTCTTCTCCCACTGGACAACAGACAGGATGAGAGGAAATGGCTTCGCCTCGTGCTGTGGATAGCTGTGGGGCAAGGATTGGCATGGGTCCTGCCTGGGGTGGATTTATCTGTGGCCATTACAGGCCTAGGAAGAATCTTAAAGGATTTTTCCAGTCTGGCTTTCTCAGGCTCGGCTGGGATTTTTCCCAAGGTAGAGCCTCTTTCTCTACTGTAAACATGAGAGAAAGAATTATAACAAAATATAAACACCTGCTGGATCTGTGAGAAAGCCTGGGACAAGAGGTGTCTCCTTCTCTGCACAATGAACTGTCTGGATTTTGTTATGCCAAAAGTGTCTTATTTAAAGCAATGGCTTCCTTCAATAAATTGCTCTTTCTTGCTCTTTCTTGCACCATGCAAGAGATGCCATGTCACTGTGTCCTTTCGCCCCTCTGTAACCCATATACAGTAAAATTTTCCTGGAGAAAAGAAGGTTCAGCAGGACCTCATCACACTCTACAACCACCTGGAATGAGATTATAGTGAAGGGTTGGGCTCTTCTCCCAGGGAACAACATGCAGGATGAGAGGAAATGGCTTCAACTCGTGCCAGGGGAGGTTTAGATTGAGTATCAAGGAAAGTTTCTCATGGAAAATGTTGTCCAGCCCTGGCACAGCTGCCCAGGGCACTGGGGGAGTGTCCACCCCTGGAAGTGTTCAAAACACACGTGGATGTGGCATTTGGGGACGTGGCTTAGTGGTGGCCATGGTGGCAGTGCTGGTTGATGGTTGGACTTGAAAATCTTTAAGGTTTTTTCCCAACCTGAACAGTTCTGTGGTTCTGTGATTTTGTGTTCTCATTGCTATGAGTTACAAAGAATAAATAATTCAACATTCATTCCAGAAAGTGTGGGTTTTGTTCCAGGCAGTGATTGTTTCCCCTCAGATGAGTACAGTCACTGTCTCTTGGAATTTACTCATGGACATTTCAATCCATGGATGCTCAAAGCACTCTCAGAACCCTGGGAGAGAAATGGTGTGTTCAGTGTGTTAAAACCCCAAAATCCTGGTTTAGAACAAACATTGATTTCTCTTCTTGCCTATAGAGGGAAAATTTGCTGTGCTGACACAGAGCCATGGAATGGTTTGGGTTGAGAGAGACCTCAAAACTCATCCCAGCCCACATTTTTCACTATCCCAGATGGCTCCAAGCCTTGTCCAGCCTGGCCTTGGACACTTCCAGGGGCAGCCACAGCTTCTGTGGACACCACTCACACCCCTGGCAGAAGGGATGGGTGGTGCAGCCAGGTTTGTATCCTGCTGGCAAAGCACACCTGGATGTGGGAGGGAGGTTTTGGGCCAGATCTTACCTGCATAGGCCAGGAGAGGTGACAGGAGCAGCAGCAGGACCCCCAGAGCCGTGCTGGGGATCAGGGGGGCCGCTCGGGGGGAGCTGTAGAAGTGCACAGCCAGCAGGAGAGACCCTGTGGGACACAGAGGGGAGAGGCACAAAGAGCTTGTAAAGACATCCCAAAAACCTTGAGGGGATCAGGGTGGACAGAGGGAAAATAGCAGTGTGAGATCTGCAAGTGGAAAAGTCTGAGGAGCTGAGTGTGACTTGGTTTGTGCCCAAAGTCTCGCTTCTTTTGAGGTGCCTGGTTTGGAAAAGCTTGGAATTAATGATTTGAGAGAGGTTGTGGATGCCCCATCCCATTAAAGGCAGGCTGAACAGGGCTGGTATCTCAACCTGGGGTAGTGGAAAGTGACCCTGCCCATGGCAGGGGATGGAACTGCATCATCTTTAAGGTCCCTTCCAACCCAAACCATCCTGGGAATGTATGGAAGAGTCTGAAAACTGCCAGCTGAAGGTAAAAATACACAATTCCAGTGATGCAAAAGGCAGGCAGACACACACACCCTGCAGCTGATCCCTCCAGCCTCGTGCTGATGGCAAACCAGCCCAAAAAAAATCCGGGAGGACGGAACACAGAGAAGGAGAGAGTGAAAGGGAGCGAGCACAGAAAACAGAGCTGCGGGGAGAAGGGCTGGAAAAGGAAAGGGGAGGAAACCGCGTCCAAACCGAGATGATTTACTACAGTGACTACGAAAAAAAGAAAAAAAAAAGTTTGGATTCTCTTCCCACCCAGCGTGGAACCAGCACAAAACTCCCGGCCAGCTTTGGGGAAGCCAACACAAATATTTTGCTGGCGGCCGAAGCGGGCGCTGGGATCTCCGGACTGCGAAGCTTTGCCCGCGGACAAACAGCGTTCTTTAGCCCCCCTGGAAAAGGGGGAAGCTGTTCGAGGGGTGATCCCCGTGCCGGGACGCCCGGAGCGGTGCCTACCTGCGGCAATGGCCAGGAGCGCGATGCAGGAATGCAGCGACTCATCCCCGCCGCCCATCCCTGCGCCGAGCGCTGCGCTGCTGCCTCTCCTCCCTCCCATGCTCTTTATAACCAAAGCCAACCTTCCTCCCTGCTCTCCACCCCTTTTCCCTACAAACCGCTTCTGTTCCTGCTCCTCTCCCTGCATGCGGGAGGAAATGCAAATGAAGTTCTGGCCGCAGTAAATTTGGGGCTGTGAGTCAGCCTGGGTTGCTGGTAGCTCCCTCCAGGGGCCTCTTAATTTTGCTGTTGATTAACCCTTGTTCGAAAAGACACTTGGAAAATAAGGCTGAGGGTTTATTGCCGTTGCTGGCTTTTTTTTGCTGCTGCCAGTGAGGAAATGAGAGTGGTTAAAATGAAAGTTTTTGCAAGCATCCACCTGGATGGAGCAAACAAGCCCTGTGCAAGCCCAGCAGCTCCTTGGGGACCACTTGTTTCTCCTCACACTGCCCAGGGGCCTGCTGTTTGTCCCTGTCACAGCTCTGAATGCCTGGCACCAGCCCCCTGAGCTGGGCAAACCCAGGGCACACTCAGTGCCATTCCCTTAAAGGTCACCTGTGTCCATCTGTCACTCCAGCCCAGAGGAGCCTTGCTGGCTTCCCAGCTCAGGAGTGAGAGTCCAGCACTGCCAGGGCTGTGTCCCAAAGGGGGCAGGAAGAACCTGGGGGTCCCTGCTGCTCCCCATGGGGAATGGGCAGGGAATAAAGGTGGTTATGGATGGAGGGGGCTGCAGGGAGCAGGGGACACTGAGCCATGGGCGGGGTGGGAATTGTCAGAGAACCATTCTGTGAGTGCTGGCAGAGCTTTGTTCCTCTGCTGGGCTGTTTGTGGGGATGGAGCAGGGTAGGGACTGCTGCCCTGAGGGACTCAGCTCCAGTTAGAGCCAATCCCACAAGAGCAGAGGTGCAGAACTTCGCACTGATACTGCCCAGGGATGGCTCTGCAGAGCCCCTCAGCAGACCCTGCCCTCTGACCCAAAACACACAAATCCTGTTCCAGGAGCCTGGAGCACAGGAAAGCTGCTGGGAATGGGGCTGGGAGCTGCACTGGCCTGTGGGATCATCCAAGAGGTGTTGGAGCTGTGGGAGCACCCAGAACAACCCCAGAGCATCAGGTTCTGCCAGGGGAGCCTGCCCCTCCTGCCCCCTGAGCCAGCTGGAGCACGACGGACCCAGCTGCATCCCAAAATTTCCTGGGATCTCTCTGTTCACCCTGACAATGGATCCACCTGCATCCCCAATACTGCTCCCAAAATTTCCTGGGATCTCTGTGTTCACCCTGACAATGGATCCAGCTGCATCCCTAAAACTGCATCCCAAACTTCCCTGAAATTTCTGACTGTGTTCACCCTAACAATGGATCCAGCTGCATCCCAAACTTTTCTGGGATCTCTGTGTTCACCCTGGCAATGGATCCACCTGCATCCCTAAAACTGCATCCCAAACTTCCCTGAAATTTCTGACTGTGTTCACCCTGACAATGGATCCAGCTGCATCCCAAACTTCCCTGAGATCTCTGACTGTGTTCATCCTGATGATGGATCCAGCTGCATCCCAAACTTTTCTGGGATCTCTGTGTTCACCCTGGCAATGGATCCACCTGCATCCCCATCACTGTTCCCAAACTCTCCTGGAATTTCTGTGTTCATCCTGATGATGGATCCAGCTGCATCCCAAACTTTTCTGGGATCTCTGACTGTGTTCACCCTGATAATGGATTCTGCTGCATCCCCATCACTGCTCCCAACATTTCCTGAGATCTCTGTGTTCATCCTGACAATGGACCCTGCTGCATCCCCATCACTGCTCCCACACTCTCCTGGAATTTCTGACTGTGTTCATCCTAATGATGGACCCAGCAGCATCCCAAACTCTCCTGGGATCTCTGTGTTCACCCTGACAGTGGATCCAGCAGCA
Organism: Cichladusa arquata; assembly: GCA_026413545.1. Taxonomy (NCBI): domain Eukaryota; kingdom Metazoa; phylum Chordata; class Aves; order Passeriformes; family Muscicapidae; genus Cichladusa; species Cichladusa arquata. The sequence goes on from JAOTQP010000099.1 coordinate 18,890,384, forward strand.
TCCCAAACTCTCCTGGGATCTCTGACTGTGCTCACCCTGCAGGAAGAGGGTCCCTCCCCATCCCTCCTCACTGGAACCTTAATGCAGATGAAAACTTGTTAAAACCAAAGCCCACAATAAATGTGTACAGCCAAGGGCACCCAGGCTGGAATAACCCAGCTGAGAAATGTCATTTATCACATTTATCACTCATCTCCTCACTGCAGAGACATCCTTAGGGCTGAAATGTTTTTGCAAGGGGAGGAAACAAGCCTGGCTGGTCCAGTTGCACCAATTATCCCAGTAAGGGGAACCAGCCCAGCCAGTTTACAGCAGGCAGGGGTAACTGATGTGGTTTGCAGCAGGCAGGGTGAGGAAATCCTCAGCCTCTGGCTACTTTGTTCCGTGGCTGAGGGGGCTGCTCCCGAAACAGCTGCAGGAAGGAGAAATTACCTGTTCAGGTTGCAACACCACTCGGCTGTTTTTTCATGCAAGGGGAAATAAAATACCCCTAAACCATAGCTGGGATTCCTTAGATAGCAAACCAAACAGCAGGGGAAATATTTTGGGTGGTTTTTTAAGCATATCTTGATTTAATTCCTGTTCTGGGCCATAAATGAAGTCCCAAGCAGCAGCAGCAGTGAGCCTGCCCTCCCTGAGCTCCCTGCCAAGCCACGAGTTCATTACCCACAGGATGTGCTTCACGTCTCTCCCGAAAATGACAGAGCCCCAAGGAACATGTCTTATAAATAACCCCTGAAAAACAGCCTGCAGCCATGCTGTGGGAGGTTTTTGTTCTCTCAGCCTCCACTGGGCTCAGTTATTTCACCAGGGCTGGGCTGAAATGGAGAGGTACAGGATCATCTCAGAGCCAGGAAGGGAGGAACGAGCTCCAGACACCAAATCCGGCTGCCAGGGGCTCCTGCAGAGCCCCAGTGCCACTTCCCTGGAACTAAATAAATGGACAGATGGTAAAAAATCCCATTATTGCAGAGATCAAGAAGTGTTTGGGCAACGCTGTCAAGCACAGGGTGGGATTGTTGGGGTGCAGGGTCAGGGGTTGTGGGGTCTCTTCCAACTTTATTAACTTCTAAACTCAGAGTGCAAAAGCCAGGAAACAACTGCAGCAAAGTGTGAAATATCCACTCCTGAGAGATGGGATCTGAGGGAAGGAACATTCAGGAATGCTGAAGTTAAAATCTGAAGCAGCCTGTGCAATGCAGGGTCCAAAGAACTGGGCACAGAGGGGAATGCACTGCCTGAAATCCTGCATCCGTTTGGTACCATCCCCTCTGCAAAGGTTTTGGTGCTTCAGCCTGAGCTAGAATGGAAAATCAACAGCAGAGGAGGAAAAACAGCTGCTCTGTTGAGCAGGGCACGTCAGCTCTGCAGACAGCGTGCTGGGAAGGAGATCTGTAAGGGAGCAGCCAGTTGAGGAAACAAATAATATTTACATGCCCTGCCTGTGGAACTGGAAATAAAACCTTCTGGCCAGTGAAAAAAAAAAAAAAAAAGCCAGCCCAGCCCTCCCGGCCCCACCTGCTCCTGGGGGTGGAGGATGCTATAAAGGGCTGCGGGCAGCGAGCGGGGCTCAGAGCGGAGCGGGGCTCTCGGGGGATCGCGGGGCTCTCGGGGGATCGCGGGGCTCTGGGGACAATGGCAAAGAGGGTGGCCGTGGTGCTGGCCGGCTGCGGGGTGTTCGATGGCAGCGAGATCCACGAGGCTTCGGCCGTGCTGGTGCAGCTCAGCCGCGACGGGGCTCAGGTAAGAGGAGGCAGCGGCGCCTTGTCCCGGGATCCTGTCCCGGTTCCTTGTCCCGGGATGCTGTCCCGGTTCCTTGTCCCGGGATGCTGTCCCGGTTCCTTGTCCCGGGATCCTGTCCTGGTTCCTTGTCCCGGGATGCTGTCCTGGTTCCTTGTCCCTGGATCCTATTCAGGGATTCTGTCCCGGGATCCTGCTCCCGGTTCCTTGTCCCTGGATCCTGCCCGTCGTGCCGGTGTCCTGTCCAGGGATCCTGTCCTGGCTCCTTTTCCCGGGATCCTGCCCGGGATCCTGTCCCAGTATCCTGTCCTGGTTCCTCGCCCCCGTGTCCTGTCCGGGACCCTTGTCCCAGGATGCTGTCCCGGCTCCTTGTCCCGGGATCCTTGTCCCAGCTCCTTTTCCCGGGATCCTTGTCCCAGTTCCTTGTCCCGAAATGCTGCCTCTGCTCCTTGTCCCTGGATGCTGCCCCCTCTCCTTGTCCCGGTGTCCTGTCCCAGCTCCTTGTCCCGGGATCCTGTCGTGGTTCCTTGTCCCGGGATCCTGCCCCTCTCCTTGTCCCGGTGTCCTGTCCCAGCTCCTTCTCCCGGCTCTGCTCCTCGCTCTCTCCCCTCCTTGTCCCTGAGTTGAACTCCCCAAAAGCCAAGCAGCGGTGCCTGGAGTGCTGGGAATGGTGTGGAGAATTCCCTGCCCTGCTGTGTTCTACAGAGGGATGGGCTCTGCATCCAGAATATCCAAACTGCTTTCTTCCCTGAATTACCTCTTGCTTGAATTACTTCTTTCCCGAATGCCTTCTCTCTTTTCTTTTGGCTTTCTTCCTCTGCATTCCTCCTTTTTCCCCCGCTATTTCTGTTTAAAAGACAGTTTGGGCTGCTGGAAATTCATCTTTTTAAAACATTCCAAGAGTAGAAGTGAAAATAGAATCAGAGAATCGCAGAATGGTTTGGGTTGGGAAGGATTTTAAAGCTCATCCGTTCCACTGTCCCAGGCTGCTCCCAGCCCTGTCCAGCCTGGCCTGGGACGCTGCCAGGGATGAGAGAACAGGCAGGGGTTAAACTTGAGGGGTAAAAAAGGTCCAGCTGCTCTAAAAGTCGGGAGAGCCTCTCTGCATCTGGATGAGACTTGGCCAGACGTTTTCTCCGCTGCAATTTTGCCTTTTCCTCTCCTGGAGCTGCTGCAGTCGCTTTCCTGCTGCCACATCCCAGCCCGGCAGGATCGGATCCATCCCTCCCTCATCCCTGGATCGCCAGGGGCCTCTAGTGGAGGAAACTCGGGCATCATCCCAATCTCTCCTTTCCTAAGGGAACAGAACAGCATAGAACGGAATATTGGAGTTGGGAGGGAGGAGAAGCTGCCTCAGCCTCCTTGTCACCCCCCTGGATAATTCCAGAGTCCTCGGCTGCTCCTCACAGGACATTCCTTTCAGCCCTGCCCTCCTGGGGACACCTTGGTGTTCCTTAAATCCTTCTTAATTGTGGGACCCAGAACTGCACAGGTGGTACAGCCCCAAAATCTGTTCAGCACCCTCCACTCTCAATTTCTGCACGTGAGCTTGAAGGTGCTAAAGGAAAGGGAAACATTTTCCAGATAAAACACTCTGGCTTTAGGAAAAGAGTGGGTGGGGAGAGGAAGCTCCAAGTGCTGTCCTGGGGTGGGACAGCAGCTCTCTGTGTGAGCAAATCCCCAGCAAGAAGGATTTATTGGGATGTGGACCTTTCCTTCTCCTTCTCCTTCTCCTTCTCCTTCTCCTTCTCCTTCTCCTTCTCCTTCTCCTTCTCCTTCTCCTTCTCCTTCTCTTCTCCTTCTCCTTCTCCTTTCCTTTTTTTTTCTCATCATTCCCACTCACTGCCTGTGCCTTTCCCACATGTATCCACCATTCCTGAAGGATAAAATCCCTTTCCCCTCTCTCCAGGCTGAGGTTTATGCCCCCAACATCCCCCAGATGCACGTGGTGGACCATGTGAAAGGGCAGCCAACGCCAGAGCAGCGAAATGTCCTGGTGGAAAGTGCCAGAATAGCCAGAGGCAACATCAAGGACCTGGCCACGCTGGATGTCAAGGAGCTGGATGCCCTCATCATTCCAGGTGGGATTGTGTGGGGTCCATAATTCCATAGGTCTGGAATGATGGGGGAGTCGTGGGATGGAGAGGGACAGGCTGGAGCAGGGCTTGGAAAGAGAGAAAATTTTAATTCTTTTATTCTGGACAATTCTGCCAAGCATCCAATCCACCTGAGGATCCCACCTGGCAAAAATCCTGCCCTGGGTAAATAAAAATCCTGCCCTGGGTACATAAAAATCCTGCCCTGGGTGTATAAAAATCCTGCCCTGGGTTTATAAAAATCCTGCCCTGGATATATAAAAATCCTGCCCTGGATATATAAAAATCCTGCCCTGGGAATATAAAACTCCTGCCTTGGGTATAAAAATCCTGCTCTGGGTATAAAAATCTCCATCCTAAACTGCTTCTCTTTCCTCAGGTGGCTTCGGGGTGGCAAAAAACCTGAGCACTTGGGCTACCCAGGGCAAGAACTGCAGCGTCTCCAAGGAGGTGGAGGAGGTGCTGAGGGCTTTCCACGCTGCCCACAAACCCATCGGGCTCTGCTGCATCTCCCCAGTGCTGGCAGCCAAAATCTTCCCGGGCTGTGAGGTCACCGTGGGACACGACACGGAGTGTGAGCAGTGAGTGACAGGGGGTTGGGGACAGTGTCCTGGTTTGGGGACAGGTGTGTGCCAATAAAGGCAGGAGCTTCTCTTTGAAATGGAGAATGTAAACCCCCTCCCTCCAAATTATTATTATAATTTTGA
>JAOTQP010000099.1:18906907-18918713 GCA_026413545.1 Cichladusa arquata
GCGTTGGGGGGGGGGCCTGGGGGGGGGCCGGGGCTCCCTCAGGGCGGCGGCCAGCGGGGTCCGGCGGGTCCTGGCGGCTGGGAAAAGGTGCGGGAGCAGCGGGGAACAGCGGGGAACGGGCCGAGGCTGTGGGAGCAGGTCTGGGATCCGTGAGGAGGATGTGGGGAAGGAGCTGGGAGCTGTGCTGGCAGCAGGGCAGGAGGTGCTGGGGCCGTGGGGGCTGTGGGGGAGGTCCCAAAGGCCATGCGGGGAAAGGAGCTGAGGGGGGGAGCTGGAGAACAGCAATTCATAAAGCGCATTTTAGAGAGGGAGCAGCTGTGTCCTGCTTTAAGCAGCTCAGTGTTCCACGACAGGCACCGATCCCGCCTCTTCCCGGTTTTTTCCTTGGAATTTTTATAGGGTTTCAGAAAAATCAGCATCAAAAAGCCTCGCCAGCACCTGCAGTGGCTGATTTATGGAAGAACAGGGAGAATTAACTCTCTCTCTTCATCTTTCTACAGCATAATTGCTTCAAACCTTGGTTTCTAACTAGAAAAGCGGTGTTTTATTGGGAATAAAAGAATATTCTCCCATTTTTTTCAAGGATTCTGGTGGACAGTGCCTCAGCCAAGCCATGGCCACACGCCTCAGATCGGTGAGTTGGGGCCTCGAACTTGGGGAAGTTTTGTGTTGCAGAAACAAATTCAGAAATATTCTGCACGTCCCTGGGGAAGGCATGAGGCTGATCCTGCATTAATGATAATCCTGGGGAGAAAACGTGATTTTCTGAGGTATAATTTGGATAGTTTGAATTCAGACCTTAAAATCAATGTAGATGTGCTTGGCTTGCCATAAATATTATATTGTGATTGATAGAGAGTTTATAATAAAATTATTTATAATCGTGGCTGCGTACTGTGCAATATCAAATGATAGAGAGTTTATAATAAAATTATTTATAATCGTGGCTGCATACTGTGCAATCTCAAACTATGGGGAGTTTATAATAAAATTATATATAATTCTGGCTATCCCTGGAAGTGTCCAAGACCAGGCTGGATGGGGCTTGGAGCAACCTGGGATAGTGGAATGTGTGATTATTTTATTTTATTATTTATTATTTTATTATTTTATTATTGTATTATTTTATTCCACCCCCCGTGGAAGGGGTGGAATAAAAAGAGCTTTAAAATCCCTCCCAGCCCACACCAGTCTGGGATTCTGGGATTCCTCTGAAGCCTCTGCAGTGCTGGGGGGTTCAGAGGCAGAGGGCAGCATTCTGCTGCAGGAAAACTTCCCTTCAAGCACATCTCAGAGCAGTTTGGGTGCTCTTGGTTCCTGGAGAGGGCACAAGGATCAGGGAATGCCAGAATGGTGTGGGGTGGATCTGATGGGAAAGGGAAAAGGAAAAAGGGAAAAGGGAGATGGCAGTGGAAAGCAGTGACTGCCTTTGAGGAGGAGCTGAAAATGTTTCTGTCCCCCCTCTGAGTGAATCCCCTGATCTGTTCCAAACCACATCCCAAAATCTGCTCCTTGTCTGAGGCTTCCAGGGCTTGGCCACCCTTCCAGTGGAGAAATTTCCCCAATATCCCCCCTGCCCCTCTCCTGGCCCAGCCTGAGGCTGTTCCCTCTCCTCCTGTCCCTGTTCCCTGGGATCAGATCCCAAATCCCCCCTGGCTGTCCCCTCCTCAGGGACCTTCCTGAGCCCCTTTCCCAGCTGCTCCTCACAGGATTTCTGCTCCAGACCCTGGTTCAGCTTTGATGTAACTCAGGGAACTCCTCGAATTTCTCCTGTTGGATCACCCAACACTCAGCAGAACCTTTCCCTAAGGGGTTGTGAACAATCCTTGTCCTTGTGTGGCTCCAGGGGGTTCAGGCTCCCCCAGAGATCCCTGCAGAGCTGGGGGTTGTGTTACAACCAGGAGTAAAACTCTTTGCAGGCAGCACAGAGCATTCTTTGTGTAAAAGCTCCCTCAGGCTCAGGGCCTGGATGTTCTGTGCTGGCAGAGCTTTGGTCTCAGTCCAGTCAGAAATCTGTTAATCAGTGACTCCAATCGTGGCTTTACAAAGCTGAAAGGAAAGGAGAGGCAGAACTAAATGGCTCAGAAGGGCAGCCCCCGTCCTTTTGAACCTTTACCTGGCTGCTTTCTTGGCTCTGAGAGTCACAGCTTCTGATCATGGTGATGCTGTTCATGCTCTGAATTAGCCGGGCCAGGAGGCTGAAGCAAATCCCAGAATCAGCCCAGAATCCCAGATTGGGATTGGGAGGGATTTTAAAGCTCGTCCAGCTCCACCCCTGCCTGGCAGGGACACCTCCCACTGTCCCAGGCTGCTCCAGGCTGCCCTTGGACCCTGCCCGGGGTCAGGGGCAGCCACAGCTGCTCTGGGAACCTGTGCCAGGGCTCCACCCCCCTCCTAGGGAGCAATTCCTGCCCAAAATCCCAATATCCCACCCATCCCTGCCCTCTGGCAGTGGGAAGCCTCTCCTGTAAATCATCTCTCTCCATCTTCCTTGAGCCTCCCTTCAAATTCTGCTGGCTTTGCTCTCCAAGCAGAGTTCATGGGGGCCAATCTTCCTTTTCTTCCCTCCTCCCTGAGCCTCTTGTGAGCATGAGGCAGAGTCCTTCCAAAATCCCTCCAGAGTGACAGAATCCTTCCAAAATCCCACCAGAGTGACAGAATCCTTCCAAAATCCCACCAGAGTGAGGCTGAGTCCTTCCAAAATCCCTCCAGAGTGAGGCTGAGTCCTTCCAAAATCCCACCAGAGTGAGGCAGGGTCCTTCCAAAATCCCTCCAGAGTGAGGCAGGGTCCTTCCAAAATCCCTCCAGAGTGACAGAATCCTTCCAAAATCCCACCAGAGTGAGGCAGGGTCCTTCCAAAATCCCACCAGAGTGAGGCAGAGTCCTTCCAAAATCCCACCAGAGTGACAGAATCCTTCCAAAATCCCACCAGTGACAGAGTCCTCCAGAATCCCAGCAGGTTTTCTGCACTCCTGGCTCCTGTGACAGCCCAGAGCTCTGCTGTCCCAGCTCAGTGGGAGCTGTGAGCAGAGCTGCAGCTGCCCAGGCTCCAGGGCAGCTCAGGTCACCCTGCTGGGTTCTGGGGGGTTCTAGGGGGGTTCTCCCTGTCCCTGTGTCCCTGCAGGCTGCCAGGAGCTGCACTGTCATCGGGGGCTCGGGCTTCCTGGGCCAGCACATGGTGGAGCAGCTGCTGGCCAAGGGCTACAGAGTGAATGTCTTCGACATCCAGCAGAGCTGTGAGAGCCAGCAGGTGACCTTCTACCGGGGGGACCTGTGTGACAAGGAGGTGAGCAGCAGTGGCAGGGGCAGGGAGTGCACTTTGCCTTGCATTTCTGCCCCTGAAAGGAGCAGATCTGTCTGTATTTGCATTTCTGCCCCTGAAAGGAGCAGATCTGTCTGTATTTGCATTTCTGCCTCTGAAAGGAGCAGATCTGTCTGTATTTGCATTTTTACCCCTGAAAGGAGCAGATCTGTCTGTATTTGCATTTCTACCCCTGAAAGGAGCAGATCTGTCTGTATTTGCATTTTTTGCCCCTGAAGGGAGCAGATCTGTCTGTATTTGCATTTCTGCCTCTGAAAGGAGCAGATCTGTCTGTATTTGCATTTTTTACCCCTGAAAGGAGCAGATCTGTCTGTATTTGCATTTTTACCTCTGAAAGGAGCAGATCTGTCTGTATTTGCATTTTTGCCCCTGAAAGGAGCAGATCTGTCTGTATTTGCATTTTTGCCCCTGAAAGGAGCAGATCTGTCTGTATTTGCATTTTTACCTCTGAAATGAGCAGATCTGTCTGTATTTGCATTTTTACCCCTGAAATGAACAGATCTGCTGCCTGGCTTCTGCTGCAAGCTGAGAGGAGCAGGGCTGGCTTGTGCCTGGTGCTTTGCATTACTGTTAGCTGAGATTCACAGGGTAATTACAGCCCCTGGGTTAATTGCAGGGGGCACAACTCGTGTTCCCAACAGCCAGAGAGGAGTGGGAGCCTTGGCCAAGGCCTGGGGGAGGTGATTTTGGGGCTCCCAGTGCCATGGGGAGCTTTAAACCTGCTGCTTCCTCAGTGTCCCAGCTCCAGGAATGCTGAGCCTGGCACCTGGGAGCTGCAGGGAGCCCCAGGATTTCTCTGGGGAGAAGAGAATTATTTTTTTTGCTGTTGTTTTTTCCTGATTCCCACCCTGGCTGCTGCTCCATTCCCTTTTTCCCTCTGGTTTCCTGCAGGCTCTGCTGCCAGCCCTGCAGGGAGTGTCTGTGGTGTTCCACTGTGCCTCTCCAGCCCCTTCCAGTGACAACAGGGAGCTGTTCTACAAAGTGAATTTTCTGGGAACCAAGGCAGTGATTGCAGCCTGCAGAGAAGCTGGAGTGCAGGTAAAGGTGGAAAAACCCTGGAGGGTTTTTGGCTGATGGATTTTGTACCATTGGCATCAATGCCAGCCTTGCCTGGGAGGGGGACAAAGGGCTCTGAGGTCCTGAATTCCCATTTATTCCATGAAAACCAGGGGAACAGAGACTCTGGGGGTCTCCTGCTTGGTGTAAATTCAATTCCAGAGAAAAGCCTCCATTAAAATCTGTCCTAGATTTCATAATGGGACAGCCCCAGAGGTGGCTTTTCCAGCAGGGGAATATTCCTGGCATTTATTCCCCAGAATTCCTCACCATGGAGTGAGGAGGAGCACACTGGTGCCATGATCTCTGTGTCATTTGGTTTAAAAAGTCAGTTGCTCATAAAAGGAAGAGCCTGAGGAAGCAAGCCTGGAATTGGAGACTGAATTTTCTCCTTAAATTACTTTAATTCCCATAAGTTCTCATTTAAATTCATTTATTTCATTTATATAAAATTGAGTTATTATATTTATTTCCTTGAAATCACCAAACAAAAACATCCAAAATTTTCTTTTTTTTGTTTTTCTGTTATTGCCAAGATGAGCAAATCTTTCTTTAAAACACTGAGTGTGTATTAAGTGATTTTCCTGGAGATGTTTCCCCAAGGATTGACTGCCTTGGGTGTTTGCTGGAATGTTTAATTTCCTTTAGGTAGCATTAAATGATGGGACAGAATGAATTAAAAAGGGGAAGTTCTCTCACCTGCAGTTTCTGTTCATCTTCTGTTAGACTCAGGTTATTTTCTGTAGCATCAGTTGGTTAAATATTATTATTATTATTATCAATATTATTATCTTTACTCAGCTTCTGTAAGTAATGACCCTTTCATTTTAGGTTTTAACCAACTGTTTTCTCCCCTTTTTCTTGCAGAAATTGGTGCTAACCAGCAGTGCCAGTGTAGTTTTTGAGGGCACAGACATCAAAAATGGCTCAGAAGATCTCCCCTATGCACAAAAACCTATTGATTACTACACAGAGACCAAGATCCTGCAGGAGAAGGTATTTGCCAATGGTCAAACTCTTCTTTTTGGGTGTATTCACTGAATAAAAAGAGAATAAAATCAGGCTGTGGCATGAATTGCCACAGAGGTTGAATGAAATCCTGTGTGATGCTGCAGAGGTGGTTCCAGAAGTGTCACAGCCATGGGAGAATCTCAGTTCTTTTCCTGCTTTGCAGCCAAAATTTGCAGAATTTTTGAGTTGGGAATGTGCAAAAGGCACTGGGGAAGGAGGAGAGGAGGTGGGAATGTGGCCTGAGCTAAGGGGCACATTGAAAAGATTAATATTAAATTAATAATCACCAAACATCTGAGAGCTCACACTGCTCTGGGCACCACCAGTATCTGCTTTTCTCACATTCTTACTGCTGCAGCATCTGGGCTTTAAATGTGGGATAATGTTTTCAATCAAAGCTGCAGACTTATTTTTTTTTTATCCTTTTTCCATGGCTTGCATTTCAGCTGTGGGAAGAATCTTTGCTTTTTGTGCCAGAGGAATTGAGAGTCCCTTCCATGCTGATGCTGACAGTGTGAGAGCCTGGAAGGAATTTCACCATTTTAATTGTGAAAACATCTGTTCCTTCAGCACTGCTAAAGGGAGCAGCAATCAGGGGTAGCCCCAGTGATTGTGGCTTTGTTTTGGGGGAAAATGAAAAGATTTTGTCTGTTCCTCCTCCATAGAAATCCCAGCAGCTGGAAATGAGGAGAACATGTTGTTTAGGAGCTCCCAGGAGAATAAAATCTGCTGAATGTGCTGCTGGGGCTGCAGGGGATGGGATCACCCCCTCCTGAGATCCAGCAGGGACAGAAATGGAATTCCTGAGTGTTCTCCTTTGCTCCAGCTCATGCAGAGTTCATGGAGAGCAGGAGCTTGGGAAGCTTCTGAGCTGTTCAGTGAGAGAAGCAAAGCTTCCCTTTGTCAATTCATGAAGTGTCAACCATAAAAACTGGGTTTTTTTCATCTGGTTTTCTTATCAAAGAGATGGGAACAAAGTGAGGATCAGGAAAGACAGGAGGGATCAAAATTCTGGTTCCTTCCCCAGGAGGTGAGCAGCCCCCACCCCCTGCAGTGGATGCATTGCTGAGCTCTGTTTTCCTCCTTGGTTTTCTTCTCCTCTTTCCCCACAGGAGGTGCTCAGTGCAAATGACCCAGACAACAATTTCCTCACCACTGCCATCCGTCCCCATGGGATATTTGGTCCCAGAGACCCTCAGCTGGTTCCCATCCTCATCCAGGCAGCTCAGAGTGGCAAAATGAAATTCATCATTGGGTGAGCAAGGCCCAGGCATTTCAGAGCTGGGGCAAAATCCCTGCTGGATCTACAAAGCCCTTTTGGAAGGGAGCAAAATGAAATCAGTTGTGTTATTTCTTTTCTTTTTCACTTTATTTTTGCTTAAAAATCTTCTATTAGGGGCTCACTCCCTGCCATGGTGAGTGTCCATAATGCCAAAGGAATATCCATGAGGAAAGCTTGACCTGTTAAAGAACTCAGATTCCTTGATATTAATTTATACCCACTTGTATTTGAGGTTCTGGCAATTCAAACCCCTATAAAATATGAAAAATACATAAATATTATATATATTTATATAATATTTACATATATATATAAAATGCTGAAAGTATGGCCTGAAATTGCAGCACCAGAGAGTGGGAGAAGGGGAAACTTGAATTCATCCTGGAAAATCAAGCAGATTTTCAGCCCAGCTTGCTCTGGGGCTCAAATTCCTTTTCTGTGTGCAGGGATGGAAAGAACTTGGTGGATTTTACCTACGTGGAGAACGTGGTGCATGGGCACATCCTGGCTGCAGAAAAGCTGCACAAAGACTCTCCCCTGTGTGGGAAGGTGAGGAAGAAGAGGAGGGAGGGGAGGGATGTGGGATCCCTGCTGATTCCTGGACATCCATCCTGCAGGGCAGCAGCTCCAGCTTTTCCATCTGGATGGATCTCCTGGAATTTCCTGCTCTAAAACTCCTTGGGAAGGGCAATCCAGGCACAGGTGGAAACACAGAAGTTTTTGGGGACACAGTTCAGAACAGGAGGAGCTTTTCCAGCTTTCCCTGGTCCTGCTGTGCTCTGGGCACGCTGGGGTGGTTTGAGCTGGCTGCTCTGGGCTGTGGTTGATATTTCTGGGGAGTATCACCCTCTGGAGTGCTGGAAGCAGCTGGTTTCTTTGGAAAAGCAGGGATTCCCCCTGCTCACAACCAAAGCAGTTTGGCCCAGCTCAGGGGGGTCCTCAGCACTGAGCCAAACCTGGGAAACCCAGCAGGATTTTAACCCTTGGTTCTCCTCTGCCTCTCTTCCAGGCCTTCCACATCACCAATGATGAACCAGTTCCCTTCTGGACCTTCATGTCCCGCATCCTGACCGGCCTGGGCTACGACCCTCCCCAGTACCACATCCCCTACTGGCTGGCCTATTACCTGGCCCTGCTGCTGGCCCTGCTGCTGGCCCTGCTCAGGCCCCTGGTGGCCATCAAGGCCACCTTCACACCCATGAGGGTGGCCCTGGCTGGGACATTCCATTACTACAGCTGTGAGAGGGCCAAGAGAGCCATGGGCTACAGGCCTGTGGTCAGCCTGGACGAGGCCATAGCCAGGACTGTGCAGAGCTACCCCAGCCTGCGCCGTGCCCGGGCCTGAGAGCCCTGCCTGAGCCTCCCCTCCCTCTTCTCCACCTCTCTGCAGCAAATGGCAGCAGTTCCCAGGAACCAGGAGTTTTCCTGAACTCTCTCCTCCTCCTCATCCCCCCCCCGTGTGGGAGTTTGTTTCTGGGATGTGACTTGGTGTTTGGAAACAGCTGCTGAGCTCTCTGGGCTGTGAATAAACACCCTGCTGTGCCCTCTCCAATCCCAAGCAGGCACACCAGCATTCCTGCTGCCTTCCCTCCACCCTTGGCCCGTGTTTTGTTGCTCTGGTGACAGCAGCCACCCCTTCCCAGAGCTGCAGGCTGCCTCACAAGCCCTTCCCCTGCCTGCCTCCCCTCTGGGCTTTGGCTTTGCTCTCCACAAGAGAACCTCGTGCCAAAAAGGAGCTCTGCCACCATCTCTTCCATCATTGCAGCTCTTCTGGTTTTCCCTCCATGGTCAGGGTGTGATTTGGCTTCTCCCTGAGGCAGCAGAAGGAATAAGGAGTGTACTTTGTCCCTGTAGGATTGATTTCTGTCCCAAAAGAACCCAAATCAGTCACCCAGGGGTGACTTCCCAGGTTTGTGTGCCATCCCTTGAAGGGCAGATCCCAAGCAGGATGTTCATGATCCCCTTTTTGGGGGCAGGGATTTTTGGGAGCAGCCCCAGCAGTTTTAGCACAACTCCCTTCCCACAAGAGCTGCAGTGGTGAGGAGATTCTGCAGGACCAAGCTCCTCCCTGCCCTGTCCTGGGGATTTTTGGTGCTCTGACCACTTAGTCCATGAAAAAACCTCTTTTCCACAAGGAAATGGATACAAAGCAATGGTCCCCCAGCTATTCCCTGTGACTTGTATATCAGATATTTTTTGCCCTCTAATCCTCCTAAGCACTTCAGTTCTGGTTTGGTTTTAAATGAGGGGTTTAGGTTGAAGCTGGAATTTCCCTCTGTGCTCCCTGGGAGTTCTGGTGCTTGGAATTTCAGAAGAATTATGGAATCTCAGGATGGTTTGGGGTGGGAAGGACCTTAAAGCTCATCTCATTCCACTCCCACTATTCCAGCAGTTTGGGACAGTGGATGGGCTTTAAGGTCCCTTCCCACCCAAACCATTCAGGGATTTTTTTGCTCCCAGTCTGGATTTTGTGTGTGTCAGCAAGCAGAGGCTGTGAAGTGAAACTGCTGCTATCAAACCTCCAGGATCCCGTGCAGGTGCAGCCTGTCCTTGTCAGGAACCCTCAACAGGAGCTCCCCACGACTTCAAAGAGTTCCCTGGAGCACTCTCACCAAACTCCTTATCTCCTCTCTCTGCTCTCCTGGCTTTTCCTTCCTGCAGTTCCTCATTTTGCTGACCTGAGACTGGTTTTGGCAGTGGGAGAGATGAAGGGAGATTTTCTGTTGCTTATCCTGGAGAAAGGAGAGGGAGGGAAGGCAGAGAGGATTAAAAGTGGAGTTAAGGTAACCAAACCCCATTCCCCTCTTCCAGAGATTGCTCAGGAGGATTGTCCAAGGAATTCCTTTCAGTCTTCCCCTTGGAATGTGGGGGAAGCCCAGAGAGGGAAAAAAGGGTGGCTTGGGTTTAATTACCAGAAATAAGAGGAAAAATGGATGAAAGCAGGTCAGAAATGACCCTGCATGTCCAGGCAGCAAAAAGGGCACCCCAGGGATGTGCAGGAGGTGCCCAAGGCCAGGCTGGGAGCAATCTGGGATGGGGGGAGGTGGCACAAGATGGGCTTCAAGGTCCCTTCCAAGCCAAACCATGCTGGGACTCAGCCAGCTTTGGCAGCAGTGTGACATTTGCACCCTGCCAATGGGGCATTTCCAGAGCCAGCCATCCAGGACACCCTGCAGGGCTGGGGCTCAGCATTTGGGGCTGGTTTGTGTCCCAGTGCAGCCTGTAAAGTGAGCAGCAGGACATTCCCACAGCTCCCAGCCTCAGCAGGGCTCTGCTTCCCAGTTCCCTCTTGTGCAACCCCCTGCTGGTGCCAGGCCCACAGGGGGAGAGTGGAGCAAGCCAGGCCCTGTCAGGGCAGGGGGAAGAGCAGCTGCTTTGCTGTAGAAGCTGCAAGGACCTTGCAGAGCTGCTGGGGACAGATCTGCATCTCCCTGCTTGCTCCAGAGCGGGTTTGGGGTGGCAGCTGTGCCCTGGCTCTGCTGACAACAGCATTTTGTGTCAGTGCTGGCAGTCCTGAGCTGCAGGTGTGTCCCTGAGCAGGGGCAGCTCAGAGTGTTCCAGCAGGGAATGGCTGGGGATAGACAGTGCTGCTATTGGGGAGGTGAGGTCTGGCATTCTGGCAGAGCTCTGCAGTGACACCTCATGAAAAACCAGTTGGGTTCCCTCGTAACTGATGGGTGTAGTGGTTTTACACCCTGAGACTCATCACAGCTCAGCTCTGGGGCTTGGTGGCAGCTCTGCAAAGGCCACAGCACTGCAGGGTTACTCAGCTGCCCTCCCCTGCAGCACTGGGAGGGGCAGAGCAGGAAATGTCCCAGAGCAGCTCTGCAGTGGGGCTGCTGCACTTCTCACAGGCAGAAAACACTGGAAAGTGTCCCAGGCTGCTGCCCAAAAACACAGGAGGGTGCCAGGAGTCACCAGTGCCACAGGAATGGTTTGGTAAAAACCCCTTCCCCATAAAATGTGCAGGTTCCTTGCAGCCATCCCTGCTCCTGCAGGATGGGCTGTGGGGTCACAGTCTGGAAGAGGCAGAGCCAGGATCAGCCAGTGCCAGCTGTGGGACATCTCCATGACAAAAAGGATCTTTGTGCTTCCCTTGGGGAGGAGATGCCATGAAAATCCATTTCCTGGTAAAGTCAGATATTCCAGGCTGAAATTTACTTTATAGCAATAATGTTTGTAACAGGAGCTGGAGAAAAAACTTTTTTTTTTTTTTTCCTGCTCTCCTGTGCTGCAGAAGTGTGTGTGTGTGTCCCTGGAGAAGTTTTGGGGTTGGGATGGGAGACAGGGCCTTGCTCAGACCCAGCTTTACCTGAGGAGGGGGCTCCAGCCAGATCCTCCTGCTTTGAACCAGCTTCAGTGGGAAAATGGGAAAATTCCCTTTCCTGCTGCCCACACTGTGGGGATGCATCTCCTCATCCAACAGTGACCTGGGATGAGCTTTGGGAGCTCCTCATCCATTTCTGCCTGGTTGAGATTGAGATGTTCATAACAAATACCTTCCTTTTTATTTCCTTTTTTTTCCCCTTTTTTTGTGTTTTTTGGGTGGGTTTTTTGGTTTTTTGGTTGTTTTTTTTTATTTGGTGGGGTTTTTTTTGTTTATTTGGGGGTTTTTGTTTATTTTTTGTTTTTTTGGGGGGTGGTTTTTTTCTGTTGTTTTTGGTTTTTTGGGGGTTTTTGTTTTGTTTTGTTTGTTTTTTCCTCCCCGTTTTTGATCATCCAGCACAGAACACACTGTTCCCACCGGGTAAAACCCAAGCCCTGCATGTCCCTGCCGTGCTTGGAGCCCTCCTGTCCCTGCAGGGCTGGCCAGGCCGGGTTCTTACTCACTGTTATTCCAGGGAAGAGCCCGGACAAACCCTCAGCAAAGCCCGCCGTGACTCAGGGCTTGCCCGAAATAAAGCTGCAGTGTCAGCCCAGCCCCGGGGCAGAGGATGCTCCGGCAGGAAGGGTCTGAACAGCCCCGGATCCCCCGAGCTCTGCAGAGCCCGGCTCATCTCAGCCGGGATCAGCCGCGGCAGAGCCCCGGGGGATGGGATGGGATGGGATGGGATGGGATGGGATGGGATACAGGGATGGGATACAGGGATGGGATACAGGGATGGGATACAGGGATGGGATACAGGGATGGGATA
>JAOTQP010000099.1:18965648-18977941 GCA_026413545.1 Cichladusa arquata
CCTGGAATATGTGCAGGGCAGGATTCTCTCCTTTAACCTGGAATATGTGCAGAGCAGGATTCTCTCCTTTAACCTGGGATATGTGCAGGGCAGGATTCTCTCTTTAACCTGGAATATGTGCAGGGCAGGATTCTCTCTTTAACCTGGAATATGTACAGGGCAGGATTCTCTCCTTTAACCTGGAATATGTGCAGGGCAGGATTCTCTCTTTAACCTGGAATATGTGCAGAGCAGGATTCTCTCCTTTAACCTGGAACACGTGCAGGGCAGGATTCTCTCTTTAACCTGGAATATGTGCAGGGCAGCCTGACCTGCCCTGAGGAGTCTCTTGGCCTCCTTTTTGTGATGATTTTACTGCTCCTTTTGTGGTCTGAGCTGTACAATAAATCCAGGGAGAGGGAGCACTTTGCTTCCTGGCTTTGATTGGATTTGAGTGCTTGCAATGCTCATTTATCCATGCAGAAACTCAGCAGGATTTGCTGGGGGGTCTGCCCTGAGAGGTACCTTGGGAATATTTCCATTCATTCCTCAGCATTTATTTTGTCAATAACAAATCAACCTTTGGATTTTTTTTTTATTTTGTGTAAAGCTTGGTGGGGAAAAGCTTCTGTGTGAGTTGTGACTGAAGAGGCTGTGTCTGTTCCCTGAAAAGGTAACTCTGGTCAGAGGCAGGGCTGGCAAGTCAGGAGGCAAAAAACAGGGAATAATGTCCCTCTCCAGGTAAAAAACAATATTTTGGGATCTGCTGCATGGAGTGATGCCCCTTCTCATAACCCCAAAAACTGCCAAGCCTGGGGAATGTTGCTGTCTGCATCCCATGTTATCCCTGCCTGCATCCAGGGCAGTACCAGGCACTACCTAACAATATTTTAAAATACCTGCCAGGAGAGCTGTACAATATTTTAAATATCCCAGCTGTTTCTGTTCTGTCTTGGCCAGGTGTTGGTGTTACAGCTCAGAGCCCCACAGTGTCTGTGTATTTCAAACCTGGGTTTCAGGGGTGAGTGGGACAGTGACTGACATTCCTGCTGATTTCCATCAGTTCTGTTGTGGAAATCAGGATTTTATGGGTGAGCTGGCTGTGAGAGAGTGAGTAACTGGAGCAGAAGGGCTCAGAGTGGCCAAAGTTGGGAGAGAGAGGAGGAGGCAGCTGAGGCACAGGCAGACATCCCTTGAAATTTTAACTCCACCCTCATGGCATCTTTGTGCTTGAATACTGGATTTTGGCCTGGAGAAGGTGAAATCCTCTGGCTACATCAGCTTTGGGAGCTCCAGAAATGCTCAGCTCTGGCTGTAGGTGTGGCCAGAGGGGTTTTTGTCACCTGGGAGCAGCTCCTGAGCTGGGGAAGCAGCACTTGTGTTTTGTGTGCAGGGAGCAGCTCAGCAGAGCTCAGTGTGAGTTATTCATGGGTTTGGGTTTTCAGAGACAGGAGCAGTTGCTGTAAAGGTGTTTCTTGCAGAAACACATCAGAGTTTAAAATATTCCAAGTCCATGCTGAAGTTTTCTAAAGTAGAGTCCCCAGCAGAAGCAGCAGCTCCCTTCTTCTTCCAGGTGGTTTTTTTTTCACTCCTGTACAGGGATTTTTATTTGTAAATCATCCAATGAGCTAAAAACATGAACCTAAAACATTCTACACCTATTTAAATAGGTTTAAATTTAAATCCTAGCTCTATATTAGGAAAGTGTTGTTAATTCTTACACATAATTTACACATATCCTCTGTGTATTCACATAAATGGTTCTGTCTGCTCTGTCTAGAAAATGTCAGCAATGTTCTTATTATGTTTTAATTGTTTCTGAACTTTCAACCAGGTCTGAACCTTACACTAGATTCTAGGGCTTTTTACTCTCTTAAGGCACTTAAAGCATATTCTTATTTACTTAAAACTAAGACTTCTACTTCGTGTCTCTGTGGCTTCATATATTTTAATTTCTCTAAAGGCTTTAATTCAACCCCTGCATTCTTTTCTCTCTCTGAGGAACTCAGAGAGGCTCCTGCTTTACACACTCCAACACTTCAGGAGAGGGGGAACCTGAGAGCCAAATCTGATGTCCACAAATCCCAGAATCCCAGAAGGATTTGGGCTGGGAGGGACCTTTGAGGCCATCAGGTTGCAGACCTGGTCTCGGCCTTCTGCACCAGGGTGTTCTCCAGGTGATGTGCAAGAATTAAAACCAGTTTCACTTTTGGATGTACAAAGGGCTGATTTTTCTTTCCCCTTACAAGTTTTGAATGTGTTGCTGACCAGCAAAAACATTAAAAAATAGGGAGCTGCTTTTTGGTTTTTAAAATACAAATGGGGGATGTGTAAATAAAATATTTGAGTTGCTTTTAGAGCAAAAGCTTTTCTAGCTTTGGCCTTTCTGCTTTGGAAATCTGCTGGAGATGCTGCTTTACACCCAATCCCTTGTAAATAATCAGGAGTTTAAGATGATTAAATGTGTCTATCCATAAGGCTAATCCTGGGTGTCCATATAAAACTCTGGAGGTGGCAGAGATGTGGCAGGAGGAGAATTGATGTGACATTACAGGGAAGAGAAGGCACAGCCACACTTCTGGGAATGCCTGAATCCTGCAGTGAAGGTTTATCCCTGGAATTTTTATCTCTGAGGTGTGGGAATGCACTTTTGGGTGTCTCAGACACAGCAGTGCCTGCAGTGCTGAACACCTGGAACATCCAGAGGGTTTTAAACAAAAACTGCAGCTGCAGTTGGGAGCTGCTCACACCCCCCAGTGCCTCTGAGGGGGTTTGGAGGAGGGACAGACAGGTGAGTATCCCAACACCTTCATTTCCAGCCCAGCCTGGGGGTTTCTCTGTGGAGCCAGTGAATATTCCTGTTGTGGCAGTATGTTTTCTTTCTGAGTCATAATCTGTGATTTAAACCTGAATTTTTTGATTTAAACCTGAATTTTTTAATTTAAACCTGAATTTTTTAATTTAAAAACCTGTATTTTTTAATTTGAGTAACTTGGTTCCTGATGTTTCCACTCTAGCAAATGCCACTTTGCTAGCTGCATGCTTTGAATTAACAAGCATTTCTTCCTGTCTCCTTTGAACCCTTGCCAAGGCTCTATGTGTCTCCAAGGAAATCAGTGGATGAGAAAACAGCCTCTCCTCTGAAATGGTGCAGGCAGGTGCTGGACAACCCCAGCCCTGAGATTGAGGCTGCCTGCAGAACCCTCATCAACAGGCTGGACCAAGGTAGGGCAGCTGCAGCCTCTGCTGCTCTTGCAAATCTCATTCTCAGCAAGAAAATCGAGCTTGGTGTTGTCAGGCTCTTGAATTTTTAAGTTTTGTTAATATTTAAATATTTTTAAATGGAAGAAATGTGTAGAGGGAAAAAAGTGCTGCTGGGGAGTGGGGAGAGAACTGTGGAAAACTGTTCTTGCAGCTTTTTTTTTGGAGAAGAGCTCCAGGTGCTGAGTGTTCCTAGTGGTGATTATTCCTCCTCTGGATGTTCCTGCTGGAACTTCCCAGCTGCTCTTACCTGGGTGAAAAAGTTGTCTGCTGCTCAAAGCTTACAACAATGAAATATTAAACTTGAAGAAATGATGTCACAGGTTTTTCCTCTAGTTTATCATCCCCTAAAAGCACTTCCTGGTGGCTGTGGGCTGTGTTAATCCTGATTTGATCTGCCTGAAGTGCAAACCTGGAGTGTTGTGTGCAGTGAGGACACCCCTGACCACAGCAGTGTTCTGGGGCTTTGCTTTTCCACCTGGCCTTTGGTGGGAGAGCTCTCAGAACAGATGCAGTCCACAGGACAAAAATGAGTTTATTCAGCTGCAGTCCACAGGACAAAAATGAGTTTATTCTGCTCCTGCATCACCTGGTGCATATCCTGCCTGTGTCACCTCACCTGACCCCCAGGTTTGTGTGACAGGGGCTGGACACTGAGGGGTTGCAGAGGAACCTGGAACTGTTTTTCACCTGCTCTAGATCCCCTCTCATCCAGCTCTGCTGCAGGTTTATTGCAGAGATGGACTCAGGAAGCTGCAGACACAAAAGCTGTGTTTGGAAAAGTGGCACTTCTGGGAGAATCAGTGTTTGGAATCAATTCTGCTGGAATCCAAGCCCAGCTGGGTCCCTACGTTGCTGTCAGAGTTTGTGGTGCCTGCATTTGTCTCCATGGGAGTGCAAGAATTCTGATTTCAGTTTAACCAACAGTCTGAGCCCTGTGGTTTGCAGTCTGAGGTCACTGATTTGGGGCTTGGTCTGGGATTTTTTTTTAGTTTTCATTCTGATGTGTTTGGCACTGCTTGAGATCTCAGGCTTCTCTTGAGTTTAACCTTGGCATTCCTGGTTGGAGATAACTGAATAGACTCTGAGAACAAACTTCATTTGCTTTCATAAACCATCAGTGCTTAGAAATTTGAATGGAATCTATTTGATTCCCACTTTTCTCTGAAATGTGTCAGGCTTAGTCTGACCTGGTAATAGTTGTGGGAGAAATAAAAAAAGAAAGCTTAATCTGGTGAATCTTCATTATTTTCTTAGCTGGTATTCCCCCAGTGGGGAGAGCTGAGTTCTGGGGGCAGTTCAGCTGCCCCTTGAGCATCTCCAGCTCATGGTGTGAGTAATTCCCTCAGTGTTGTAGCTGCTCATTCCACCTCCAGTAAGGATGGGCGTATTTGCTTTTGCCACCTGCCTTATTTTGGTTGGTTAGTGAACATATGGGTGTGTGTGAGCTGAAGGAATTTAATTCAAAGAGTTGGTTTTATATTGGATTGGCACCATTTCTGTGGGTTAATACTGTCTTGGTACCATCATAAAAATTCAGGATAACACACATGTAACATGAAGTTGGGTGGGTTCTCTGAAATGTAGGGGTGTAGAAGTGGCAGATATTGATGGAAATATGGAAATATCTGGGATGGAAATATCTGGGAGGCCCAGCACTGGGACTTTGTGAAATGTTTGGCTTCCTTAAAGCCAAGCTTGCCATGAGTCACTTTTGGAATTCTTCAGGAGGGACAAACCCAGTTAAAGGACACGAGTGGGGGACTGGGCACTGCTGCCACCAAGTCCCTCTGCTGCAGAATTTAATCCTGTTTAATAACCCTGTATCTTGTTCTTGACCTTGCTCTCTGATTCCTAAATAATTTGCTAACCTTTGTGGCTTTTTTTTTTGTATTTTTTCCTTCTAGCCAGTAGATGGAAAAACCTGTATTGCAGCCCCCTGGCATCTCCCAGCGCCCATAACCTGAATTCCGAGGCAGGCTGCTGTAGCAATGCACTAAACTCTCCTGGGCACCTCAAATCGACTAACAAAGCACTACTAACCTGTGGCAGCTCAGGTATGGCATGGCACTGCAGCACTGGGCTCTTTAAAATGCAAGGAGGGTGAGGGATTGGCACAGGGAAAAGTCCTCATGGCCACTCGTGGTGTTTCCTCCTCTTTATTTTGCTCCCTTCCTCACCCAGGTTTCATTTGTGTGGGAGAAAAACCTCCTTGCATTCTAAATGTCCTGGAGTTATTTCTTGGTTTGGGTTTCTCTACTTTCTCTCTCTCTCTCTCTATATATATATATATATTTATAAATTGTACTAATGTTAAGTGGCTTAAAATAGAAAACAGCTGTTAAGGCAAAAATATATTGCTCTTGAATAATGTTGTAGAGTGTAGATGTGATCTTTATGAAGTTACTTGGATTCTGTTTTCTGGGCAAGGTTTCTCTTGGGGGTATTGATTAATGCAGGGAACAGAAAGCTGCCAAAGCCTTCAGTTCAAGAGTGGGCAGCTAAAACAAAAGTTTTCCTTCAGCCCTCACTGTGTGTGAGGGAGGTTCCTACCTCAGAGGCAGCTCAGGCACAACTCTGATGATGAAGCTGCTCCAAAATGTTTTGTCTGCAGCCTCCCTGTGCCTGAGGAGCCAGGACACCCTTCCAGGAGCTCCATTTGTTATCCCTGCTGCAGTTCCTGCTGTCCCAGCACCAAGGCTTTGCCTCTTGGCTCTGCTGTCAAAGGACTCTTCCTTATTTGTTTGTTTTGTGTGGAAATTGCTAAACCCCACTTTGCATGTTTCAAAACACAAAGCATGCTTAACAGTCTCTGCCTCCAAACTTGATGTTCAATGAACTTTTTTTCCCTCTAAAATAAGGAAAAGGGTTGCCTGTGGCTGTTTTCACAGGTGCAGGTTTGGTTTGGAGATCTGATTTTCTGCTATAAATAGAAATTAACAATTTTCTCAAGGATGCACGTAGGACTGAGGATTTTTGCCAGCTGAGCTCTACAGGGAAACATCTCCAAGGCAATTTCTTGTTTCTATATGATGTTGGGGGGCAGTCCAGGTGTCTGAGCACCTTTTCACCCAGCAGCAGCTCCTGCTGAGTAAAACCAAAGTGGCTCTGGCTTCTGGAAGGTTCACTCTGCTGGGTGGGAAGCCAGGACAGGCTCTGGCCTTTCAGAGCATGAGGAGTTCACTTCATCTGAGGTCCCTCTTCCCTGTGCCTTGTGCTAACACAAGTTTAAAGTTTCCTGTCAACCTGACTGACTCAAATCTTCTTTTATTTCCAAGAAAAACCAGCTTTCCTACCCTTCAAATGGAAAATGTTTAACAGTGACTTCCCTTTTGACAAAACCCAGGTGTGGTTTCTGTTTGAAAACCATCAGCAGCTCAGCTTTACTGATGGAAGAAGTTGTTTTGTCTCCCTTGGCTATTTTTAGCAATTTGAAATGCAGCAGCCAAACTAAACAAAGTTGGATTGGGGATTTTGTCTTCTACAAAGCTGGTCTCAAGGTCCAGCTGGATTTTTAATCAGTGTTGAAGGTGCAGGAAACCCGTGCTTGTTCATTCCACCACATCCTACAGGTGCAGGCCCTGCTGAGGATGGATTTATTTCAACTCTTATTCTCAATTTCTGACTCTTGTCAGTCTTTTCCTGACACCAGGAGGAAAGAAATGGGATTTCATTGTGGAATATCTTGACTTGGAGTGTGTATTTGTGCAGCATGCACCTTTAAGGTACAGCCACACTTGTGTCACTGCATTATTTAAGCATCACAGTTTTCCAGCCATGTTCTGAGAAGATTTGAAGGCAGGGCACCTCCTGAATACTCAGCAGCGATTTTAAAATAAACCATTTCCCAGCAAAACTAAGCAGCCCTTTCAAGCTGTGATCAAACCCAGCCAGGCAGGAAAAAGCAGCAGGTTCCCAACATTGTTTCTTCAGCCAGCTTGGAAGAGAAGTAACTGCTGACATGGAAAACAGCTGTGAAGTTCAGGTGTAAAATGAATTTTTTACATGGGCACTGACCAAGTCAGCCTCACATCCCTTGTTTGAAAAGCACCTGAAGACTGCAGGTTAAAAACTGAAACTACAAAAATTTCTAAATTCCTGTTTCTCCCAGCTGGACCTGAAGCTCCCAGGTGCTCTGCTGAATTCCTGGGATAGATCCCTGCTGCTCCTGGTGTTTCTGGGGGGGTCTCACTGGGTTTGTGTCCCTCTCCCCAGGGTACCTGAGCATGCACTCGGCCCTGAGCTCCCAGTCCTCGGTGGACAGCGAGCTGAGCACCTCGGACGACTCCATCTCCATGGGCTACAAACTGCAGGACCTCACTGATGTCCAGGTCATGGCCCGGCTGCAGGAAGAGAGTGAGTTTTGGTTGTGTGTCTGTTTGGTTTCATTGGGGTTTTTTAAAGTTCTTCTATATTGTCAGGCAGGAAAACTTCAATAAAGGCACGTGAGGAGCTGTAAATAACCCAAGTGCCACCCAGGCAGGTGTGTTTTCATGGGAGGAACACTAGAAATCTTTATTTCCACCTTTGAAATGCTGGTGGGTGCAGAATGAACAAAATTAGAAGATTGAACCTGTAAATGAGACTCCCATACCTGTAAATGAGACTCTTACACCTAAATGAGACTCCCACACCTGTAAATGAGACTCCCACACCTAAGTGAGACTCTGTGGCCGGTGATGTCTCTTGAGTCTGAGATCACTCACTGCACAGTATTTGGTGGTTTTAGAGTTCTTTCCAGCTCGAGCACTGAAGGAAGAGTCAGAAGTCGTTTTCTGAGGTTTCCAAGGTTGTTTATTCTTTCTTATCTAAGGAATTCTTTCCCTGCCCTACAGAGGTCTGTCTGGCAGGTCAGTTCGGGGCACACTGCCTGCCCTCTGGGCAGGTCTTATCTTTTATACTATAAATTACATACACAGTGTTTACAATTACTTTCCAATACATGACACTTACATTGGACTGTCCAGCTTTCTCCCAAACCAATCCAGAAGTGCCATCCTAACCCAAAAGATGGATGCCACAAAGAAGAAGAAAGAAAGACATACCACACCCAAATTCCTCCAACTTAGCTCTGGACCCCTTATTATAAACAATTCTATAAATTCACTTTTCTACCTTCTAACAATCTAATTTACGCTCTACTTATTTTTTGTGCCTTGTAATTCTTCCCCTAATGATGGGACTGAAATCAAACCCACAGGGGTCTTGGGCACTGTGCCAAGGCCTCTGAACCCCCTGCCCGGGTCCTGAGGCATCCAGGGGAATATCCTGGATTCCCAGAAGACTCCTGGGAATTCCTAGAAATTCCACAAATGAACCGTTTCTTTCCTTTTGTGGGGAATGAACCCGGTCTGGAGGCATCTCGGGGAATATCCTGGATTCCCACAAGACTCCTGGGAATTCCTAGAAATTCCACGAACGAGTAGTTTCATTCCTTTTGTGGGGAATGAACCCGGTCTCGAGGCATCTCGGGGAATATCCTGGATTCCCACAAGACTCCTGGGAATTCCTAGAAATTCCACGAACGTTTCTTTCCTTTTGTGGGGAATGAACCCGGTCTCGAGGCATCCCGGGGAATATCCTGGATTCCCACAAGACTCCTGGGAATTCCTAGAAATTCCGCGAACGTTTCTTTCCTTTTGTGGGAACGCCCCCCCGCAGGTCTGCGGCAGGACTGCGCCTCCAGCTCGGCCTCGGCGTCGCGCCGCAGCTCCAGCGCCTCGCTGCACTCGCTGCGCCGCGGCGGCGCCTACAGCGACCAGGAGCTGGACAGCTACAGCCTGGAGGACGAGGAGGAGTGCGAGTGCTCGCCGTCCCTGCGCGGCTGCCACCGCTACTCGCCGTCCCCGCTCAGCTCCCCGCGCTGCCGGTCGCCCTCGGCCGGCGCCGAGCTGGGCAGGGCGGCGGCGCGGCTGCGAGCCCCGCGCAGGGCGGCGCCGGGCCCCGCGCAGGAGCGCCTCAAGTACGCCAACAGCGAGGGTGAGCGTGGGCAGCTGTCCTGCCTGACTTGGGCTGCTGCTGGGTTTGGGCTGCCACTGTCTGTGGGGTGTAACTAAGGGCTAGATGGGGTTTGTAGCCTTCAGCTACAAGTCCGGATGGCTCCCAAAGTCCTTGATGCAGTACAGTTACCAAGCCAGCTGAAAGACTCCGAGACCTTGCTGCAGAAGTTCCAAAGACAGTTTATTTCTTCGAAGGGGTCTGCATACAAAATCCGATTCCATAGTACAACCAGGGGTTTTTATAGCTTTTCAGAGGATTGAGTTTTTAACCAATAAGAACTACAAATTACAAACTATCCGATTACCTTAAAATTCTAAGTAAGAAAAAACCAATCACTTAACAACTTTAGGAACCAATAAAAATCCTAAGAGATAACAGAGGTTTTGATAAGGAGGAGGGGGGCATGCTCTGAGGTGTTTCTTTGTCCAGGGGCCCTGCTCAGGGGGAATAACATCATCCACAGTGTGGTCTCCTGAGCCCGAGATCCCCACAGCAGGACATGTAGGTGGTTTGAAATTCAGGTTTTCCCAAAAGAAGAAGATTCAGGAGGCTGTTTTCTGAGGTTTTCAAGGTTGTTTATTGTTTCTTATCTAAGAAATTCTTTCTCTAACTAGCAGCGGTCTGTTCAGCTAGAGATCCAAGGCACACTGCCCTGCCTTCGGGGCAGGACTTATCTTTTATACTACAAATTATGTACCTAATATTTACAATTACTTTCTAATACGTGACAATTTTATTACACTGTCCAAATCTGTCCCAGACCAATCCAATAATGCCAGCCTGGCACTTAGCATGGATGGCATGAAGAAGAAAGAAAAGGCAGCTTTATTTCTTTGAAGGGTTCTAGCAGCAAAATCTGGTTACATAGCATAGAAAGGGGTTTTTATAGATTGCAGGGGGATTGACTTTCTAACCAGTAAAATTATAAGTTGAGAACTATCCAATTGCTTTAAGATTCTAGGTGAGAAAAGACCAATCATCTAGTAAAGTTAAGGACCAATAGAAATCCTAAATGGTAACAGGGGTTTTGGTAGGGCGAGGGGGCATCACTCATAAAAGGTTTAATTGTCTCAGGGCACAAAATCCCAAGGGCCTTTTTCAGGGACCATGCAATCATCCACAGGGAAGGGGTCCCTGGTGGGTCAGAGCTGAGCTGGTTCTGTGCCCACGGTGGGTCACAGCCCTTGGGCAGGGTTCTGCTGCAGTCCCAGGGTTCTGCACGTGGTGTGAGCAGATGCAGAAGCAGCACAGGGGAAGTTGCTGCACTGCAGAGATCTCTTGTGATGCAGGGAAACAGGAAGAGACAGCTGGGGCCCAGGAGTGTTCCTGTGCCACCACTCAGCCCTCATCCAGTGAGGGAGGTAGGGGGGGAAATCGGGTCACATGGACTAATGGGACATGGATATTTAGGGGATTTCGGAAGGGAAATTCCAACAGGGGGTTGGCACAAGGTAGGATTGACAGGGATTCAGGGTAGATTGACAAGGTGGGTGGGTATAATTTGGTATTGGTATAAGGTGTATATTTGGACCAAATCATTAACTTGGGCAATAACAGAACATACCATTAACAAAAAAACACTGCAACAGATCCCCCTGCAGGGCTGCTGGGTTGGAAGGGAGGTGGCAGTGCCCAGCACATGCCCAGGGGGAGACAGGGGCTGGATGAAGAATAGGGTGGCCACAGCCCCAGGCAGGGGTTACCCACTGTGCTGGGCACACCTGGGGTGCTGTGTCCAGTTCTGAGCCCCTCACTATAAAAAGGACTTTGAGGGCTGGAGTGTGGCCAGGGAAGGGAATGGGGCTGGAGCACCTGAGAGCCAAACCTGATGTCCACAAATCCTAGAGTCCCAGAAGGATTTCACTCCACCAGGAGTGGCTGAGGGAGCTGCACGTGTGCAGTCTGGAGGAGACCTCACTGCTGTCCACAATTCCTGGCAGGAGGCTGCAGCCAGCTGGGGCTTGGTCCCTTCTGCCATGTCCCAAGTGAAAGGACACAAGGAAATGCCTCGAGCTGCACCAGGGGAGGTCCAGGATAGGTGATAAAAAACAATTGTTTCCCTATAGAAGTGGTCAGGCCTTGGAATGGGTTGCCCAGGGAGGTCGTGGAGTCACCACTGTGGCACCTGGGGATGTGGCTTGGGGATGCTCATGGTGCTGATGGGATGATCTCAAATCTTTCTTTGTACGCCGTGATTTCAAAATCACCGCTGCTTACTGCCAGCTAAGAACTAGGCCCAGGCTGCTCTGCTTTGAAGGGTATCTGCAGAGAGCCTCAGAGCAGCAGCAGGGGCTGAGCTGAGGCTGAGCTGAGGCTGAGCTGAGGCTGAGCTGAGGCTGTGTGTGCTTGCAGAGGAGCTGAGGCACAGCATGCCCAACCTGGCCCGCAGCAGCCTGCGCGCCCTCGAGGCCGTGCGCAGCAGCCGCAGCCTGGAGTCCGACCTGCAGGTGCCCGGCAGCCGCATCCCCAGGACTCAGCAGCGGTCAGCAGGTCAGTGCCAGCCTTCCACACACCCCATCCCTTCTCCCTTCAGAGACAGCACCTTCAGAGGTGCTGTCGTGTCCCTTGCATCAGGTTGTTTTTTTCTTTAAAGAGCCAAGCAGTTATTACTTGCTATAAAGTTGTTTATTGTAAAGGCACATCAGTCTCAAAAGGCACAGAGTCACAAGTGTTAAAGACCATGCTAAAAGTTTTCAGTATAGAGTCCTAAATAGAAGTAAAGTCCCAGTTAGAAGTAGAAGCTGCTCTTGTTGAGGTCCCAGGAAGGCCAGTGCTGCTACTGCAGCTCCTCTCTTCTGGGTGAGGATGATGGTGGTGAGAAGGAAGGTGAGAAAGCAGGAGCAAGAGCAAGCAAATCTCTCCCCAGTGCATAGATTCTGATAGACAAATTACCCAACAAGCTGAAAACACAAACTCGAACCATTACTTTTTAAACTATTTGAATTCTAGTTTCTTAGCAAGTGTCTTAGTTTGAAAGACAGGTGTCTGCTAAGAAAGGCAGGAGCCTCTCTTTGAAATGGAGAATGTAAACCCCCTCCCTCCAAATTATTATA
>JAOTQP010000099.1:19109607-19127374 GCA_026413545.1 Cichladusa arquata
CAGCCCCTGAGGCTCTTGGGCATCACTCTGGGGTCTCAGAGGGATCTGCCAGGGGGGTTCTTGCATCCCCAGAGGAGCCAGGGAGGTACCCTGGACTCCCACAGTTTGGGTTGGAAGTGCCCTCAAAACCACCCAGTGCCAGCCCCTGCCACCCTTCCACTGCACCAGGGTGTTCAAATGATGCTGGGAAAGCCTTGGGAGAACAGCATCAAACAGCCCATAATGCTCCATCTTCCATTTCAGCCCCTTCCCTCCATGTTCCTGCATTTCCTTCCCTCCCCATTCCCTGCTTCTCCTCCCTCTGAATGCTCTGGAAATACCTGGTTCGGTCTCTTTGTGAATTATTAGAGGCATTTACCATAGGCCCTCTCATTAATTATTCACAGCTGTTTTGTTCTGGGGCTCAGATGTAATTAATGGCTCAATTAATATTTAAATATTAACTATTTTTAAAAACCCAAGACATCTCTGTTAAGCTTGTCCATTGAGAAATAAAAGGCACGGCCAGCAAGGCTCGGCCAGGGAAGTTCAGAGCTCGACGTGGAGTGAGAGATCCACGTGGGAATGGCAGCTCTGGGAGCAGGAATCTGGGAAAGGGGAGCTGGATGGGGCCCCAAACCTCCCCAGGGGAGGAGAGCAGAGGTCTGGAGGTGTTTGATCCTTGGGGAACCACCACTGGTACCCAAAGTGGGAATTTCTCCACGGGCTTGCTGATCCAGAAACTCTCTGGATCCCAGGTCTGCCCAGGATTCCAGATTTAAATCCTGTTAATTCCAGATTTAAATCCTGTCAATTCCAGATTTAAAACCTATCAATTCTAGATTTAAAACCTGTCAATTCCAGATTTAAAACCTGTCAATTCCATATTTAAACATATCAATTCTAGATTTAAAACCTGTCAATTCTAGATTTAAAACATATCAATTCCAGATTTAAAACCTGTCAATTCCAGATTTAAAACCTATCAATTCCAGATTTAAAACCTATCAATTATAGATTTAAAACATATCAATTCCAGATTTAAAACCTATCAATTCCAGATTTAAAACCTGTCAAAGCTGGGAATCCTGCTGGTGTTCCCATCACCTCGTCCTGCTCCACATCCCAACTGCCAGCAAAAGGAGATGGAGGCAAATGGAATGGGAAAGGTGCTCTGGTCCAGCCCAGAACTTGGATGGCATGAACTGGGAATTCATGGGATGTTATTCCACTGCTGGACACCCCAGAACTGGACACAGAACTCTGGTGGGGTTTATAGTTTTTGGGATATTTGATTTCCAGGTGCATTGGTGAGAGGCGCTGAGCAATACAGGAACTTTTTTTTTTGGAGCTCTGATGGACAAGGCTGAGGCTGGGGTTTATTGGAAAAGATGATATTTGGAGAAGGCCATGTGGGAGCCTGGGTTGGACAATGGGATATTCCAGTTTTCCTGCTCTGTAACGCTTGTGTTTTCACTGGATTTTTTTATAAAAAGACAGAAAACTGCAAAAGCAAAGTGAGTTGAATGAATTAGAACGAAGTTGACGTGAACCAAACTCATCTGTGACTGTAACAAACCCCAGCTTCACTGCCACCAACTCTGCTCACTTCCATTTGTCTGCTGCTTTCCCAGCTGAAATTCCCCCGGAACAGATTCCTCCCACCTACCCCAAGTGTCAGCAAAACAACTTTTCCCCACAAAAGACTCAACCCAGGCGGATTTTTTTTTTTTTTTATTTTCCCCGCAGGGGAACAGTGCAGGAATATTTCCCTTCGCTCTGTCCCGGGTGTTTCTCATTCAGTGAACGTCCCGGGGTGCCCTGGCAATGACGCTCGGAACAAAGAGCCACGGCCAAAAGGCTTTGGCCGGTCCCTCCCGGCCCCGGAGCCTCTCGGGGATGAGGTTTGTGCCACCGATCGGATTTTAGCCTCCGGTTCATCCCGCGCTCGGGGATGTCAGAGCCACCGAGAGCTTCCCCACGTCCCGCTGCTTCCCTCTGACGGGAATTCGCCGTGCTAAATAAAGCGTTCCTGGAGCCAGGTACCTGCGGGTGCTTTCCGCCAGCTCCTGCTGGCATCCTGCTCATCCTCGGGCTGATTTACAGGGCCCAGCTCCTCAGCCCGATACCCGCAGCTGAATAATGCATGCGGGGGCTTTGTGCAGGGGCCGTAACCCGATCCGCAGCGCAGGGACGCGCGGGCACAGCCGCGCCGGGGAAGCGGCCCCATAATGCGAGCGGCTGCCACCCGATCCGAGTCCCTCGAGCACGGGCTGCTGCCCATCCAATGGCGTTTGTGGCGAGGAAATGAGAGCCTGGCAACTTGGGCACCGGCTGGCACTCGCTCCCCCCGGCGGCTCTCCCGGGGCGCAGGGCGCGGGGCAGATGCTGCTCTGCTCTTTTCCCTGCTCTTTCCCGCTGTCCCCAGCATCCCGCGGGGATTTGGGCACCCAAAGTTCCAGCAGCACGGCCGGAGGGGCCGCCCCGCCGTGTCCCGGGGGAGTTTTGCGTTATCCATGGCCTGTCCAGAGGTTTTCTATCCGTGGATGTGGCTCCGCTGTGTCCTGTCCCTTCGAGGAGCTCGCTGCCACCACCAGCTCGTCCCAGAGCTCAGGGCCTTCCTTCCAGCTGCATTCTCCTCCTTTCCCCATAAAAAGCTGTCACAGCTCCTCTGCAGGCAGCTCCGAGCAGCCAGGAAATCCCTGGTGCCAAGGCTCACTGCAAAAAAAAGTCTCCGTATTTCCATTTCTTTGGGAATCTCACCCTCCATGCACACACCCGGGAATTGCAGCTCGCCCTTTGCCTTTCCCCGTGTTGTGAGGCCTCGGTTCCCCTCTGGCTCTGCGCCACAACCGAGGGGTCACAGAGGGACCCCGGGCACCGCACTGCTCCGGGCACCGCGCTGGAAAGGGCTCCGTGCCAGCCTGGGGGGCTCTCAGACAAACCAGCGGTGGGATTGTATCTGCACGGCAAGGAATGCATGGAATAATCATGGAATAATGCGGGAATAATGATGGAATAATGATGGAATAAGCCCTGGTGAGGGATTGTCCCCGTCCCGGTGACCCTGGTGACGGGCCAGCGGTGGCCCCGCCTGGCCCCGAGCTCTGCTCAGAGCTCGGCAGAGGCTCCCGGAGCCGCAGCCTCTCACCTCCAACCCCACCGGGAGCGAGGTTCAGCTGAGGTTGGAATAAAAATCAGTGCGGGCGGCTGGGAGGCGAGGAGAGGGGTCATGTCCCCCGGGAGCTGGGGGGAGAGCAGGGAAGGGGTTCAGCGACAGCGGCCACTGCTCCTCTGCTGAATCCTCCTTCTCCTGCGTCTGGCACTGAATCCTGACCGAGCCACGGATCCTTCTGCCAGCGCTTTAACCCCGGAACCCGGCAGGGAAAGCTGGATCTGATCAATTTAACCCAGAAATCCACTGCAGGGAAAAATGGATCTGATCGATTTAACCCAGAAATCCACTGCAGGGAAAGCTGGATCTGATCAATTTAACCCAGAAATCCACTGCAGGGAAAAATGGATCTGATTAGTTTAATCCAGGAACTCATTGCAGGGAAAGCTGGATCTGATCGATTTAACTCAGGAACCAGTGCAGGGAAAGCTGGATCTGATCAGTTTAACTCTGGAACTCACTGCAGGGAAATCTGGATCTGATTGATTTAAGCCAGGAACCCACTGCAGGGAAAAGTGGATCTCATCAATGTAACCCAGAAATTCACTGCAGGGAAATCTGGATCTGATCAATTTAAGCCACGAACTCAATGCGTGGAAAAATGGATTTTATCAGTTTAACCCTGGAACCCACTGCAGGGAAAGCTGGATCTGATTGATTTAAGCCAGAAATCCACTGCAGGGAAAGCTGAATCTGATCGATTTATCCCAGGAACACGTTCAGGGAAAGCTGGATCTGATCGATTTATCCCAGGAACCCGTTCAGGGAAAGCTGGATCTGATCGATTTATCCCAGGAACCTGTTCAGGGAAAGCTGGATCTGATCGATTTAAGCCAGGAACCCGTTCAGGGAAAGCTGGATCTGATCGATTTATCCCAGGAACACGTTCAGGGAAAGCTGGATCTGATCGATTATCTGCAGCTGCAGCCGCCCGGATTTTCCATCTGCCGCTGGCTCGGGGCTGCAGCGCTGCTGCCGGCGCTTTCCACCTCGGAGTAAACCCGGAGTAGAGCTATTCCTCCCCCCTCCAACCCCACAGCCGGCGCTGGGACGGTGACACAAAAGCCGAGATGGGGCGGGTTGGGCGCTCCCAGACGCGGCTCGGGGGTCACCGGAGCCGGCGGCAGCTGTCAGGCACAGGCACAAAGAGCCACCCTGGCCGCTGGTGGCCGCTGGTGGCCGCTGGTGGCCGCTGGTGGCCGCTGGTGGCCCCGGGGCGCAGGGGATGCGTGGGATGGGCGGGAGCAGCAAAAACCGCAGCTCCTGCACCGACAGCCAACCCCACTGAGTCACCGCAGGGAAAATTCGGTTTGGGTACACAGCCAGGCTGGGAGTGTCTTTTTTTTTTTTTTTTTTTCCTCTCCATCTGGAGGGGGGAAAATGTTTTAAAAGAAAAAAAGTAGCACAAATACACGCACGCACCCGATGCTTCACCCTGTTTCTCCCCAGACATTCCATTCAGCAGCTGTTTGGACGTCGGCTTTAACCTGTCTGCACTTGTCGCTGCTCATTTGAGGGATTTTTAAGAA
The DNA here is from genome assembly GCA_026413545.1 of Cichladusa arquata. Taxonomy (NCBI): domain Eukaryota; kingdom Metazoa; phylum Chordata; class Aves; order Passeriformes; family Muscicapidae; genus Cichladusa; species Cichladusa arquata. The sequence goes on from JAOTQP010000099.1 coordinate 19,114,291, forward strand.
CCAAATCACCATTTTGAAGCCCAAAAACCCCCGACCTCTTCTAAATCAATACGCTCCAACATTTTCTAGTAATTCCCAGCTTTTTCCTCTCTTTTGATTTGGTTTATTGAACAGGTTTCAGTTCTGTTCAGGTGAGCTGGCTTATTAAATTCCAGCTGAGTGAAAGCTTTGCATGACACAGGCTTGGAGAGGGAGAAAAAAAGGAGAAAAACCTGCCTTGAAACAGAATTTGTCGTGTTTTATTCCAGAAAACGCCCCACAATATTTTGTAAATTAAGTAGTTCTGTTCAATGCTGCCGTTTAATTAAAAGTCTCAGTAAACTGATTATTTATTGAGTAGAAAGAGATTTCTAATGGACTTTATTTTTCCTGCTCAGAAGGAGAAAACCCAAATCCTTCCTGCTCTTTGTGGCTCTGGAATAAAACCTTGGAAGTTGAATTGAAGGCTGCTAAGGGATGAAGGATCTCTGGTTTCCATCTCTGTTTGCCACCTGGACAGCTCGTCCCGGGCAGGTGACACACGCAGGGTGAGGTGCTGGGGCTGGTGACATTTGGGGGGGATTTTCCAGGGGGGTCTCACAGGGGGTGACACTGTGGCTCTGGTCCCTGCTCAGCTTCCACCAGAGACAGGGATGCTGTTCCCAAACTCACCTGCCTTTCCCCCCTATTTTTGCTTGGATATGGGTTTATTTTCCCCCGTTTGTGCTTGGATTTGGGGTTTTTTTCCCTGTTTGTGCTTGGGTTTTGGTGTTTTCCCCCAGTTTGTGCTTGGATTTTAGGGTGTTTGCCCTATTTGTGCTTGGATTTTGGGTTTTTTCCCCGTTTGTGCTTGGATTTAGGTTTTTTTCCCCAGTTTGTGCTTGGGTTTTGGGGGTTTTGCCCTATTTGTGCTTGGATTTTGGGTTTTTTCCCCTGTTTCTGCTTGGATTTGGGGGGTTTTTTCTCTCTGTTTGTGCTTGGGTTTTGGTGTTTTTTTCCCTGTTTGTGCTTGGGGTTTTGGTTTTTCCCCCTGTTTGTGCTTGGGTTTTGGTTCTTGGCCCTCGTTTTTGCAGATCAGTATCAGCCTTGCCATTGCTTTTCCCTCTCTGGTGCCATCGGGCTCACCCAGCAAACGAGGGGTTAAAATGGGGGCTGTGCGGAGGGACCAGGGACGGTTCAGGGAGAAATTTGGGGAATGTCCTGAGGGAACATTTTGGTTTTGGTGGGGTCAGGGCTGGGTGCGAGCTGTCCATGGCTGGAGGAGGATGATGATGATGATGAGGATGATGATGATGAGGAGGAGGAGGAGGGGCTGTGTCCTCGCACGGAGGATTCCCAGGACACCCCTCATTGTCCACACGCTGTTCCCAGCTGCTGCCCGGCCCGTCTCGGTAACGGGAGCTGACACGGCTCCGTGGGACTGCAGCCCCTCCTGCGCAGCCGATAATTGGAATTAACTTTTGCCCTGGGAGCGACTCCATTACCAGGGAACCCCGCGGAGGGTTGGGGTTTGCGGGGCCAGACTAAAATCCTTTTCCGAGGCTCCCCCCAGCTTCAGACCAGACTTTCTCCTGCCCTTTCCCCTCCCACCTCCTCTCCAGATCAGCTGCTCTCTGACTGGTAAAATGTTTACACTCCGTGCGGCTCCAGAAATCAATTAGAGACACATTTAGCTGACATATGGCTCCTCCAAACCCATGGCCCTGGTGGATCCAGGCAGAGGAAACCAAGGAGCTGGGCTGGCGACCCCGTGTGCCGCCCTTATGGACACCAACCCTTTTTAACGACCCCTTAAATCAGTTCTGCTCCAGGGCCAGGGGCCAAAGCCATTATTCCCTGACATTTATGACCAGAACTCGCCGCCTGCTCCATCCCTGGTTTTACCCATCAGGAAATTGGTAATTCTTCTCTTCCCCAAACATCAGCTGGGCTGGGAGGTCTCGATCTGCCGGGTTGGGAAAGGGCAGCAAACACAGGGCTCGGGGAAGGATTTTGGCGTTGCTTTGACGGCTCCTTTTCCCACTGCTCCACTTTTCCTTCCCGTGGAAATGTCCCACAGCCCCCAGAGCTGGTCCTCACCTGCCCCGGTGGCCACAGGGCCAGGAGAAGGAAACTGCACCACAAGAACTCCAGCTGAAACCAACGATTAAAAACCTCTGCCCCGTGATTGAGAGGAAAATGTCCTTTAAACGCTGAACTGACGTCCTGCAGTGGCTCTGTCTCCTCTGTGCCCACCTGACTGGGTTCTCCATTAACACACCGGCTGACACATCCCAGACAGAATTCCTACAACAGGCTCCCATGGCAGGTGATGGAAGAACAGAGAGGGAAGAGCTGGGGATGGTGGCCAGGGAGCCAGGGAAGGGGGGAGCGGGCAGAACAAGGGGACAGCAGCACCGCTGGATTTGATGCAAATCCCAAGTTTTAAACACGAAATTCTGCACCACAAACGGCGCGGTAGCACCAAGACACTTCTGAGCCATCCAGGATCCGGGGGCAGAGATTTGTCACATCCCACGGAGTGCCCCAGGCCAGACTGGGCAGGGCTTGGCGCCACCTGGGATAGCGGCAGGTGGCAGACAAGGGGTGGGATGGGATGAGCTTGAAGGTTCAAAGCACTCAATGACTTTCCACTGGCCACGCACAAAGCCTGGGATGGAAACCCCAAACCCCAAATCCTCGAGGATTTCCCGCTGGAAACACACCCACCGCAGCCGTGTTTCCTCCAGTCCCCACGGGCAGCGCTCCCGGGGATGCCCTGGTGGGATTGGCACCCACCGGGAGTGGGAACCCCGAGCTCCTGGCGATTTCCCCAAATAAGAGTATTGGGCTAACACCGATACTCCACTGCGACGGACAAAAGACTCTCCAACAATTAAAGTTAGGAAGTGTTTGTTTATTCAGCGTGAGGTAATCCTCCGATACGCGCTGCAAAATCACAGGTGATCACAGAGTTTATTTATTGGCAAAGGAATCAAACAAATATTCATAATAACAGCCCCTCCCATCCCCCGCTTCCTATAGTAATTAGCTTAAATAGCTATTAAGCATGCGTGATTGACATCTTAAATTAAGTCTGGGGTCGTTTTCATGGGGAGGGGTCTTAAAAAGAGGAAGTAAGGCGAGTCTTCCTCACCCTAAACTCTTGACCTTTTTTATCAATGACCATACAAATGATTTCTGGGGATAGTCCGATTTTTCAAAACATGAGTTTCTGGTTGCATTGTCTATGTTCCTTTGGATCTGCTCACTAGTTTTGTCTTTTCCCATCGTAAGCGCAGCTGAGCAAACATGACATGACACAACCAATCATTTAAGTTTCAGATAACTACTCCCTTCTAACTTCTAACTTCTAATTATTTTCAGCGAGGTAACTAAAATCCTAATTTTCTGTAATGAGTGTTTCACCGGAGCCCCCCGCGTGTGCCGGGGAGGCGCAGCCGGGCTCGGGGCCCCATCTAGCGGCAATGGGTGGCCAGAGGGACCTTCCGCAGCCCATTAACGCCGGGGGATCAATGAGCGGCTGCCCCCGGCCGGGTATTTTTAGCGTGCAAATGTTGCAGGCTGCAATCCATCTCCCCCGCTCGGGGCCGAGCGCGGCTCCATTTCCTCGCAGCATTTCCGAGGATGCCGCTGCAGCCAGACTGACGAGAGCCGGGTTGGGATTATTGCACCAGGAACCGCAGGGATGGGGCTGCGTGGAGGGCCGGGGGCTCTGCTGGTTCCAGTAAAGGCACAACGGTTTAAGTGGAAATGACTGCTATCGATCCTGGCAGGCACGCACCAGCAGAAGTAAAAATAAGCTGCTCTCAATTAACCCGCATTGATCTGAATTAAAAGAAAAATGGATCAGCCCTAAATAAAATGCCAGCCTCTCCAGGCAGGGAGGCTGGTGCTGGGTGGATTTTTAGCAGAAACAGGAGTTGGAGACGGGAAGGGAAAGGTTTGGGTTTGAGGGGCAGAAAAGCAGCAGCACAAATGGGACCTTCCTCAGGGTTTTTTTCCCCCTCTCTCCCTTGTTTTGAAGGTACAAAGGGCTCTTTGTCCCGAAGCCAATTTCCAGGAGTCCCCAGGAATGTGTCCCAGAGCAGGGACAGGCTCCAGAGGAGCCACGGGGGATGGGTGGGAGCTCCTCAGCCTTGATGAAAATCTGTGGGCAGAACCAGAAAAGCAACAGACCTTCAGACCAAAAAGAAAATTTTGAAGTGAAAGTGATGTAGAAAGACCAGAAAACACAATCCTGAGCCCTGCTCCTTCTCTCAGGGTGCTGCCAGGAGCTCTCCAGGGCCGTGCTGGATCCTTCTCTCTCCTCCGGATCCCGGGCTCCGTGTCAAGGCTAAAAGCTCATTTGCATCAGGCTAATCACAGGAGCTGTGAAAGACAGCGTTATCTTCCCTGCGGGATCGCTAACACACTGCACAATTCCCGCGGGGCCGGGGCTGAGGCAGACACCGAGCCTGCCCCTCGGGACACGCGGGGATGCAGCCGAGACTTCGGGAACGGGGAATTCTGCCCTGGGCTGGAGCCCGCTGCAGCTGGAACCCCCCTGCCTGTGCCATGGGCAATTTGGGTGGGGAAGGGGCAGAAATGATGCAGAGTTCGCTTCAGTGGAGGTGTTGTACCTGAATGTTCTCACTCAGAATTCACTGTTCTCCTCTATCCTCTTATCCTTGCTATTCCCAAAAAGATTCTCACACTTCCCTGCCATGGGATCTCCCCACTCCCTCAATGTCCCTGGCACAAAACCCGAACCACAGCCCAGCCCTGGGCTCAGCAAAGGAGCCAAACCTTAAATTCCCTTGGGAAGACCCCATGGAGAGACAACTCTCCTGTGCAGGCAATTCCATGGTGAATTCATGGAGTCGTGGAAACATCTGCACAGGAAAATCCCTCTGAGCTCATCCAACCCAACCATTCCCCAGCACTCCCGGGCCACCAGTAACCCCTGTCCCCAAGTGCCACATCCCCTGCAGGGATGGGCACTCCAAACCTCCCTGGGCAGTTCCAATCCCTGACCATGTTTTCCATGAGGAAATTCCTGCTGGTGTCCACCCCGAGCCTCCCTTGGCCCAGTCCCCTCTCCTCCTGTCCCTGTTTCCCAACAGATCCCAAACCCCTCCTGGCTGTCCCCTCCTGTGCTGCAGAGCCAGAAGTTCCCCCTGATCCCCCTTTTCCCCAGGGAATCCATGTCCCAGGGAGCAGGGGCTGCTCTGGAGCTCCCACCCTGCACTCCCAAGGCAAACTGGACCCCAGTGCCATTCCCAGCTCCCAGTGACACGGCCAAGCAAAGCCAAGCCTCAGCTGGGCACACACAGAGACCCCCAGCAGTGCTGGAGGTGGCCAGAGGACACAGAGCACCCCTGGCCCAGCACAAGCTGCTGCTCCACGCTGCTCTCCGTTTCCAGGCAGTGCCTGCACAAAGTTCTGGGATCTCTGGCTTGCAGAGAGACACAGAGTCTCACTCAGGGCCTGGCACCTCGCTGACATCGATCCCAGCTCGGAGCTGGGTGCCAGGAGAGCAGCAGGAGGGAGCCCGAGCTTGGGCGGGGTCGGTGCCTCTTCCCCAAATCGCTGCAGCCTCCCTGTCCAGGCTGGGCCTGCTCCAGGCACTGCTCGTGCTCCAGAGGGGAGGAAATGCCGGGAAAATGAGCCTGGGTGTGGGAAAGGGCTGATCTGCTGGGATGGATGGATGGTGGATGGATGGATGGTGGATGGATGGATGGATGGATGGAGGGATGAATGATGGATGATGGATGGATAGATGGATGGATGGATGGATGGATGGATGGATGGATGGATGGATGGATGGATGATGGATGGATGATGGATGGATGGATGATGGATGGATGATGGATGGATGGATGATGGATGGATTGTTTGATGGATGATGGATGGATAAATGGTGTGGGGCATGCACCTGAGCCAGTGAGCATTATGGGCTGTCTCCTTTCTCTGCAGGCACCCGCTGTTCCCGCTGCTGACGCTGCTCTTTGAGAAGTGTGAGCAGGCCACGCAGGGCTCTGAGTGCATCACCTCTGCCAGCTTCGATGTGGACATTGAGAACTTTGTCCACCAGCAGGAGCAGGAGCACAAGCCCTTCTTCAGTGATGACCCCGAGCTGGACAACCTGGTACAGGCAGCTGGGGCTTGGCAGATGATTTTTGGGGGGTGTTGAAAAGGTAGGGGGTGAGGAACAAGTGAAGATCTACCACCATGTCTTTGGGCTCTGTAGTGTTGGTCATCTTGGCAATGTTCTTCACAGTGTGAGACCTTCTCCAGGACCTTTCCTCAGACATTTTCCAGAAGATCTCCTGTAAGAACAACCCCTCTGCCCTCTTTCGACTCATTGTTCCATGGGGTCAGCAAGGTTTCTGAAGACAGGAGGTTGCTGGCTGGTTTGTGCCCCAAAACTGCAATCTGTAGGAATTGCTGCTCCTCAGTGCCACATGCAGTGCTGTCAGCATTCTCATCTGGCACCATCTGCTTTGAAGTGTCATGGCCAGCTCATGCCCTAGAAGCAGGGCAAGATAATGACTTTTTCCATAATGGATATCAGCAGTTTGGAGCACTTGGACTGGTTTTGTGGATTCCCTGCCACATCAATTCAAATTTCCTACTGCATCATTGCTGCTGGAAGGTGCCTCAGAGACTCTGCTTGGGATTTTCTCAGGAAATATCCCCAAATCCTGTTATTTTGGCCAGAAAGCATCCAAACGTGGTCTCCATGGCAAGCATGTGGGTAAACAAGTTCATGTCACTGTCCTGATGCTCCACAAGCAAATTTTCAAAGTCTGAAGAGGGAATTCTCTGCACCTCTGATGATGCAAACAGCAAAACACCTTCCCTGAGGGGTTATGTGTCCCCTGAGACTTGTAGCAGAGGGATTTCCATCCCAAAAAAGAAGCAAAACCAAGCAACTCACAGGCTCCTTTTTCTAAGTGTTACAGATATCAAGAAGGTGATTTTGAATCATGATGTATCACAAAAGGAAGAACTCTCAAAACTTGACTAGGTGCAAGACCAACTTTTGGTTTTTTTTGGTTTTTTTTTTAAGCAAGAGAAGATTTCAAGATGAAGTAAAATCCCACATTTGTGCTCAATTTCAGCTTGTGGAGGAGAGTTTTTTAGCATCCCTAAACCAAGAGTCTGCAGAAAGCCCTCCAAAAACTTTGCAGGCCAGGCAAAGCCCCTTTTGCATATTGCTAAACCCATTTTGCAATAACTTGTAGTCAAGAACAGAAATTGCACTGGAAAAAGCAATTAAAAAAACCCCAAAACACCCAAAAAAACAACCCAACCAATGTTTTGGATTATTTCAGTTTTTTGGACTAAACAAATGCTAAAGTGCACCCACTGCATTAAATTGCATAAAAATGGATGTAATGGTCTAGCAGGAGGAGAGAAATGGAGCCAGGTAAAGAAAAAAAAATACCTACAATTTTGGAAAAGGAAAACCTATTCCTGTACATATCAAGATGAAACATCACCAGCGAATAATCAGTGCAGGAAGTGTATCCACACTGGCTATTTTCAGGTTTTTTGTGGTTTCTAAAAGACAAAAATCATGGTTTTTAGGCATATTCTGAAGCAACTCTTGCTGCCAAGGTGAAATTTGGCCATGGGCAGTTGTGTTGATCCCATTGGTCCCATGTATAACCTTGCAGCACTTGATCCATTCACATTCATATCTTTCTGTATCTGCTGCTGTCTCTTTCTATATATCTGTATCTCTGTTTATGTGGGTTTGCCCTAATTCTAGTACACAGCTGGTTGTATATTTTCTATCCAGAACTCCAAAAAATGAGGAGCCATCCACCTCAATGTGGGTAACCTGCATCCAGATAGAGGAGATTGCACCTGTGGGTGGGAGGCACTGGCTGAAGGGAATTTTGTGTTTAAAAGTCTTGCTCAAAACTCAACATTTCAACCTGTTCTTGAGCTGACACTTTTCCCCTATTCACGTTGCCCTTTTGTTGTTGTTGTTATTTTTGGGTGCTGTTTTCCTTTTTTTTTTTTTAAACACCACCCGTCTGCCAGAAATTGGTGGTGGCACAGCAGGGCTGAAAAGGCCAGTGGCATTAGCTATCATTAGAATAAGAGTCATGTATTCCTCGCTGCCAAGATGCACATAATTAGAAATTAGAAAAAGGTCAGATCTCACCATTATCAACTCAATCAGCTGCCGAGTGCCACACAGTCAATTAATTCAGCATCTGTATTTTTTACAACCCCGTGCACGTAGATTGGACTGTAACTCTTTATCCCGACAGATATACGGCGCAGCGGAGCAGGGACATAAAATGAGACCCTAAGCAAATGAGCTGAGATAATTGAGAGATTTATTTTTTTACATATATGTGTCAGGTCTTCTTGCCTTTGCCCTTGAATATTGACTTTCATGGCTGGTGAGTCCAGTGTGGGCACGATGCCTCCACCTTGTGCTTTGCCTGCTTCGATCACGGAGGAGATTAAAAAAAAAAAAAAAAACCAGAAAAAAAAAATCTAAATAAAAGATTTTTCCAGCCCTGTTGTTCGCCAACCAAAAATTCGCTTTCTCTGTCGTGAAGCTGCCACTGGAGGTTGGCTCTGGATTTTTCAGGATGTTTCCCAACCATGGCAACTTGCAGTTTGTAAAGATGACCACTAAAATTTGCAAGTTAAAAACACTCTTTGAAATGCAAAGACGCTTTGTTACATAAAACCGGATTTATTGCCCCGGAGTGAATAGCTGAAATTTTATATATTATGCAAGATTTCAAACAGCGGCTGTAAAACTTAAGGTTTCAGCTGGGTGAGAGGAATGTTTTATGTGTAAATTTTTGAAGGTTTATGGGGTACCTTTTAATGAGGCCCAGGCTTTGCACCAGCAGCAGCTCACGGCTGAGCTGCAGCCCCGTAATCTTGTTAGAAGAAGTGGCCTCCAGAGAATAACCAAACACTTTCCAACAACCTGGGGTTTGCCTCGTGCCTTTTTTTGGGGCGTGGGGAGCAATTCCCATCAAGGCAAAGGTGAATTTGGCAGGTTTTTTCCTCTTGGATCTCAGGGTTGTTGATTGATGGGCGAGGAAAAGGAATGCAGGTGTGCAGAGGGATGGGTTTGGGGTGAGAATATTCAAGGCAGTGGATTTCATTCTGCTGTAGGGGAGCAGCTCTGTGCTGGGTTTTGGGGGAGAAGGTTGATTTTGCCTTTGTGCCTCTGTGTAGATGGTGAAGGCCATCCAGGTGCTGCGCATCCACCTGCTGGAGCTGGAGAAGGTCAACGAGCTGTGCAAGGACTTTTGCAACCGTTACATCACCTGCCTCAAAACCAAGATGCACAGTGACAACCTACTCAGGAATGACCTGGGGGGGCCCTACTCCCCCAGCCCCTCCTCCATCAGCCTCCACCCCCAGGTAATGCCTTCAAATTCCTCTCTGATAACTTTGGCCAGCAGGGAGTTGGGCCAGCGAGGTTTCTGATTTGTTCTACAGGAGTTGTGGCCTCCTGAAAAGTCATCCCAGTCCAAGAATTAAAAAAAAAATATCCTGTACCTTGCTCATGGAGTGCAATAAATGATGTTGTGGTGACTTTTTTCCCTTTATTTTAATTTTTTATGTGCTTTTTTTCATGGGTTGCAACCCCAATGTTTGTGGCTCTGCAAGAGAGTGAAGGACTCCTAAACTCTAATTTTGCAGCAATTAAATGTGAGGGCAAGGGAGCCATGCGAGTGTATGGGAATATAAATAAGAAAGTTGTATTTTTTCAAGAAGAAATGCTGTTTATTGGCAGGAGGGACAGAAACATCAGGATTTTCTTCACTGCTTCTCTCTCACTTTCTGTTTCAAGGCAGCTCAAAGGATTTTTGGGTCTCAGATAACCAACCCTTTCTGGCTTCACTGCTCCTTTTTGTGTCTCAGCAGATCTTGCAGTTCTCCCCCAGCATGACCAACATTCCCTTGACTTCTTCTTTTGCATAATTTGGATTTTAGCTGGGAGAAGAAGACAATTTGGTGCCTAGTGGAAGAGCACAAGGAAAGGCCTGAAAACTGCAGAAATATCAACTGAAGCAGCCAAACCAAGTTGAACCTTGGTGGCTTTTGGGGCAAAAGAAGGGACTGTAACTCAATATTCAGAAAAGAAGTTGGCCATGGGCTGGGGTTTTCAGGTGCATCTGCAGTGCAGGGAATAAATCTTGATTGCATCCCAAAATACTTAATGCTATATTTTGTTCCCTTAGGGCATTTGTCTCTCTCAGACACTTGGTTTTTGGGGTAGAAAAATGGAATTTAGGGTGGCAAAATCCCCTCAGAAATAACTGCAGTAAATGCAAAATAACCTTTTAGGGGCAAAGGAGGAAGGTGAGGGGGCCTTGTTGGGGCTTTTGGGGCATTTTTAATGTGGTGGAAAGGAAAAAAATATTATTTCTAGCAGCTCAGCTCCAGGTGCTGCAGAGTTTGAAATCCCAACATCATGAGGGAAAAGCCCCCAGAAAAGTTCTATTTGTTATTTGGGTTCCCTGAAAGCACCAAACCACTTAATCATTGATCTAAGAAACCCCATCCTCACTCTATATTCTAATAATCTCTAGAAATAGACTTATTATCCCTTCCCTGCTTTATGGGAGCATTCCTTATGATCAAAATTAGCAAGACACTTGCATAAAAGAGAACAATAATTGCTCAACGAGCATCTCGTTTGTAATTTATTAGTTTCTATTATTGTGCATTGCCATGGCAACAGCTCACATCCCGGGTGATGAGAGAGATGTTAGATAGGAGCTGACAAAGCTCCTGGTCCCAGCAAATGGAGATGCACGTTTTTTATCAGTAATTTTCATGAAAATAATAAGTGAGGGAGTTAATGAGATGGAAAGCCGTCCTGTGGCTATTGTGAATTTTTTTTTCCCCCTCTCCTTCCTTCTTTTTTTTTTTTTTTTTTTAAGTGTTGATCTAATTAGAATGCATCGGTCAGGAAAAGTAATGAGGATTTAGTGGCTGACAAAGAGGTGGGGATCATATCAGAAAATTAGCACAAGTCTTTGGAAAATAATCAGGCCCATGGAGAGGTACCAAGAGCTTCTGATTCCTGGAAACCCAGAGCTGCTGACATTTCCCTTCTGGGCCAGGCTTGGAAGTTGAGGAATTCAAGTGAGGATTTGGAGTCAGTTGTGAAATAAATGGGAAAAACCCAACTGGAGGGGAAATGTTGGCTCAGCCACTGGTTTTCAGCAGGTGGAGCTGAAATATTCAGAGTGCTGGACCATGGAAGAGCCACCCACTCATCTGGTCATGGGATGTGGGTGACAGACTGGTGACAACACAACAACAAATATTTTCTGTGTCCAGTTATGCCATGTCAAGTGCTTGAGTGCTTCAACTTACTGAGTTTGCATGGATAAAAAAGGGTGGAAATACTCTATATCCATCAGTTGGGTTTTAGAGGCTCAGGATGCTCCAAAGAGCTGGAAAATCATGGGATTGGTGTTTAAAAAATGGCAAGTGGGATGAGTTCTCTGACTATTGTCCTGTTGGTTTCGTGGTGAGGGGAAGTGCAAGAGCAAATGGGCTGTTAATTTAGGATTTTAAAAGAATCTAAATAATGAAATGTAATTAGTATCAAAGAAGGAAGTTTCTCAGCAAATAGGTTTTCTTAGGGTTGGGAAGGAGCATCAATCATTTTGTGAGGAGATACAACAAGTTTGTGATGAAAGTGAAATATTTCAGGTTTTGGCTACCTTTTTTACCACAGGACATGTTTTCAAAAATTATGGGCACACAATAACAAAGATATCAACCAAAACTGGGAAAACAATGTCTGGACATGTCAAAATGTCATCACAGGACAATCTGTTGGATTTCCCTGCTGAATCCAAACAGGATGGTCCTTCACCTGCTGTTATTTCTGCTTTCTAAGATGGCAAATGCAAGAATTTTTGGAGGTGCAAAATGCCTGAGATGATGGGAAGATGAGAGAACACTCAGACAAGGTGTTCTGATGCTGCTGGAATCTCATGTTGCAGGTCCAGAGATGATTCTGGCCAAGTTTGGGGTTTTCCCATGTGATGAGTCTTCCCTGACCTTTCATTACCTTACCAAGATTTTTGTACCCTCTTTTCTCTTTTCTTCTTTACTTCCTCATTTTGTGCTTTGCTTATCTTTGATTGAGTCATTTGCCTCTTTGTCCTGCAAGTCCACCAGGCAATTCCTCTTCTATTTTTGTTGTTGCTTTTCACTTGGCTTCATTCCTCTACCTCAAGTCCACATTGGCCCCTTTTTAGCCCCTCTCCATTTATTTAATGAGTATTTTTTTCACTTTTTCTGACCAGGATGGGAGGTCCTTCTTTCATGGAAGAGGGAGGAAACCAATTTAAATCAATGCTTCTCTTCAACATTCCTTCAACATCAAAATGAGCTCTATATGGATCTTAATTTATCCAAATTTGCCCTGTCATCAATCCTGGGTTTATCTTTATTTAAATCCAACTTTTTTCTTGTCTTTGTCCACCCATCCATTCATGAAGGAACCTTCTGAATTATCTTACATGGCTTTGAGTTTGGCCAGCTCTTTCTTGGCAAACTCATGGGGTTCTTTCTTTCCTCCAACTAATCCCAATTTCCCCAGCACAGGTAATTTTCAGAGTCAGGATGAGACAGACATTTGGACACATGCACCACCCAAAAATCAATGTCTGTGTCATAAAGCACAAGGGCAAGGGCAGCAGCTCAAGTAGCACTGGATTTCAGCACTTTCTTACAATTTTGGCACTTGGACTTTTTCCTTTTTGTAAGAAAGGGGGTTTTTTTGTGTCATGTCCCAGATCTTTTTCTCATTGAAGTGACTTTTAATTTGGAGAAATCACGTTTTAATTCAGAGAAATCATGTTTTGCTGTTGATCAGTGCCGAGATGTGGGTCTGCAGAGACACCTAGTGATGCAGTTTTTTGCACACTCAGATTTCAAATTTGCCCAAAGCATTTCAGCTGGAGGCTGGTGCAGCACCAGCACAGGGTGCCCAGAGCAGCTGTGGCTGCCCCTGGATCCCTGGAAGTGCCCAAGGTCACTTGGAGCAGCCTGGGACAGTGGAAGGTGTCCCTGCCCATGGTAGAGGGTGCAGCAAGAAGAGCTT
>JAOTQP010000099.1:19159641-19173348 GCA_026413545.1 Cichladusa arquata
GGGGCGCTGATGTTCCTCAGGGATGAGAGGACAGCAGCCCCAGGAGCAGTGGGGTGGGATGGGAGGGACACTCCAGCCTGGTCCCTGGGACCAAGGGAAGCAAAAACCATCAGAGGTTCTTGCATGGATGGAGCTTCGGGTGGGGAAAGGGGGCTCTGGGTGGGGAGCAGAGCTCGGGTCCTGCTCAGCAGCTCCTGAACCTCCTGCCCTGCCTCACTGTGCCCCCAGCCCTGCATTTCCACTCTCCCCGCGGCAATTTCCTTGGCGTTTCCAGCCCAGGAACGCTCCCTCCCAACGTGGGTCCATCCCTGGGGGAGAGCCACACCTGATGCTCCCAAAGGGAAACCAAGAAAAGGCACGTCAGGACAGACAGACAGCCCCCAAAATTAATCCAAAACATGTCAGGACAGACAGACAGCCCCCAAAATTAATCCAAACCATGTCAGGACAGACAGAAAACCCCCAAAATGAAATCAAGGCATGTCAGGACAGACAGAAAACCCCCAAAATTAATCCAAAACATGTCAGGACAGACAGACAGCCCCCAAAATGGAACCAAGCCACGTCAGGACAGACAGACAGCCCCCAAAATGGAACCAAGACACGTCAGGACAGACAGACAGCCCCCTAAATTAATCCAAAACATGTCAGGACAGACAGACAGCCCCCAAAATTAATCCAAAACATGTCAGGACAGACAGAAAACCCCCAAAATGGAACCAAAACGTGTCAGGACAGACAGACAGCCCGAGTGCCAGGACAGGCAGCTGCAGACGGAGCCCGCAGATGGGATCTGACTCACGGAGGGTGGGGCAGGGAAGGAAGGGACTCCCAGTCCCAAACCCTCTCGTGGGGATGGAGCAGGGTGGAGTGGGCAGAGGGGGTTGGGAGAAGCTCCGGGAAAGAATCTGAGGCTGCCCAGGGCTCTGTGAACCGGAGCTTCGGGTGCTTGGGGAGCTCCTGGTGCTTCCCGACCTCTCCTGCCTGCTGAGAGGGAGGAGGGGAAGAGTGCTGAGGGTCCCCAGCTGGAGTGGGGAGCAGGAATTCCAGAGGAATTCCAGGTGAAGCCACCTGCCCCAAGGGCAGAGGAGAAACCCACAGGCTGAACTGATCCAGCCCTGCCGGTCCTGGCTCTGCTCTGCTCCCACAGCCCTGAGCGCCGGCTGGGGCTCTCCTCCCCTCCACTTCCATGGAATTCCATGGAATTGTGGAATTATTCCTGCTGGAAAAGCCCTCGAAGACCACTGAGCCCGAACACGAGCCCCGCACTGCTGAGCCACCACTAAACCACGTTCACAGCTTTCAAACCCCTCCCCTGCTGCCTGCCCGGAATTCCACGAAATGCATCTCCCGGATCCGTCATTCCATGGAGAGGGGACATCCCAGAGCCCTGGCCGAGCCCCCCAGCCCCCCCCGGGCTGTGGCACCATTCCCTGCCCGGAGGGGAGGCTCTGCACCGGCCAGGAACAGCCCAGCAGCTGGAGGCTCCCCAAAATTCCTGGGGGTGACTGTGGCGGGCAGAGCGGGCTCTGGGGAGCTGATCCATGGGCAGCCCTGTCCTCATCCCCAGGATGGTTTTGGGGATCCCTCCCCTCATCCCCAGGATGGTTTTGGGGATCCCTCTGCTCATCCCCAGGATGGTTTTGGGGAGCTCTCTGCTCATCCCCAGGATGGTTTTGGGGCTGGTCCATGCACAGCTCTCCCCTCATCTCCAGGATGGTTTTGGGGATCCCTCTGCTCACCCCCAGGATGGTTTTGGGGATCCCTCTGCTCACCCCCAGGATGGTTTTGGGGATCCCTCTGCTCATCCCCAGGATGGTTTTGGGGCTGGTCCATGCTCAGCTCTCCCCTCACCCCCAGCCCCAGCTCCTGGGGGAGGTCACCCCGCGCTCGCATGACTCGGGAGCCGTGAAAATGATGAAGCTTCACATGTTGAGTCATTCCACCATCAGGAGAGGAAGCAATGAATTGCAGAGATACAGAGGTGGTAACTAAATTTACAAGTGGGATCCGTTTGAAAAGCAGGAGGAGAAAAGAAAAAAAAAATCGAAGTAGAGCAAGTTGGAATATTCTGTTCATTAGTTTTCTTTAAAAAGTTTCAATGAACTGTTTCACATTCTCATTCAAGGGAGACAGCTCCTCCAACCCACAGGGGAAAAGGGACCTTTTCTCCCTAAAAATGCTCTCTGGTTTCATGAGGAAGGAGTTTAATCAGCACCAATAGAAGAGTGAACTGAGCCTTCCAGAGGAAGGAGACTCCTGCAGGAAGTGTCTCCCCACAGCATCCCTTGGAAGCAGGGAGCCAAGCAATTCTTGGCACCAGCATAAATGGATTTTATATTTGCTGCCACAGGGATGATCTTAGAGGGGGTCACACACCTACAGGGCATCCTCTGAGAAGGTCATGGCTTTAAAATCCAAATGGTCCCAGAGTCCAGGCTGGCCTCAGATGGAGCTCTGTCCTTTCCTCATGCCAGGAGATCCCTCTGCACCCCAGAGCATCATCCCGAGACAGCCACAGACCTTCCCAGGGTGAAATCAGGGTTTCACTCATGTCCTTAGCATTCTCCAGCACAAACCCCCCAGCAGGGATGGGGTCCATCCCCCTTCCCCACAGAACCTCGATGTCTGGGTGCCATTTGAGGCAGGCACAGCCAGCACAGGATTTCATGAATAACGCTTCCAGGCGGGATGAGTCACTCCCTGCAACAGAGGGAGCTCGGATCCACCAGGATTTTTAGAAAGCAGGTGGATGGATGGGAGGAGGAGTCCCACAGTGATCCCACTTCTGCCTCACCTCAGCACTGAACCCCACCCTCCCTGCAGAGCAGACCCCCAGAAAATCCCATTTCCCCCTCTCCTGACAAGCTGGGAACCAAGGGACTGGGATTAGCCACAAAATCATCTTTTCCAGGGGGCCAAACCTTGTACCTGGCACCGTTCACAGAAGTGTCATGAATATTATCAGTAATAGAGCTACCCATCCTAACGTTATATTTCTATCTACAAAAATAGATCCACAGGTCTCTACGGGAAGGGAGCTGGGTCTCGGAGAAGCCGAGGGATGTGTTGCATATATTCCTCCAGGGGCACCACTCCCTCTCACACACCTGGGAGGGGGACAGGCAGGCAGAACACCACCCCTGCTCCAAACTCCCCCAAAATGATGCCAGTGGCTGGCTCCAGCCAGGTCCTGGCTGTCTGTGGGTGCCAGAAAACCCTCAGTGAGGTGAGGACTCAAAGGAAATTTGGCAGGGGGGAAGGTTGGGGTCAGCAGGATGCACAGCCCCTCCTGCTCTCCGTGTCCTCCTGCTCAGAATCCCCCGTGGGGAGTCCCTGGAGCACTGGCTGCTCACACTTGGCTTTGCCATGGTTTTTTTTTAAAGTGAATTCAGTGCTGGTGGAAGGTACCAGATCGGGGTTCGAGCATCTGCTGGGGGGTGGGATGGAGCCAGGCAGCAGCTCCCACCTCAGGCAGCCCTCCAAGGCCTGGGGAAATAAATGGCAATTTCCCAGCAGCTCCTTGTTGTCGGCCAAATCCCAGAGGGGACCTTTCCCTCCCTGCAGCCGGGCAGGAGCGAGTGGGCTGGGCTGCCTCCCATAGCTCCTTCCCCTGCCAGAAGCTTTCTAAAGCTTCCCACACCTTCTCTTCCTCTTCGAGACAGAAAAACACGGTGCCACCTCCTTTTGGAGCTCACTCACAGCTCCCAAGCCTGGAGGGAAGCTGCTGCCACTGGTGAGACCCCCTGGGGAAAGGGAGCTGTGGCCACCTGAGGGGTGAAAAGCCACCCATGGAAAGTGCTGGAGGAGGAGAAGGAGCGGGAGGAGGAGGTCTGGCACGGGGGTGCACTGACCTCTCTCCTCCCACACTGTGGGACAGCTCCTAAAATACGGAGAGCAGAGTCCTGAGAGCCCTCAGGCAGCCCTGCCGTGGGGACAGAGCCCCAGGGACCCTCTGGGCCACCTCTCCCTGCGGGACACAGCCAGGGAGGGCACCCTCAGCTCGCTCTGCCTCTCCCATCCCTCTCCCTCATGTGCAAAACCAACCACGGGTACCCCCAGCTCGGTGTCCCAAAGGTGATGGTGGGGAGGGGGGGGGACACTGCAGAGCAGAGGCAGCCGAGGGAGGAGGGGGATGGAGGAGAGAAGAGGAGGAGGGGG
The DNA here is from genome assembly GCA_026413545.1 of Cichladusa arquata. Classification (NCBI taxonomy): domain Eukaryota; kingdom Metazoa; phylum Chordata; class Aves; order Passeriformes; family Muscicapidae; genus Cichladusa; species Cichladusa arquata. Next base: position 19,163,803 of record JAOTQP010000099.1, read on the forward strand.
AGGAAGAGGAGCAAAGCCCGCTTCTCCTCCTCGGGAGGGTCATACCGGCTTGTCCAGCGTTTTGGGGAAGGGCGTGCCGCCGGCCGAGGAGATCTTCCTGCAGACCGTGTTGGTGTGGCTCTGGCAGCGGCAGCCGGGGCGCTTCAGGCCGTCGTAACCCCTCTGGCAAAGTTTGAGGCACGCCAGGGTGGGGAAGTAGCAGCAGAGGCAGGGCAGGAGCAGGGACAGGGCGCTCATGGCAGCCCAGCGGGCGCAGCAGGAGCCCGGCCCGCAGGAGCAGGGCTCGTCGGCGCAGGTGTCCTCGTCGTCGGTGGAGCAGTGGTAGAAGAGCCCCTTGACGCAGCAGAGGCAGGTGCCGTAGTCGAGGAGGCTCTCGGCGGAGCAGAGGCAGCGCTGGTTGCAGAGCCAGCAGGAGGGCAGGCTGCGGGCGGCCGTGCAGCGCGGGCAGCGGCAGCGCCCGCACGCCTCGCAGCGCAGCGCGTGTCCCTTCCGCGGGGACACCTCGGCCTTGGCGTCGCCCAGCCGCGGCTGTGTCCTCACCAGGGACTGCCCCGAGTGCGACGGTGTCCGCGCCAGGGACTGCCCCGAGTGCGACGGCGACAGCAGCCGCTGCTCCGAGGCCGCCGTGCCCTGCGACACCGAGCTGGCCGTGCTCGAGTGGCTCAGCTGCGGGTCCTGGGAGGTGGAAGAAGCCTGGGAGCACTCGTGTTTGTGGCCCAGAGAGGGGTTGGAGCGGCTTTGCTGGCAGCACGCCGCCGGGCGCTCCACGTAGTTGTTGCTGGCGCGGATGGAGCGGATCTGGTCGAGGGAGAGCACCTGCTGCAAGTCCTCGGAGGGGGGGTCCATGGTCTGGTCACAGCCGGGTGAGAGCTGCATTGCCGGGAGGCAGGAGACCCTGCGGCGTCAGGGCACATCTAAAAATCCTAAAGGGTGGGGCAGGAAGAGAGAAAAGATCCCTGTTAGGTGATCCATACGTCCATCACTGAATCACGGGCGGCTTTGGGATGGAAGGGACCTTCAGGCTCATTGCAGCCGCGGGCAGGGACACCTGGCACCCGAGCAAAGCGGGACACGAGGGCTGGAGAGCTCCAGGTGAAGGGATTTCCGACAGCCAGAGCCGCAGCAGTTCTGTGCCTGGGAATATTTCCCTGCCACATCCCAAGGGAAGAGCTGTGGGATGTGCCCCCCGACCCCGCGGGCACAGCCTCTCTCTGCGCCTCCGAGCCTCTGGTGTCCTTCCCGAGGATTTCCCACCCCTCGGCACCTCCTCCTCCTCCTCCTCCCTCCCCGGGGACACCGGCCAGAGGAGGGGAATGGGGAGCGGTGACTGATGCAGAGCTGGGTCTCTCTCTGCTCTGGGGGCTCCCAGCACACCCCGAGCAGCTCCCTGCTCCCATTCCCTGCAAGCACTGGGAGCACTGGGAGCACTGGGAGCACTGGGATGGGGAATCCGAGCACAGCTCATCCCAGGCAGCAGCAGGGACAAATTAAATCATGGAATCGTTAAGGTTGGAAAAGCCCTCTAAGATCGGCCACTCCAACCATCAACCCAGCACCACCACATCCACCATGTCCTCAAGTGCCACATCCACGCTTTTTTTGAACACTTCCAGGGATGAAATTGCAACCAATGATCCAACCAGCTTCCGGAAAGGAAAGGGGAAAGGAAAGGGAAAGGAGAAAGAAGGAAAGGAGAAGGAAAGGAGAAGGAAAGGAGAAGGAAAGGAGAAGGAAAGGAGAAGGAAAGGAGGAGGGAAAGAAGGAAGGAAAGGAGGAAGGAAAGGAGAAGGAAAGGAGAAGGAAAGGAGAAGGAAAGGAGAAGGAAAGGAGAAGGAAAGGAGAAGGAAAGGAGAAGGAGGCTCCCTCTGGCATTGCCCACGCTCAGCAGGACGGGGCGGCTGCTGCTCTCAAGTAGGTGAAGGGGCCACAGGTAGAATCTGCTCATGCAGCAGAGAGAGGCAGAGGGAAGATTGATTTTCATTAGCCAGGCTGACCTTGAGGAGCAGGGAAAAGCAAAGGCAACTTACTTTGACTGTTCAAGCAAGATCTCGTCTCTCCCATCCCCCTCTCCGGAAAGAAAAGGCAACTGAGCTGCTCAGATTTGGGGTTTTGCCCCAAATTCCCGGTGTGGGGAGATGCAGACAGCGAGGAGTGGCTCACCCAGGACACCCACAGGTGATTTGGGCACCCTTTTCTCCCAGTGCAGCACCAAGGAGGGCAGGGCTGGCCCGGGGGAGGTTTGTGAGCTCCCTGCAGGGATGGGAACAGGTCACAGGCAAAGTTCTGCTGCCACCGAGCTGCTCACCTGGGAGGGTCTCACTGGAGGGGGGGGATTTGGAGCCCCAACACCGCCCTGAAGGGAGCTGACCCCTCTCAGGCTGCAGCTGGGACTGGGCAGAGGGAGCCGGGAGCAGCCCTGGTGCATTCCCAGCTCCCTCCCGACCCAGATCCTGCCGGGATGGGATCGTTCAGGGAGCGCTGCTGGCTCACACCCGGGCGTCCATCCCCGCCCTCCTGGGCTCTGCACTTGGTCATTGAGACTTGTGAGGGTCCCGGGGGGCTCGAACCAAAGGGAGAGACCCCACAGAGGGTCCTGGGGGGCTGGAACCAGAGGGAGAGACCCCACAGAGGGTCCTGGGGGGCTCGAACCAAAGGGAGAGACCCCACAGAGGGTTCTGGGGGGCTGGAACCAAAGGGAGAAACCCCACAGAGGGTCCTGGGGGGCTGGAACCAGAGGGAGAGACCCCGCAGAGGGTCCTGGGGGGCTCGAACCAGAGGGAGAAACCCCACAGAGGGTCCTGCAGCCACGGAGCCGATGGGGCTGGGAGATAAAGGGCTGGCTCAGTACAGGTAACCCAAATCCTGAACACCTGGAGCTCGGGAGGCACCAGGAGATCCCTGAGCCGGGCTGGGGCAGGAGGGACAGTGTGAGGAGGACCAGAGCCTGGGGACACAGCCAGAGGAGCCGACCATGGTCTGTGCCGGACACTCCGGATCTGGGGCAGGGCTCAGACAAGACAGATCCTGGGAGCGCCCCCAGCACTGGGCCGGGACCCAAATGCCCCCAGAGCTGCGATTCCCGGGTGCAGGGATCTGACAAGGACCTGGACTCCCCGGCTGGGGGGGCGTAAATTCCCTGTAGGAACCCGGGGGAGCTGAACAGAACATCTGTGAGTCCTCCAGAGGGACAGAATGCTCGGAACTGGAACCCCACTTCTTCCTCATCCCTCACCCTGGAATAGCTCAGTGCCCCCCACTCCCTGCCAGCCGGATTCCAGGGCTGCGACCCCTGGAAAATCCAAATCCCAGCCCCACGGAGCTGAACATCCCCGGGGCTCTGCTGCACCCCTCACTGTCCGCCTGGGGGGCTGGGACAGCGTCCCCCCAGCCTCCTCCTCCTCCTCCTCCTCACCCCCTGCCTGCCGGGCGGGTATGCCAGCCCCGGAAACCGGGCCGGCTTTATGGCCACCAGCAGCCCCAAACATATAAAGTTCGTGTGATAATGGGCCGGAGGAGGGATCGTAAAAGCAAATGATTTACAGGCTGGAGGTGGCTGCGAGCCGGGGGCAAGCGGCTCAGGGCGCCAGGTGGGAGAAAAGGGACCCCTGGCGCTGCCTGGGTGCCGCGGGGTGCAGCGGGGTTTTTGGGGAGCCCCAGCCCCCGGCCCCCATCAGCGCAGAGCCCCCGCGCGGTCCCGCAGCCCCTCCGCGCACCCGCAGCCGGGATTCGTGTGCGGGACACCCCACAGGACACCCCACAGGACAAACCACGCGTGGCTCGGACCCACACGTGTGTGCAGGACCCCAAACCCCCCCCCTGCCCGCACGGAGCCGCAGCTCCCTCGCACATCCCGTGCGCATCCAGAAGCATCCCGGGCGTGCCCAGGACCCCCACCCGCAGCCCACGCGTGCCCAGGACCCCCTCCCACCCGCAGCCCACTCGTGTCCGAGCCGGACGGACTCACCGCGCTCCATCCGCCCCGGCGGGGGCAGCCCCGGCCCCGCGGGCAGCGGGGGGGCCCCGCGCTCGGTGGGAACGGGAGGCTGGGAGGAGGGAGGAGGAGGAGGAGGAGGAGGAGGAGGAGGAGGAGGAGGGATGGAGGGAGGAGGGAGGGAGGGACCTGGCGCTGCCCGGGAGCATCGCGCTCCCCCTCGCTCTGCGCTGCCTTCCCGGAGCTCTTAACGCTTTACCCAAGTGGCGTCATCCCGCTGAAATGGACTCGGCCCATTAGCGGCTCCGCAGAGCCCCGCAGCGCTCCCCAGGCGCCCGGCCCAGCCCCGCCGCGGGATGCTCGGCCGCTATTTAAATATTTCCGTCTGTCCCGGGCTCCGTGTCCCTCCCTGCAGCACACCGGGATGTTCCTTCTGCTCCCCCCGGGATGTTCCCCCTGCGCCCCCCGGGATGTTCCCCCTGTGCACACCGGGATGTTCCCTCTGTGCCCCCCGAGATGTTCCCCCTGCGCCCCCCGGAATGTTCCCCCTGTGCACACCGGGATGTTCCCCCTGCGCCCCCCGGGATGGTCCTGTCGCTCCCCGGGATGTTCCCCCTGCGCCCCCCGGGATGTTCCCCCTGCGCACACCGGGACAGCCCCGCTGGGGACACGGGACAGCTCGGGGTCAGTGTGACGCCGTGGGCAGGTCCGCAAAGAGCCGGGAGCGACTCGGGATCCATCACCGTGGGTTTGATCCCGAAATCGCCCAGAAACGGGCGCAGTCGCCTCATGGAATCATGGAAAAGGTGGGAAAAGGCCTCTGAGGTCATGGAGTCTGACCTTCTCCCAGCTCACCTGGTCCCAGGAGGCAGCCGGGACAGCCCAGGTGCCGCCCAGCTCCGGCACTTCCCGAAAATCCAAACCCGCACCTGAGTGAGCTCCTGTAGAGACCCACTCGGCAGAGGGGCTGGGAAGCAGCTTTTCCACCTGAGACCCCCAGAACCGGCCCACACACCCCTCCCCCTCCCAGAAACAACAAGCTGGGACTCAGGGTCCGAGCAGGACCCGGATTTTCCATCCCAGAGGTTTTCCCAAGCCGCTGCACGTTCTGTCCTCCCTGCCCGTGGCTCGGGAGCACCAGGGGTCCTTGTGACACCCCCCAGCCCCATTCACAGGTGACGTGGACCTGGTTTGGCAGTCCCAAAGGCACAAGGCCACCCTGATGACACGGGATGTCACCCGGCAGAGCCCCCACCCTCCCTCCATTCCCCTTGACACCTCAGGGTGCTCACCCATCCTTTCAGATGAGCGAAGTGACACCCCCAGCTCGGGTAGGGCTCAGGGTCCGTCTCAGACGTGTGAAGATGAAACCACCAAGCCCTCAGCCCCCCCAGGCAGGGGCGCAGCAGCCCGGGACCCCCTCGGGGCGGGCAGGTCCCCAGGCTGGATGGCAAACACAGGGTGTGAGTGTGCGGGAGCAGGATGGGGACACAGGGGAGAGAAGGACCTGGAATGAGAGTGACAAATCTGCCGCTTGTGGCTGTAACAGATGGGGACACACTGGGGTGATCCCAGCCGGTGCCAGCAGCAGCAGCACCGGAATCCCCCCAGCCGGGGCCGGCGACTCCCGCACGCTGCCCAGCTGAGCCCCGGCAGTCTCGTTTTTCGGCATTTCTGGGCTGAGCGTTTCTCCGTCTCCAGGGATGCTCGTCCAGGAGTTTCTCCAAGAAGAACGAGTCCCTGACAGCATTTCTCAGGCTCGGCTCCAGCTCAGAGCCTTGAGGCTGAACCCCCCGCGCTCCCACCGACCCCTCCTCTTCTCCCCACCGCTCTCAGCTCCGTCCTTCGGGGCGCAGAAAGGATCCGAGCTGATCCCACAGCCTGAGAGCACCTGCCCGCCGGGAGCACGTGCGATGCCCTCCCTTCCTCCCAGCCCCAATCTCTCACTCCCACCTCGAGGTGATTCAGGCTTCCCGCTGCCTCCAGCATCCCAGCGCAGCCCGCGTCGTGCTCAGCCGGCGCCGCTTTATTCCGCGTTATTCCCCGCTGGCTGCCGAGGGAGGGAGAAAAGGCAGAATGCGGAGCTCCAGGGAGGAGTGGGAGGGTGGGAGAGCAGAGCAGAGCACAGATCCCGGTGAGTGATCGACCCCAGCAGCGCCGGACAGGGGGGTGCGACCCCAGTGCGCCCCCAGAGCGGGGGAGCTCAGAGCCCCGCCAAAGGAAGGGTCTGGGATGGAGCCCCCCCGCTCGGAGGGGGTTTGGCGGTCGGGAGAGATGTGAGCCGGGGCAGAGGGAGGTGTGAGACTGCTGGAGGTGTCTGGTCATCTGTGTGGGGGGGGTGTGTGGGAGCAGGGACTGGACAGCCCTCCTGCAGCCCCACTGCACCCCAAACCTGCACCCCAAACCTGCACAGCCCCCACTGCACCCCAAACCTGCACCTCAAACCCTGCACCTCAAACCCTGCACAGCCCCCACTGCACCGCAAACCTACACAGCCCCCACTGCACCCCAAACCCTGCGCAGCCCCTCCCACAGCCCCCACTGCACCCCAAACCCTGCACCCCAAACCTGCACAGCCCCCACTGCACCCCAGCTCCTCAGCTCCCCGTTGGGGCTGCTCCCACTCCTCATCCCAGTGCAAATCCAGCACCTTTAGGGCCGGGGACGCCGCTGGGGTCGTGCCCAAAGGGATGGGGGGAAGCAGCCCCTGGGTGTCCCGTTTATGTCTGAGGCTCAGTGCAGGTCCTGCCCGGGCAGCTGAGAGCACCAGCATCCCAATCAGCATCCCGGGGGTCCCAGCCCCAGCTCCTGCTGCATTTTGGAGAACCCCCATCCCCACCAGCCCTCATAGATCAGCAGCAATTCCTCCCTTCTTTGCTCTTCCCGTTCCCCCTACACATCCCAAACATCCCCCAAAACTCGGGGAGCCACTCACTTCCATTTCCCTTCCCAAAAAGTGTTTCTCTACATCCACACCCTGGTCACAAACCCCAAGGAGCTCAGGCTGAAGCCTGGAGAACTTCGCTGGGACTTTAAAACAACCGGGAGAGCTCAGCACCATTTTCCATAGAGATTTTCCAGCTGCCTCTGAGCCTGAGCAGCTCCAGCCGGACAATTCACCCCTGGAAACCAGCCCTGGGTGGGCAGGAGAGCAGGACATCCCAGAGCAAGGCTGGAGCTGCCTGATTGCCAGGCTGGGCTCAGGGGGAGGGTAATTCACCTCCACTTAGAGATGATGCAGGGGAGGGAGGGAAAAAAAGAGAGAGGAGAAAGAGAACACGCGATTCCCCTGATTGAATCAGCCAGGAACAAGGAGGTGCTGGTGCCCTCTAATTTGGAGATTCACAGATTTTAGGGCCAGAAGGGGCCGTGATGCTCATCTAGCCTGACAGTCTGGATTATGTAAAAGCCACTTGAAGCCAGACAGTGCCACGAGCTTTTCAGAAGCAACAGCCAGCACTGGGGAACTTATTAAAGGGCTGGGATTCTGCCGAGGTGGGGACATGTGGCTCCCAGCACGCTGGGAGAGGGGGAGGCCAGGTCCACCCACCCTGAGCAGACGGCAGCGCTGGGGAGAGGAAACATCGCTTCCCTTCCCTGTCAGGCAGCTCCTTCTCACAGAAAGGGGGATAAGCAAGGGAAAAAACAACCCCTTGCTCGTGGTTTTCTTTTGGGTGTTCCCTAATCCCTGGGAAGAAAACAGAGATGCTGGCGCTGGGATGTTTCTTGCCCACTTTGGGGTCAAACATCGCGTTTTGCAGTGTAGCCGTGGGAGCTGAGCCAGAGCCGAGCCAGAGCCGAGCCAGAGCCGAGCCAGAGCCGAGCCAGAGCCGAGCCAGCCTCTCCAGGAGCCGGATCCCCAGCCCCGAGCTCAGGCTGCAGCAGCCGGAGGTGTAGCCATTGACTGCAATGAGAGTTTCCCTCTGAAGATGGAGCCAGGCAGCACAAAACATCAATAAAGCGCTCAGGATGCGTCCCTTAATGAGCTGAGATTGTGACACGCTGCCAGAGCTGCCCGTTCTGCCGGCGGAGAGGAGCAGATTCTGCCGGGGAAGTGTTAAGTGGGTCCTGCTGACTCATTGATGCGGATGGTTCCGGCCCCGAGCCGAGCAGAGCAGCGTCTCCGGGAGGCAGCAGGGATCCAGCAGGGCAGGGGGCTGACTTCCCACGGCACCATTTCCTATGGCACCATTTCCCGGGGCATGGTGTCCCCATGGCACCATTTCCCACGGCACCATTTCCCATGGCACCATTTCCCATGGCACGGTGTCCCCATGGATTCATTTCCTATGGCATAGTGTCCCCATGGAATCATTTCCCATGGCATGGTGTCCCCATGGCACCATTTCCCACGGCACCATTTCCCATGGCACCATTTCCCATGGCACCATTTCCCGGGGCATGGAGTCCCCATGGCACCATTTCCCATGGCACCATTTCCCATGGCACCATTTCCCAGGGTATGGTGTCCCCATGGATTCATTCCCCATGGCATGGGGTCTGTTCTATTTTAAAAAAAGACACGTGTGTGCCAGGTAAAGCAGAACTTTCTTTTGAAATGGAGAAAGTAAATCCCTCCCTCTGAACGAGTGTAATTTTGAAATTAAGGGGCTTTTAGGCAAAGGTGTGGGGATAGGAATAATATAGGAATAACAGTCCTTTACCAATGTGTATAACAAGGCAAAACAAAACAACAACTACAAAATTAACAACAAACAGAAGAGGAACCTAGGAATAGGTTTTTTGGTTGTGGATTTGGTTTTCTGGTTGTACTTTCTCCCATGGAATGATTTCCCACGCCATGCCTGCCCGGGTCCCCCCGTGCACGGTGAGCTCTGGCTGTGCTGTCCCTGTGCATTGTCACCATCAGGACACCAGCCCCTGGCACAGGTGTCCAGAGCAGCCGTGGCTGCCCCTGGGATCCCTGGATCTCAGCTTGGAGCAGCCTGGGACAGTGGAAGGTGTCCCTGACTGGGATGGAAACCAGAGGAGTTTCCGTGTTCCTGCCAACCCAAATCATTCCACATTCATGGCCTCCCCAGCAGCTCTTCCTCCACAGAGCACGTTTGTGCTGCTGAGTCCCTGCCCGAGGCCACGTCCCCTCCCAGAGATCACAGATGTGACTCCAGCTGGGCTGGCTCCAAAGGTGGCACCCTCTCTCTCCAGTGATGCCAGGCTGGACTCCACGAGAGGTACCACATGCACCAGGTACCCCACACACAGCAGGGATCCCAAATATCCCAAATATCCCAAATGCACCAGGTACCCCACACACAGCAGGGATCCCAAATACCCCAAATGTCTCAAATATCCCAAATGTACCAGGTATCGAACACACAGCAGGGATCCCAAATACCCCAAATGTCCCAAATGTACCAAATATCCCACACACAGCAGGGATCCCAAATATCCCAAATGTAGCAGGTATCCCACACACACCAGGGATCCCAAATATCCCAAATGTCCCAAATGTACCAGATATCCCCACACAGCAGGGATCCCAAATATCCCAAATGTCCCAAATGTACCAGATATCCCACACACAGCAGGGATCCCAAATACCCCAAATGTCCCAAATGTACCAAATATCCCACACACAGCAGGGATCCCAAATA
>JAOTQP010000099.1:19186936-19197399 GCA_026413545.1 Cichladusa arquata
CCAATCCCACCCCAAGCCTCTCTCCACATCCCCCCCCACTCCACCCCATGCTCCAGGTCCCAGGTAAAGCCAGGCCCAGGGGCACACGGCCATTGCCATCCCATCAGAAGGGAATGAAAGGCTGCAGCTCATGGGCACAGCTGTTTTTCTTCACTCCTGGAAAAACACAACTCCTCCTTGCCTGGGAGAGCTGCCTGGCTGCTCCTTGCCCGGGCAGGACCCAGGGCACCATGTGATTTAGCATTTGGAGTTTATTGCAGTAACTCCTCTGGGGGGGATTCTACCATCAGGGCTGGCTGCTTTGCTGGAAAAAAAATCAGAATTAGAACTTGTTTCTGTTGAGCTGTGTGGCCTGGAAAGGCTTTGCTTGGCAAACAAGAGGCTGGAATAAGGTTCTGGGAGTGGGGCCTGCACTCAGGTGGTCAGTGTGAAACGTGGGGTGTGCAGATAATTCCCTTTGCTTCCAGGAAAATGAAGTGGCTGTGAAGCTGGCAGTGCCTGGGATGTCTTTATTAGCTCCTTAATTTCATTGAAATCCCGTGTGGGGAGGGCTGGAAGGGGAATCTGGTTCCTGACAGCTGAGATCTGATGGAGTTGTCTGCAGGGTGAGGGCAGGAGCTCAGCTGGGAACAGCCAGTCTGCTTTTTGTCTCTGTGGTAATTAATTGTAATTAACTGAGTCAGCTCAGGCTGTTAAACTCTGCCTGTGTCCTGTCCAAGAGGTGCAGCCATCCTGGGGGATCTGGTTTGTCACCTGGCCTTGTGCTCTTGGCTCCTCTGGCTCTGGCAGAGCCCTCAGGACAGCTCAGCCTTTGCAGAATTCCTCTTTTTCTTGGTGTTCCTTCACTGCAGGGAGAACTGTCAGGTTAAAGGGTCCCAGAGGATCAAAACCCAAATTCCTTTCCCTCACTTTGGACTGCTGACACCTCCCTGTTCCCTATGGATCAGAAACCCTGGCTCCAGCCAGGTGCTTCCAGAAGTAAAAACTCAGTGAGTGTGAGCAGCTGAATGTTTGAGGTGTTTTTAATAAAAACACCTTTTTTTTTCTTTTTCTGTTTTTTTTTTTTTTTTTCAGAGGGGCTGGAGCAGGGCAGGGAGGGCAGCAGGGTCATCCCCTGCCCAGAAGGGTTTGGCTATAAGCTGGTGAAAGCTCCAGATTTGTGGGCTTTTTCCTTCCTTAGATGTTCCCATTGCTGAACCTGCTTGGTCACTCATTTTTTCACCATTTCCTTTGCCCAGAATGGGGGCTGTGGCTTTTCCTCAAAGAGGTTAAACCCAGTTCTGTTTCCTTAAAATGTTTCTTGTGAGACAAACTGCAGGATTAGGGTTAACCCCTGGGAAACCCAGCCTTCCTTTCTGCTCCTGTCCTTTCTCTCCAAAGACTGGTGGGAACTCCTCAAACCACAACAGATTTCTGCTTTTCTCTCCAGCACTCTTCTCCTTCAGCCTGTGGGTTCTGTGCCTGCTCCTGTGTCACCCACCATGAGTGTTTATGCACTGAGTATTTCATGTCTGCTGCCTCCTGCCCTTTCCCTTTGAGTTCTGAGGGAAATTTTGTCTGGAATTCTCTCATTTCAGAGCTGCCCAGGTGTCTGGACCACATAAAGCATAAAGGTGAGGTAGCAGGAGGTGCAGGAAGAGAATTCACATACCTCATCCAGCTCTTAGCTCTGATGAAACAACAAAAATTATAAATCTTTCCTTATCATAGAGATTTTTGGGGTTTAATCCCTCTTAGTTTTAGTATCTCTTGGAAAGATTGAATTTAAGGCTCTCACTGAGCTGCCTGAGGTGTTTTCCTCCAGAAGGAGCAGCACAAGATCTCCCTGACTAGGTTTAAACATCTGGGTCGCTTCCCATGACCTGTGTTAATTCCCTGCTCAGTTTTGATACTGGGAGAGGAGGAGATAAAAGAAATGTGTGTGGAAAGATCAAAGTGAGGTTTGTGCTGAGGGGTTTGTGGGTGAGCCTTTCCTAGTGGTTTGGGGTCCTGTTTGTGTGTGCAAACAAGATTCCTTCTGTTTTCCCCCCCTCACTGGCTCAAAAGCCAAACTGGACAGAGTTTCCCTCTCCCAGATAATCTTAAGCTTTGCGAGTCTGTTCAGGGATTTAAAGAATTTCTTTAAGATTTTAAAGCTGATAAACATCAGGGGCAGCTCCTGGATTTTGCAGCTGTGGGTTTTATTCTCTTGGTTATGGGATCTGCATGTCAGATGGGGCTCATTCCTCTTCCTGGGGCAGATTTTCAAAGCTGGGCAGCAGGAACAGAAAATGGGTCTCTTGGAAAAGGAGGCTGGAGCCAAGAGGTTTTATCTTTTCTCCCAGGTAACAAGGGGTAGGACAAGAGGAAACACCCTCAAGCTGTGCCAGGGGAGGTTCAGGTTGGATGTGGGGAAAATTTCTCATGGAAAGGCTCCATGGCTGAAGTGTGTCAGTGTGCCTTCATCCCAAACCTCCTCTTCAAAAGCATTCCCACTTTTTCTCCCTAGGGATGTCTGCATTCTTTTACCCCTGCTTAACAGGTTGCTGGCTGGGAATGTGGCACCTCTGTGGATTTGGTTATCACCAGCTTTTGAGGTCTCTGCAGAGCAGGAGCAGCTTGGACAGCCAGAGCTCCAGTGCCTGGACTCTCCAGATAAGAAAATGAAGGAAAATCAGAAGTCTAGGATAAGAAATGCTTTCTGAGCCTGTGTCTTATCCAGAGAGACCACATTTCAGAGCAACTTCAAAGTGCTGCTAAAATCCTGCTGGGTTTAGACCTGGCCCCCAGAAATTCATAAGCATGATTGGCATTTAGGCTGAGGCATCATCTCCTAAAACTTGTCAGGGTTTTGCTTTTGCTCTTTGCACTGAAGAGCTGTTACAAATTCCCCTGGGAGAAATCTCCTTCTAATCTCTATCCTAAAACTGATCACAGTTGTTTCTCCTCCATGCCATCTGTGTCCTTCACAACAGCAGAGATCTTCTTCCTCCTCCTCCTCATGTTTTGCCTGCTTTTTCTAGAACTGACCTAATTACTGGATTCCTCTGTTATTGCTTCCCTAACCAAGGTTAATGATTGCTGCAGTTCCATCCAGGAATGGTGAATTCAAACTGGGAATGCTGGAGGGGGGGCAAGACCTTCAGAGATGAGGCTTTGCCACTGTTTTGCACAGGAGTGTTGAACACAGCTGTCTCTCCTGGAATGGCTTTGCCTGGTAAATCACAGAGTCCTGGAATGGCTTGGGCCGGAAGGGACCTTAAAGCTCATCCCATTCCAGGGACACCTTCCACGAGCCCAGGTGGCTCCAAAACCTGTCCAGCCTGGCCTTGGACACTGCCATGGATCCAGGAGCAGCCACAGCTTCTCTGAGCCCTGTGCCAGGGCCTCCCAAACCTCACAGGATCTCCTTTGTGTCTCCTCAGGTCTGTGTCCTGCTGGGGTGTAGGACAGAGCATCACATCCAGGTCACCTTGTCCCCTGTGTGCTGGCTGCCAGGATGTGGTGCCAGAGGCTGGCCTGGCTGCTCCAGGGGTGCCAGGGGAGCCCTGGGCATGGCTGGCCACGGCTGCCCCGAGCCCCCAGGCCCATCCTGGCTGCCCCAGCTCGCTGGCACCCCACTGCACCAGCATCCCCCCCCTGTGCCTGGCAGCTGCACCACGACCATCTCGGTAGGTGTGCTGCTGTGGGTGCCACAGGGACAGCAGGGAGGGTTTCCAGCCTTGTTCCCTGCAGGGATGGGTGTTTTCCTTGTGAAATAGAGATGCACATGGGGCTGCCTCATGTTCCCTGCGGGAATTCCCAAAGGCAGGATGGGATGTCTGATATAAGTGAGGCACTGCTAAATGAGTAATCAAATCCAGGGATTCCTGGACAAAAACTGTCTGAGCCCTGCTCTGTGCCATGCTCAGGCTCTCCCTGGCAGAGCCCCCCTCAGCTCTAGTGTGTGCCCACCTCTGCTGCCCCACCTCTGCAGCTGAGGCCAGTGAGATCTCAGTACTCCCAGTCCCTGGCAAGCAGAGGGAATTGCTCAGCATTTGACACAGTGGCTCCAAAGCAAAGGAGCCAGGCCTTCCTCATGTGACAATTTGTGTCACTGCCATTGGGATGACCAAGTGTGGGCTCTGGGCTTCAGCTCTTGGCTTTGTCTGTGCTGCCTGTTGGCCCAAAGCTGCCGTGCTCCCCTCCGTGCAGAGCTGAGCTACGGCAGCACCGTGATGCGCCTGGACTTCGTCTGGCTGCGGGACCACTGCCGCTCCGCCTCCTGCTACAACGCCAAGACCAGGCAGCGCAGCCTGGACACGGCCAGCGTGGACCTGGCCATCCAGCCCCGGGCTGTCAGGGTGGATGAGAGCACCCTCTTCCTCACCTGTGAGTCCTGAGCACCTGCTGCAGCCAGGGCGGCCTCATCCCCACAGCTTACCTGGTTTCAAACACTGCTCTCGCTGTGAACACACCTCTGCATCAGTGTGTGCTTTTCCTGCCCCAGCCCTTTGTGTGTGTGTGTGTGTGTGTGTGTGCATGGGGCACGGGTTGTTTCTCTTCTCCTTCCCCATCCTGTGTGGGCAGCTGTCAGCCCTGCTCACCATACCAGTTTTCTGCCCTTTCTCCTCAATTTCCCAGCTGCTTCCTTCCTTTAGGTGGAAGAACCTTTATTTGGTAGAACCTTTCTACCTTTATTTGGTAGAACTTTTCTACCTTTGTTTGGTAGAACCTTTCTACCTTTATTGGAGAGCTTGACTTCAAAGCTTTGATTGTCCTTGGAATCCTGTCAACAAAAACCAAAACCAATGCAGATGCAGCAGCTGGCTGGGAATTTGGAGAGGGTTGCAGCAGCTGCCCTGAATTGTGGCAGCAATGACAACACCTTTAGGACTCGTGGCCTTTCAGGTCATATTTTGGGTGGCAGCAGGGTGCAAAGAGCCCATCCCCAGACAGATGACAAGGGTGGGGCCTGTCCTGGGCTGACAGGTGCCACGATCTGGGCTGGCCAGTGGGATGTTGGTGACTGTGCCCCTGTCCCTGTGGCAGGGCCAGACGGACACGTGACACGTTATGGGCTGGAGTGGCTGGCCAAGAACAGCTACGAGGGGCAGAAGCAGCAGGTGATGCACCCCAGGATCCTCTGGAATGCTGAGATCTACCAGCAAGCCCAGGTGCCCTCCATCGACTGCCAGCGCTTCCTGCAGACAGATGAGGGGCTGAAGGAGTTCCTGCAGAGCTTCCTGTTGTATGGGATTGCTTTTGTGGAGAATGTCACTCCCACCAAAGAGCACACAGAAATCGTGGCAAGGAGGATCAGCATCATCAGGTAGCTGGGCTGTCCTGGGAAGAGTAAACTTGTATTTTGTGTGGCATGGATTGGTTTGCAGGCAAATGCTCTGGCTGCTCCCCTTGAGCTGGGATGGAGGATCCCAGTGGGGGATCCTCCCTCATTTGTGGGAGAGCTGGGAGTCACTCAGTTCCTGAGCTGCCCC
The DNA here is from genome assembly GCA_026413545.1 of Cichladusa arquata. Classification (NCBI taxonomy): domain Eukaryota; kingdom Metazoa; phylum Chordata; class Aves; order Passeriformes; family Muscicapidae; genus Cichladusa; species Cichladusa arquata. The sequence goes on from JAOTQP010000099.1 coordinate 19,192,393, forward strand.
CGGAGCATCCCATGACTTTTGTGACAGTGGCACTGTGCAGAGAGGAGGGACTGAAGGAAGTGGCTGTCTGGGAAGAGCAGAGCTTTGCAAGGAGAGACATTTCCTGTTATGACTTGAGGGGTCGTGAGGGCAGCCTGGCCCTGGGAGCCAGGGAGATCAAAAACCAGTGGGAGCTCTCGCTGGAGAAAAACAGGGAGAGCTGTTGGTGCTGGGGCTGAGCTTGGGGCTCTATCCAAGCTGCAGAAACAGTTTGATTTGCCTGGGGCTGTTGGGAAAGAAGGGATTCCTGTTAATAAACAGTCATTCCAAATAGAAACAAGGGGCTCTAGGGAGTATCCAGCCAGCTTTTGTCTCCAGGCTCCCTCCCCCTGTAGCCCCTGAGTGCTGTTTGGCCTTGCCTGCTCTCCCTTCCCCTTTGTGCCTGTTGGAGGGGGAGGAAGTGAAAACAGGATTCTGGGAAGAAGAAATGGAATTATTGGGCAGCCCTGTGTGGATACAAGTAAGGGCTGGCTGCACTTGGGCAGCTCCTTGTGTCACTTCCGTGACTGGGGATAATGGTTGGTGTTAGTGGAGGGGAAGACTCATCACCACCAACCTTTTGGGGAGGAAAAGGAGGAGCTGGACACTAGAAGAGGGGTTAGAAGCACCGTGGCTGACAATCTGTATTTTGTGAAGTTGTTGTGCTTTAATGACTGTGCATGGGACAGAGGGGAATAACTCAAATGTAGGGGAGGATGTGCCTTACACAGCCACTGACTGTGGAATCTCTTGCAGGGAGACCATTTATGGCAGGATGTGGTACTTCACCTCTGACTTCTCCCGGGGAGACACAGCCTACACCAAGCTGGCCCTGGACAGGCACACAGACACCACCTACTTCCAGGAGCCCTGTGGGTATGTGCTGCAGGGACCCCTCCCACTGCCCCAGGCTGCTGCTTGGACACTTCCAGGCACGGGGCAGCCTCTTTGGGTTTGCATTTTGGGTGGCACAGCCTTCATCCTGCAGCTCCTACAGTCTCCCAGACTCGTGTCCCTGGGTTTGGGAAGCAGCACGGGCAGTTTGCTGCCCCCTCAGCCAGGGAAGCAGCAGGTGCAGGCTGTGTCCTGGGGGAGCACGGGCAGCCAGGGTGATGGCTGTGTGTCTGCAGCAGCCAGGTGATTGCTGTGTCTCTGCAGCAGCCAGGTGATGGCTGTGTCTCTGCAGCATCCAGGTGATTGCTGTGTGTCTGCAGCAGCCAGGTGATGGCTGTGTCTCTGCAGCATCCAGGTGATTGCTGTGTCTCTGCAGCAGCCAGGTGATGGCTGTGTGTCTGCAGCATCCAGGTGATTGCTGTGTCTCTGCAGCAGCCAGGTGATGGCTCTGTCTCTGCAGCAGCCAGGTGATTGCTGTCTCTGCAGCAGCCAGGTGATTGCTGTGTCTCTAGCAGCCAGGTGATTGCTGTCTCTCTAGCAGCCAGGTGATTGCTGTCTCTGCAGCAGCCAGGTGATTGCTGTCTCTCTAAAAGCCAGGTGATTGCTGTCTCTGCAGCAGCCAGGTGGTTGCTGTGTCTCTGCAGCATCCAGGTGATTGCTGTGTCTCTGCAGCAGCCAGGTGATTGCTGTCTCTGCAGCAGCCAGGTGATTGCTGTGTCTCTGCAGCAGCCAGGTGATTGCTGTGTCTCTGCAGCATCCAGGTGATTGCTGTCTCTCTAGCATCCAGGTGATTGCTGTCTCTCTAGCAGCCAGGTGATTGCTCTGTCTCTGCAGCAGCCAGGTGATTTGTGTCTCTCTAGCAGCCAGGTGATTGCTGTGTCTCTGCAGCAGCCAGGTGGTTGCTGTCTCTGCAGCAGCCAGGTGATTGCTGTCTCTGCAGCAGCCAGGTGATGGCTGTGTCTCTAGCAGCCAGGTGATTGATTGCTGTCTCTGCAGCAGCCAGGTGATTGCTGTCTCTCTAGCAGCCAGGTGGTTGCTGTCTCTGCAGCAGCCAGGTGATTGCTGTCTCTCTAGCAGCCAGGTGATTGCTGTCTCTCTAGCAGCCAGGTGATTGATTGCTGTCTCTGCAGCATCCAGGTGATGGCTCTGTCTCTGCAGCAGCCAGGTGATTGCTGTCTCTCTAGCAGCCAGGTGATTGATTGCTGTGTCTCTGCAGCATCCAGGTGTTCCACTGCCTGAAGCACGAGGGCACGGGCGGGCGCACCCTGCTGGTGGACGGCTTCCATGCAGCCGAGCAGGTGCGGCTGCAGGCCCCGGAGCACTTCGAGCTGCTGGCCAAGGTGCCCCTCAGGCACGAGTACGTGGAGAACGTGGGCGGCTGCCACAACCACATGGTCGGAGTGGGGCCCCTGCTCAACGTCTACCCCTGGAACAACGAGCTTTACCTCATCAGGTAATGGCCAGGGGGCTCTGGGGCTGTGCTGGTGCTTCTCCAGAGCATTCCATGAGCATCTTTGTGTGAATATTCCAGTGTGTCTTGGAGGAGCAGGGATGAACACCCTGTGCTCCTCCTGCTTTAGAAGCACCACCAGCACCTGATACAAAGATGGGTGTCGGTGCTGAGCTTTGATTTTTCACTCCTGGCATTCTCCCTTCAGCTCCAAGCTCTCATCCCATTCCACTTGAGATGCAGGAGAATTCAGCTCTTCTCTGGAGAAGCCCCTAGAAACCATCCTGGGAGAGTGCAGGGTAATCCCTTCCAAAGGGAACTTGGGCTGAGTTTTGAAACTCCAGTTTGGCTCAGTTCTGGAGGTTGCCCAGCACTGCTCTGCTCATTTATTCTAAGCAACCCTCAGTCTTGCCACGTCCTTCCATGGAAAACCAGGAGGAACAGGTGTACACTTGATAGTAAACTCCTCTTGCCCTCAGTGCTGTGTTCCCAAAAATCCTGTGCTGGCAGCACAACCTCTGCACCTCTGCAGCCTCCCTTAAACACCCACAAAGCCCACAGGCTCCTGGGGTTCTCTTGGAAGGTTCTCTCCTGAGCTTCACCTGGAACTGCCTTGGGCAGTCTCTTGTCTCTCCTCTTGCCTGGAAAGGCTCATCCAGAACAGAAACTAGACAGAGCAAAAGGCATAAAATTGGTATTTATTGAAAGGAACAAAATAGGAATTTATTGAAAGGAATAAAATAGGTATTTATTGAAAGGATCCACCTTGGGCACTGTAAGAGCCTGGCCAGGGCTACCCCCAAATCAAATCCAAGATGGATCCCAGTCACGAGTTTTACACTTTTTTATAAGTTTTGGTTCATCTACATATTGGAGTCAGTTATCCAACCTCAGCCCCCTGACTTGCCCCCTTTCCCTAATTGTTGTTGTCCTTCATTCTTAGCTACTAAGGAATTTTTTTTGTCCAACTACCCTGTGAAGAGAACTTACTAACCCCTAACATGAAGTTTCAGAGTTACACACCAAGCAGCAGAGGTTCTAAAAAACACAAAAGCTAAAACCCGAGGCGTGCCTCTCCCTGCAGGTACAACAACTACGACCGTGCCGTGATCAACACCGTGCCCCACCCCGTGGTGCGCCGCTGGTACCACGCCCACCGCGCCCTCACCGCCGAGCTGCGCCGGCCCCACAACGAGCTCTGGGTCAAGCTGAAGCCGGGCAAGGTGGGAGCTGGGGCTGCATCCCCTGGGGCTGCTCCGGGGTGGGTTTGGAGCAGGGAGAGGGGCAGGGTGCTCTGTGGGTGTGCACTGCCATGCCCAGCAGTTCTCCTCGTTCTGGGTGCTCCAGCATTAACAGCAGTGACATCTGCTTGTGTGCTCTGCTGTCCTACAGCAATATCAGCTCCCAGGTGAGGCAGAGATGTTTAGTTCAAGCTCTGCCTCAGAGGAAAGTTAGTTTCCAGTTAGTTTCCCAGTTTCCAGCCCCTGAGATGAGAATCCTCAGGAGCAGAGAGGCCAGAACACTTAATGTTCAGGTTTCACTTCTTCCAGAAGAAATTACAGCTCTGAGGTTTTGTTTGAGCCCTTACCTGGGTAAGTGACACCACAGAGGCAGGAGGTTGGAGCTGCCCCATCCCTGGAAGTGTTCAAATCCAGGTTCCACAGGGCTTGCAGTAACTGGGATGGTGGAAGGTGTCCCTGCCCATGGCAGAGGGTGGAACAAGATGGGCTTTAAGGTTCCTTCCAACCCAAGCATTCTGGGATTCACTGATGAGTTGGCCGCTGCATATTCCTGGTGAGCTGTTTCCTCTGCAGTAGAAAGGAAAGAAACCCCAAAATGTGTTTCTGGGCTGGCTCCATATAGAGCTGTGCTGGATCCTGTGGAGGAGCTGCTGTGGGCTCACCTGTGCCAGTGTAAGGGCACACCCTTACCTGCCCTTCCAGTCTCCTGGGATGCCCAGCACCTGCCCTGCCACAGGCTCCTGCCCTGCCTGCTGTGCCTGCTGTCCCCCTGATGCCTTTTCCCCCTGCAGGCCCTGTTTGGCTCCTGCCCTGCCTGCTGTGGGTGTGTCCCCTGATGCCTTTTCCCCCTGCAGGCTCTGTTTGGCTCCTGCCCTGCGTGCTGTGGGTGTGTCCCCTGATGCCTTTTCCCCCTGCAGGCTCTGTTTGGCTCCTGCCCTGCCTGCTGTGGGTGTGTCCCCTGATGCCTTTTCCCCCTGCAGGCCCTGTTTGGCTCCTGCCCTGCGTGCTGTGGGTGTGTCCCCTGATGCCTTTTCCCCTGCAGGCGCTGTTTGTGGATAACTGGCGTGTGCTGCACGGCCGGGAGGCGTTCACAGGCTACCGGCAGCTCTGCGGCTGTTACCTGACCCGGGACGACGTGCTGAACACGGCCCGCCTGCTGGGGCTGCAGGCATAGGCAGCCTGCAGGAGCCAGGAGCCCCCAGTCCTGATCCTGGGAGAGCCAGGAGCCCCCAGCAGCAGCCAGGAGAGCCAGGAGCCTCCAGTTCTGCTGCTGGGAGAGCCAGGAGCCCCAGTCCTGATCCTGGGAGAGCCAGGAGCCCCCAGCAGCAGCCAGGAGCCCCCAGCAGCAGCCAGGAGAGCCAGGAGCCTCCAGTTCTGCTGCTGGGAGAGCCAGGAGCCCCAGTC
>JAOTQP010000099.1:19255613-19266554 GCA_026413545.1 Cichladusa arquata
CACCATGGGGACACTGTCACCAGAGCCAGCCCCTGAACTCACCATGGGGACACTGTCACCAGAGCCAGCCCCTGAACACACCATGGGGACACTGTCACCAGAGCCAGCCCCTGAACACACCATGGGGACACTGTCACCAGAGCCAGCCCCTGCACCCACAGGGGGGACACTGTCACCAGAGCCAGCCCCTGCACCCACAGACCCCCCAAACCCAACCCTTCACCACAGGGACACCCAGACACGAGCACTCTGCTCACCTCCTCCCATCCCACCTGGCTCCCCAGCCTGGCACCCTCCTGCTCTGCAGCCCGTTCCCAAAGCTCTGCCCAGCCACGATGCAGAACAGAAAACCTATCACCACTCTCCTGCCAGCAGTGGGTCAGTCACTGCTGCTCTGGCACACAAACCCCTTCCTTTTCCCACCCAGCTGACATTTTCCTTGCTGAGTAACTGCAGCAATGCCCTTTGCTCACTGTCTCTCCAGCAGGCAGGCACTGGATTTTCCTTCTGTCCTCTTCAAAGGCTCCCCCAGCACCAGCCCCAGGAGCAGCTTTATCTCGCCTTTATTCAGTGCACACAGAGCTCAAAGGGGTTGCTGATTAAGTTCCTCGGGCTCTAATTTGCTGGTGATAACTTGTCATTCAAGCATTGTCTGGGAGGCTGAAACTCTGCACACTCCCCACGTTGACTTTGGTCTCACTGATAAAAGCTGCTGGGTTCTGTCTGAGGTCAAGGAGGTGAAGAAAGCAGGGGAGATGAGCCAGCTCAAGGCTCCCACTTCAATTTTAAGTTAATTTTTAATTTAAGATGGACAATAACTCACTGCTAAATCCTGTTTGTGCTTATAAGCACCAGGAATCATTCAGGGCAAACTGGGAACTCAGACCTCTGATCATGGAGTCACAGATGGGTTTGGGTTGGAAGGGACTTAAAGCTCATCCCATATTCCCCCTGCCATGGCAGGGACACCTCCCACTGTCCCAGGCTGCTCCAAACCCCGAGTCTAACCTGTCCTGGGACACTTCCAGGGATCCAGGGGCAGCCAGAGCTGCTCTGGGCACCTGTGCCAGCCCTGCCCACCCAGGGAACAATTTCTTCCTAAATCTAACCTCAATCTTCCCTCTCTCAGTCCAAACCCATCCCTGCCTCAATTCTTGCCTTTAGAGCTCAAAGAGAAAAAACCTTTGCAAAGCCACAGAGAAAAGGAGACCTTCCACCACTGAAACACTTCTGAGTCTTCCTCTGAAAGGAGGGGAGAACCTCAGCCACCACCCCCACAGCTTCAGGTTTCACACCTGGCACCCCAACATGTGCCAGCCAACTTCTGCAGTCAGCAGGGGAAGTTCACAGGGAGAACTGAAACTGGCATTTGGGCAAGGAGCTCTTCCCCCTTTACAGTTTCCTCTTTTACTTCAGTGTCACCTCCCCTGAGGACCTGAGCAGCCTGTCAGCAGAGAGCCTCGTCCAGGGGAAGCTCTCCTTGGAGTCCAGCAGATCCATGTGCATTCATTAATTCTCCATGAATTTCAAAGGAAGAGGAGCAGACCCTCTGGCCAGACAGGGTGCAGGGGAATCACCAAATCCTCTGTGCTGCCACACACAGAGATCCTGCCAGGATGGAAAACCTCCAAAATTACAGATATGCAAGAAGGGAAGGGAGGGGACAGTCTGTGCTCACATCACAACCCTCAGGAATGGCTCAGTGCTGCAATTCCACGGACTCACATGGACCCTCCTGCCACTGCCAGCTCCTCCCCACAGCAGCTACACTGGGAAACTCCAGAAGGCAGGGGATAATGCTCCATGTCACAGCCCAGGAGCCACACAGGCAGGGATGGAATCCTGCAAACTCCTCACCCAGGAATCACCAGCCCCACAGCAAACACTCCCATGAACCCACCCAAGGCCATCAGGACAGACAGACAGACAGACAGGGCAGAGCAGGTGCTGGTACCTCCCATCTCCCTGTCCAGCGAGGGGTCATCCTCGGGCACACAGAACTCCAGGGATGGAATCCTGCAAACTCCTCACCCAGGAATCACCAGCCCCACAGCAAACATTCCCACGAACCCCTCCAAGGCCATCAGGACAGACAGACAGACAGACAGGGCAGAGCAGGTACCTCCCATCTCCCTGTCCAGCGGGGGGTCATCCTCGGGCCCACAGAACTCCAGGGATGGAATCCTGCAAACTCCTCACCCAGGAACCACCAGCCCCACAGCAAACATTCCCATGAACCCATCCAAAGCCATCAGGACAGACAGACAGACAGACAGGGCAGTGGCTGGTACCTCCCATCTCCCTGTCCAGCGGGGGGTCATCCTCGGGCACACAGAACTCCAGGGAGGCCCCGGCTATCTCCAGCATGTCCTCGTCGCTGGTGCCGCTCTGGAAGCTGCCCCGCCTGTAGCCCTTCTGCTCCATGGCCAGAGCCTGCAGAGCTGAGCACAGGGGCTGCTCAGAGCACAGCCAAAGCCAAACCAACCCCAACCAGACCCTGCAGAGGCACAGGCTGCTCTGCTCAGCCCATGGGAAGAGTGCTGTCACCCCAGTGTCAGCCAGGGAAGAGCCACCCTGGTGGATTTATTAAATAACTCCACACCTGCTCTCAACAGGTTTGCAATGATTTTTTTTTTTCCTTCTTTTTCTTCTTGCCAGGGTCAGGAGTGAAAGCACAGGAGACAGAATTTCTTGTTGGGACTCAGGTGTTTGTTAATTCTTACCTATGTTACAGTGAGTTCTACAGCACTTCAAGCTAACAAACTAAAAATGGAGACATATCTCTCTACAAGGCCTTTTAAGGGACAACTGTCCAATTAAGAAATGACACCTAAATTATTTTTGCTTTTAAACCAATAACCAATCACCCATGACTCACAATGAGGACTTTTCTATCTAATCACAAAAAAATCACCCAGACCCATGAAGAAGAAGGTGAAGAAGAAGAAGGTGAAGAAGATGGTGAAGAAGATGGTGAAGAAGATGGTGAAGAAGAAGGTGAAGAAGGACAAACTTCCGCCCTAAAACCTCCATCTTGCTTTCTATACATTGCTACATCCTAAGATCTTAAATTCTGAATTTTTCACCCTGTGCTATTACACATCTCTGTTCACTACACAGCCACAATCCCAGTTCTATCACTCAATTTTAAAAGCCTTCTCCAAAATCCTCAGGTCAAATGCAGTGTTCTCCTGGGGGTCAGTGCCTGCCAGCACAGAAAGTTCAAAACTCCCATTCCAGGGCTCCAACACCCACCAATCTCTACTCATGCCAGGATGGCAGAGGAGCTACAAAAGCACAAGCTCTGAAAATGTAATAATAAACTTAATTGTGAGGGGAAAGTCAGATATAAGCCTTGAAAACAGCTCCTGCCACATGGAAGTGGGAATCTTTGCATCTCCACGAGAAGACAGAACCACAGAATCATTTCAGACCATCAAGTCCAAACTGTGCCAAATTCCCAGAGCACTGAGTGCCACCTCCAGGGATGGGGACTCCAAACCTCCCTGGGCAGCCCCTTCTCAAACAAATTTTAAAAAATTTCCTCCCAAATTTACCCCAAACCAAAACAAATAGTTAGCAAGCTTTCCTGTGAAGAAATCCCTGCTGGTGTCCAGTCTGAACCTGAGGCTGCCCTGGCCACACAGTTCCTGATCCAGGCCAGGTTGCCCACCTGGACTCACTGCTGGCCATGTGCAATTTGCTCTTGCAAACCCTGATTTTCTTCCAGAGATTTCAAAGAAAAACCAACTGCACAGCTCAGGGCTGTTCCAGGAAGGGAAAAGGCCAGCCAGCACCTCCCAACAGGCTGAATGACACACTCTGCAGAAAACACTTCCTATTGCACAGAAACAGCCAGCACAGCACACAGAGCCCTGGCCCTGCACTGGCTGAGCCCTCCATGGTGGAACAGCACGTCCCTTAACCTCCAGGCTGTGTTTTCTCACCAAACTGCTGCAGAAGATCCTGAAGAAGAGGGAGCTGAGGGGAGCAGGGTGCTTGGGAAGGCACAAGCAGCTGCACACCCTGAAGTCGAGGGCAGGAGAAACCCAGCAATTCAAAGTTAGTATCTGCCAGCTAATAATGAAAATAATTCCATGGCATTGAAGTGCTGTGATGCTCTTCCAGTGAGCACAAGTCATCCAGCTCCCAGCCTGGGGGAAGGGATTCAGCTCAGCAGGGAATTAAGGGAACTGTGCTCCTGTGTCTCAGGGCTTGTCTGCAGCATAACATGGTTTTACAGGGGTTTTCCAGTAAGACTCAGAGTGTGCAAATATGTGGGAAATGGGGTTAAAATAGCTCTGTATTTGCAGAATCCCAGAGTGGTTGGGGTGGGAGGGATTTTAAAGCTCATCCTGTTCTAACTCCTGCCATGGCAGGGACACCTTCCACTGTCCCAGGCTGCTCCAATCCCAATGTCCAGCCTGGCCTTGGGCACTGCCAGGGATCCAGGGGCAGCCACAGCAAATCTGGGCACCCTGTGCCAGGGCCTCACCACCCTCACAGGGAAGATTTCTCCCCAGTTTTCCATCTAAACCTCCCTGCTTTGCACACAAAGCAGCAGTTCCTGCTGGAGGAGCAAAACCCAGAGCAAGGCACCTCCTGCTCCCCTCAATCCCTCCCTGAGCTGGTTCTCATTTACAGCTGTAAAACCCAAAACCACAGCAGCAAACACAGCACCCTGCAGCCACAGCAGAGCCCAGGAGGATAATTCCATGCTCACTTCTCCTGCCAGCTCCCCACACAGGTTTAAGACACTTTTTCTTACCAAAACACTCCCTCTACAGGTGAGTGGTGCTTTCCCAGGCACAAGGAATAAAATAAAATAAAAACAGACTGTCTTCCTGCTTGTCTAACTATTCATTTACCCAATTCTCCACTGGACAGCAGCTGTCCCTGGCCCTGCAGAACCCCCAGAGCACCTGTACCTACCCCAGGGCCCGTGTGACACCATCCTCCTCCAGCTGCTCCCTCCACCTCTGCTCCGTGCTGCTGCTCCCAGGGCAGCCAGGGAAAGAAAGGGAAGCAGCAAAGCAGAAGGCAGCAGGGTGCCCAGGCTGCCTGGAAGTGACTCAGTGACAGTGCTGGCAGCAGGAAGCCAGAGCCCTGTTGCCATTTCCAATCCACACACTGAGCATTCCAAAGTTTTCTCCTCATTCCAGCAGATGGGCTCCCTCAGCCTCTCTGTCCCAGTGCCACCTTGGGATGGGACTCTGAGTCCAGGCTCAGAGCAGCCCTTCCAGCACACAGGCTCCAGGGTTTCCCAGTCAGAGCATGTAAAAAGTTCCCAGTGTTTTTGTTTTATTTTTTGCTCCCTGTCAGAGGAGAGGCTGGACCCCAGCTCCAGCATCACACCAGGAGAAGCCTGCCAGGAGCAGGCAGCAATCCCAAGCAGCCACCACTGAAGCCAGTTCTGTGGAACAGGAGCCAATTTAGCACCCAGTGCCTGTTTCCTCTGGGAAACCAAAAATCTGGATCACAACACTGGGGGTCTTTAAAGATCAGCAAATCTAAGCTGAGCTTTGACAGCTCAGGGCTCTCCTTCCTCCACACCCCCATGAGGCTCTTCAGGCACATCCCTTCCCACAAGTACCAGACTCACTGGCAGACAAACTAGGAAAAAAAATGCAGAATAAGCCAGTTGTAACTGAAAAGAGGAAGGGAGAAAAAAAAATGTAGCATTTAGCTGTTGGGTCAAAACTCCTGGTGCCTGTTGGGAGCCAGCAGAGCCAGGCTTCCATAGTCCTGGAATGGTTTGGGTTGGAAGGGACCTTAAAGCCCATCCCAGCCCTGCCACAGGCAGGGACCCCTTCCACCATTCCAGGTGGCTCCAAGCTCCATCCCACCTGGCCTTGGACACTGCCAGGGTGTCCACAACCTGTCTGGGCTACATCAGCACTCTACAGGCTCCCAGCAACACTAAAACACCCCCACATTTCCCATCCTGAGCAGAGGAAGGGACTCCACGAGGGTGAAACTCCATTTATGTGTGAACTGAGAGAGCTGGTTTGGATTTTGTTTTATTCCAACCCTCCAGACACGAACTGAGAAGCCTCGAGCACAGTTGTGCTGCCAAATCAGGGAGGGGACAGCCCTGTGTCCCCGTGCTGTGACAACAGAGCTGATGATTTGTTGCAGGCAATTCCAAGACACTGTTATTTTTCCAAGCCATTCTCTCCTCCAATTCCCTGTGCTGTCTGCAGTGACCACAACCAGCCCTGGCTTTGGCAGAGAGGAAATCACCAAATTTCCAAGGGCCTGGAGTGACAGGACAGAGGAAATCACCAAATTTCCAAGGGCCTGGAGTGACAGGGCAAGGGGGAATGGCTTCACCCTGGCAGAGGACAGGGTTAGCTGGGATATTGGGATGGAATTCCTCCCTGTGATGGTGGGCAGGACTCTCACAGGGTGCCCAGAAAAGCTGTGGCAGCCCCTGAATCCCTGAATATTCAAGGCCAGCTTGGACAGGGCTTGGAGCAGCCTGGGATGGTGGAAGATGTCCCTGCTCATGGGGCTCCTCCAGCCCAAACCATTCCAGGACTGTGTGCCAGCTCCATTCCTGGTGTGGCCACAGAGGCCCCTGGTGCCCCCCAGCAGGGCAGGAGCAGGATCCTGCAGGAGCTGTGCTGGCCTGGCACAGGCTGAGCTCTCCAGCACAGGCAGGCACACCCTGGCAGTGCTGCTGTGTCCAGCCTGAACAATGGCAGGTCTGAGAGCCACTGGGAATGCTCCCAACACAGGCTGAGCACAAAGACTTGCCTTGTTCTAGGGCTTCTCTGGGGTCTGGGGTTCCCTGGCTCACGGGGTGCTGTGGATTTGCTGCCATCCTGGGATGCACAGACACACAGAGCCCTCATCCTCACGTCCATCCACACCAGCACCTCTCCTGGGATAATGCAGCACTCTGCCCCCAGCCCAGCACACTGGAATACTCAAACAGAGGCAAACAGCAAGGCACCCATCCCAAAACCACCCCAGCAGCTGCTCCAGAGCAAGGTGAGAGCACAGATGTGCCCAGAGGCACTGCCAGCCCTGCTCAGAACCAGCACCAGCCCTCCAAAACCCAAAATAAACATTGTTTAACACAAATCCAGCTGAGCTGGGAGCACTGGTACATCACAACTCAGAATTATGCCTTGGTTACTTACTCACAGTTATCTGCCCCATCCATTGGTTTCAACACAAAACCTCTTTATTTTTCCTCCTAAACTTTCTGCCATTACCATTTTAGCTCTCACTTAAAAAGCCACAATCTCAGCTCAGCCACCTCTTCCCAGGAGTTTCCTCACAACTCCTTCCAGCTTCCTTTCCTTTTTGCTTAATGTTTTGACTAAAAACAGCTCAACATGACACTGCCCAAGGCCAAACTCACAGGTATGTGTGACCAGCTGAGGGGAGCCTGCTACTGGACTCTAAGCTGCATTTTCCAGACTAAATCCAGTTATTTACAGCCTGGCCTTGGACACTTCCAGGGATCCAGGGGCAGCCACAACAGCTCTGGGCAACAAAGGAGAGAATTCTCCACTCCCCAAATAAGTAAGTTACTGGTTTGTGAGTTTGTTCTGTAGTATTCTGTAAGCTCATTTCCAGTTTCCAGGTTACAAATGTCTCTGCTGGAGTCACACACTGTCTCTTCACCACCACAGAGGTTCCACACCTCTGGATCACAACAAGCCCTACACTTATCCCATTCTTCCCATATCTGCTATGTTTAGTTATTTTCCTGGAATTCAAAAGGGAAAAGGATCTGCTGTTACAGATCTAACAGAGAAAGCTGATGCCCAAAACTGTGCCAGACAAAAAAAAAAAAAAAGCCAAATAACCACTGATAAAACACCATCTCACCTGAAACACACCTTTCCCCATTTTTCTTTCTCCCTTAATTGCTTTAAGGACTATCATGGCCACAAAAGCAAGATTTGAACAGATATTTCCAATTCTATTTTATAGCCCAGTTTAGTGTCACGCTTGCATCAAGTCCCAGCTGGAAATGTGTCATTCCATGCTCATGTGATCTCTGTGATCCACCATGCTGGATCTCTTCCAGCAGAACACCCTCCCCTTTTAATGTTCTTTTTAGGAGACACTTCTCAGCACAGCCCAAAATCCAAACAGCACCACGTGGAACCAGATTCACTCTGATGAGAACTGCTCAGCAAGGCAGAAACCCCCCACAATACTGAAATATGGGCTACAACAATTTTAACAGGGATTTTCAGGTGCAAAGAGAACACCAAACACCCAACTTGCACAAAATCCTAGGAGAGGACAGGCTGGGCAAGCTTCCCTGAGGTGAGGGGAAGGCTCAGGGGAGGAGAGCCAAAGCCAGGCTGGTACCTGACCTTTCCAAGCCCTCCCTCTCCACAGAATCCATCCCAGCTGCTCAGCACACAACATGGAGATGATTTTACACATTTTTATCAACCCACAGGATCTCATTCCACTCCCAGGCACCTCCCTGACCTGAACAACAAACTCTCCTTCCCTGCTGATGGTTAAGAAACGAACAGAAGCTGCTGAAGGAGGGAGGAATAAAGGCAGGCAGAGTGTGCTGGATCACAGCCCAGCTCCTTGAACCCCACAGCACTGAGGCACAACAGGCTGGCAGCAGAGCACAGGGCCAGCACAGCACTGCAGCCACTCTCCAGCCTCATTGAATTTCCAGGGATGGCTCCAACCTCCTCCCAAAGCAGGATACACATTCCAGCCTCACCTTCCACCCAGCAACAGCACAAACTGGGACATTTCTGGGTCCAAATATTCTGGAGAAAAAGGGACTATTAAGAAAAAAATCAGGGATATGATGGAAATATCCCAGCCCAAAATGCCACCAGTTGCTCTGTCAGAGTGAAGTGCTCAGCTAGGCCTGCTCCTGTCTCCAAACTCCAGAGACAGTTTAGCATCCTGCTTCAAATTAAAACAAGTGGAGAGCCAGGAGAGATGCATGGAGAGCCAGGAATGGTGGCTTCAGCTGCCAGAGGGCTATGTGGGACACTGGGGAGAAACTGTGAGGGTGAGGGGTGTGCCCAGGGAAGCTGTGGCTGCCCCTGGGAGTGCCCAAGGTCAGGGCTTGGAGCAGCCTGGAGCCCCATCCCTGGCAGGGGTGGCACTGGAGGTGCTTTCAGGTCCCTTCCAACACAAAGCACCCCATGACCTACAAAAGCAGGGCCTGCACTCCCTCACAAACACCTGCACGTGAGTGGGCTGTTATCCCAGAGGGAACAATTGAAGGCCTGATGCACAGAGCCACCCCCAGCCATGCTGTCACCTGTGTGTCACACCTGAGCCCAAGCTGCTGGACAAACCTGCTGGGTGAGAGCGTGACCAGACTGTGGCAGGGTCACTCAGTGCCAGCCTGGGGCTGCAGACATCCTGCCTGCAACTGCCACAGCACCCAGGGACCTGGGAAACTGCACGGAAGAGCTCTGGGTGAACGTGCTCCAGCTCAGAAATCTGGGGGCCAACTTGCCTTCCCTGACCAGCAGCCACATCCAGCTGGAGCCACCTTGCACAACAAGGAGTGAAGAAGAAAATGAGGGATTGTGACAGAGGGAAAGAAATCATCTGGGATTTGGGGAAGGGAGATGTAAGGCACAGCAGCACAAATCCACACCTCCAAAGGTATTTTGGTGCAGCCAAGTGTGAGGTCACAACCCCCAGCCCTGTGCACAGGGTGGGGGCCATTCCCAAGGGGGCAGCTCAGCACAGCCAGAAGGTGATTTGGCTGCTGCACCCCGAAGAATTAAAAACAACTCTCTACTCTACACAAGCAGCACGTGGAAACAAGAACAAGCCTGGTTTGAGTCCTTGTGGGAATAACAGGAGTCAGAGGAGCAGCAGTGTCTGCCAGCCATGTCCCCACAGCCTCCCAGTCCTGTCCCACTGACCCCTGAGCCTGGAACAGAACCACCACCTGGAAAATTCCAAAACGTGCATTCCACAAACACCTGCCCCGAACAGATGTAAAAAGCTGAATCACTCACTTCACTCTGCCTGCAAAAACCTGAGCAACGAGCTCCAGGGCTAAGGAAGGCTGTAAAGCCTGGACAAGGCAAAGCTCCCAGCACCCAGAGGCTGGGAACACAGAGCAGCACAGGATTCCCCAACCCCAGCTGCTCTGCTTCTCACCCTGCCTGTTCCTGGCTCCTCCAGAGGGGTTTTCCTCGAGCACCCAAACCCCGTGTAGGGACAGCCAGAGGGAACCCCATCCCCGTGCTGCCCCACCCCACTCAGTGCTCAGGGACCATTCCAGAGGCTCCTTTACCCTCCCAACAAGCCGCGTGCACCTCGTGCCGAGGATCAGCTGCTCCTGCCGCCAGCCTGGCTCCTCCTGGAGCTGCCGGAGGACAAAGGGGGGTCCAGGCAAGGAAACCCAGCCAGGACACAGCGCCCTCCGCAGGCTGAACTGCGGGGCTGCCGGCACCTCACACAGAGGAGGCACGGAGGCGGTTCGGGGTTAAAAGGGACTCAAAGCCCATCTTTGAGCCCAAAACCTACTCCTGTCATGGGCAGGGACATCTTTCATTGCCCCAGGCTGCTCCAATCCCAATGTCCAGCCTGGCCTTGGGCAGTGCCGGGGATCCAGGGGCAGCCACAGCTGCTCTGGGCACCTGTGCCAGCCCTGCCCTCCTTCCTGGGGTGAGTTCCTCCCCGCTCCCCATCCAAGCCCGTCCCCATCAGAGCCCACTCCCCAGCCAAACCAGCCCTGTGGCAGTCGGAAGGCACTGATTGCTGCCGATCACGGCCAGGGGGTCAGGGATGGGGTCAGGGATGGGGTCAGGGATGGGGTCAGGGATGGGGAGTCAGGGATGGGGTCAGGGATGGGGTCAGGGATGGGGTCAGTGATGGGGGGTCAGGGATGGGGGAAATCCACTCTTACTTGTCACATAACACCTTGGATACTGATCTTATATAAGATGCTTACTCCATATCCAACAGAGG
>JAOTQP010000099.1:19306559-19317896 GCA_026413545.1 Cichladusa arquata
ACGACGGTCTAAACCCAGCTCACGTTCCCTATTAGTGGGTGAACAATCCAACGCTTGGTGAATTCTGCTTCACAATGTACTGACCCCCCTGTTCCCCCTGATCCCCCTCAGATCCCACTGTGATCCCACTGAGCCCCTGTTCCCACTGATCCCTGGAGCCCTCCCTGCCTCCAGGCTGCTCTCAGGGCTCTGGAGCTCTCCTGGCTCCTGAAGTTTCTTCCCTGATTTTCCCAAGGAGAGCTCTCACTGAGCACACCCCACCCTGCCCTGCCCCCCTGGCTGACCCAAGGGACAGGTGCCACAGGTGCCACATTCCCAGAGGTGTCTCCTCTGTGACCACCCCAGTGCCTGAGGAGAACTGGTGCCAGTGGCAGCAACAAGGAGGAGGAGGATGGTTCGTGTGGGCAGGAGGATGAAGGTGCAGGGAGAAATCCAAGGGATCTGGAGACACTCAGGGCCTTGGGATGAGGGGGAGAGGGAGCAGGAGCACAGGGAGTGCTCTCCTCTATCCTCCCACTGCAGGGAATGGGGAGGGGACAAACAGAGCCAGCAGGTCAGGACCTGGCTCCAAGCCTGGTGCCACCAGTGGAATTTTGGGGTTTTGGATGAGGATTTGGTTCACACAGAACACACCAGAAATGCCCCTGCACTCACCTGGGCACCAGCCTGGCCATGGCACAGGGTGGAGAACACCTGGCAGGAGGCTCCAGGGCTGGGATGTGTCACACACTGGGGAAATGCTGGGAGCAGAACACAGGAACTGGGGCCTCTCCCCCAGAGATGAGGGGATCAGGAGCCCAAGTGAGGGGCACCAACACCTGCAGCAGACAGGAGGGGCTGGAACTGGGACAGCTGTGCTGGGAACACCTGGGGTGTGCAGAACAGGAACTCTGAGCTCTGCAGGTGACAGCAGGCTGGGAATGGGGGGTGCTGTGGGCAGGAGGATGCAGAGGGCTCTGGGCAGCTGGCAGGGCAGAGCTGTGCCACCCTGCCCCTCTGCACAGCTGGGCAGCAGCCTGGCATGCACTGGGAATTGAGGAACAGTGCTGGGGAGGTGCAGGAGCAGAGCAGCTCAGTAAGGGGAGGAACTGGGTGGGAAAAATCACCAAAAGCCAGGCTGATGTAGCCCTGCTCCACTCACATCCCAGAAAATTAAACACCCTTCCCATGTAAAAGATTCTGTACAGACTGACCCAGAGCAGGAGTGGCACTGCCAGAATCTCCCTCTGTCCCCACCTCAGCCTAACTACAAACAGAGCAAACGGCACAAAAAAACCCCCAACAAAATAACAATTCCTTGGCTCAGAGGCCTCTGAGCCATCTAAATCTTTTGTTTAAACATACCTTGGCTTTTACTCATAGAAATATCTAAAAAATGCCTTTTTTTCCCCTTTTGGTGACCTGGAAACCAGAAGATGCCCCTCTGTTGTTGCCTCAGGCCAGTCTGTGGCTCTCCCAGCACAGGAAGGTTGAGGAGGAGGAATTTGGGCACACAAGCACATACAACATTGGCAGAACACAGAGTCCACACGTGTGCTTCAAAGGGACAGGCAGGAGCTTTTTCACCCCCAAAATATATTGAACAGCACCTGCCCATTAACAAACAAAGGAGCTGCAGAAGCCGGAGGTTCTTCCAGCGCTGCTCTGGTTTCACTTTGACACTTTGTCCCCCGAGGCCGCGGTGCGAGGGAATCATCAGAACAGAGGGAGGAGCATCCCAGGCTTTTCTCAGCATCCACACCCCACTGCTCCCAGAGGGAAGTCCCAGCTCAGGTCATTTTCAGCCCATCAAAGCCACAGAACTTCCACCTCTTCTCCAGGCTGGCGCCGACGCCGCTGAGCTCCTGGCGGAAGGTGCTGTGCAGCCGCGTCAGCAGGAGCTCCACCTCGGCCGTGCAGATCTGGGGCACAGAGAGCACTGAGCAGGGGCATGGAAACCCTGCTGCTGGTAATTCAAACTCAGCAGTGCCAGGGCTGAGGCTCAGGCTGTCCCTGAACTCCTGGGACAGCAGGAGCTGTGTCCAACAGAGCCCAGAGCCGAGACTGGGATGCTGCACTGAGAAGGAGCCTGAGGTGAGCCCAGGGTCCTGCCCAGCCACACTCAGGGCTACAGGCAGCCTCTGAAGGGCTCTTCCATGGCTTCAAAACACCTCAGGATCTTAATTTTAGTGCTCTCTGCTGACTCTCCTGATGAGAAAGACAGGGAACAGAATCCCCTTCCTTTCCTGTTCAAGAAACCAGGCTGTACCCCCAAGCACTCCCCCTCCTCCTGCCTCACCTCAGGCCCAAAGATCTGCTCAGGGTTAAAAATAACATCCCAAACTAATCTGAGGTCCTCCTGTGAAGGAGGAGACAGAGCTCAGAGGGAGCACAAAGGCCAGGCAGGAATAGCCCCAGGTTAAAGCACAGCACAGGTTAAAGGCTGGGCTCTGCACAGGGGGTCCCAAGCAGGAGCTCCCAGCTTGGAAGCCCTTCCCTGCACTGTGGACAGCAAAGAGGAAGTTCCAGAAGGCAGCTGGATGCTGTGATGGCAGTTTTATAACCAAAATAAAGGCAGCTGGTGGCCCCACAGACAAATTCCAAGCTGGAATGGGGAGATAAAATTCTTAACTGTGTCTTTATAAGGCTGGAGTGAGCCAGGCCAAGGAGCCATGTTTTCTGAGGAAAGGGCAAATTAAACACTCAGTTATAAACACAAGCAGCTGGAGAAGTTCCCATCCCAAGACAGGATTCCCATGCCTGTGGGGCCACCCAGAGTCCCTGGGGCTCTTTAAGGAAGACAGCTGGAGACCAGGATGGAGAAGAATGAGATGGAATTGCTCCCTCCACCCAGCAGCCTTTGCACAGCAGTCACTCCCACTGACTCCCACGAGGAGCACAAAGCCAGTGGGAGCACTTGGGGACATGCTGAGTGGTGGAGACCCCAAAGCTGGGCTGCTCTGGGCAGCCTGGGACAGTGGAAGTGTCCCTGCCCTACACAGGGTGTGGAACTGGCTGGGCTTTGAGGTCCCTCCCAACACAACTCACTCAAAAATTCACTCCATCCCTCATCCTCTCCCAGCAGATTTCTGCAGGGAGCAGAGCCCAGGCCCCTCTGCCCACACCCACCTTGCTGTCCAGGCGCTGCAGGTAGGAGCAGATGTACTCAATGCTGGCTCCAAAGGGGTGCACGTGCAGAAAGGTTGAAATGATCCCTGGGGAAAGGAACAGCACCAAGGTCACTGGCACGAGACAAAAGCCAGCTGGGGACAGCAGCCCTGTGTCCCTGCAGGCAGCCAAGGTGGCACCAGGTCACAGCCTGAGCCCAGCAAAGCTCCAGGGCTCCCTGGGAGAGCCAGAGGTGGGCAGGAGCAGTGCCAGGCCCCCCAGCCCAGGTCTCTGGCATCACCACTGAGCCAGAACTCACCAACCAAGAGAACTTCCCGCTCAGATTTCACAGGGCTGCTGCTCAAGCTCTTCTCCACTGGACATTCCTTCTCCTGGCTGCAGGCACAAACTCTGGATGTGCTGCTCTCCTGCAAAACAAACCCACAGGGCACGTTCAGACAAGCTGGCACACCAGGCTCTGCCCTGGGCAGGCTCCACACAGCCTGCAGGGGTTTCCCTGGACTTCTGAGTCCCTGCACCCCTCACTGTACCTGCTGTTTATTTCCCAAAATGCTCCCAGCAAAGCACAGCTGTGTCCCTGGTGCTGGGTGTGATCCACCAAGGGAGATGAAAAGGTCACAAAGTTCAGCAGATGCCACCCTGCACCAGCCCTGCTCCCTGGCATGACATCTTTATGCCTTGCTTTAAACAGCAAAATACAAACCAGGCCTTGCCATGACTTTGAGGTTTGTTTTCCAAATGCCCAAAGTGACACAAATGGGATTAACCAATGCCATGGGGCTGCACAGGGCTTAGGATCAGACTGTCCTTGATTTGAGTTTGTGGTACTGAATTAAAACAGAATTTGGCATAATTTATTACCTCTGATATAAACTCAACAATGCAAAGATGGTGGCTGCACTAAAAGCAGAACTTGCTTTTATTCCCTGGTTTTCTGTGGAATTCCAGTGGCCTGGGAGCTGTGGACAGCTATAATTGGGAACAGCTTCCAGTGAGCAGTGGGATGGGCTGGAGGGAGGCCAGTGACCAAGATAGAACTGAATGGTCCCCTGGGTTTGCTCAAATTCTTACAGCAGAGCAGTTCTCAGCCCACAGGGCTGAGCTTCCACACTGAATTCCAGAGGAGGAAGAGGAGCTCTGCCCTGTGGAAGCTGATGCAGGGAGTGCAGCTGCACTGCAGACCCAGAGCCTGCCTTCTGCAGATCCCAGGATCATGGGAGGCTTGGGCTGGAAGGGACCTCAAAGCCCCCCCTGTTTTGGGGACACCTTCCACTACCCCAGAGCAGCAGCTCTTGGACTTACATTCCCTTGGCAGTCAGCTACATCTCCCTCCTTGTCCTCTTCATCTGCCATGCTCTGCTATATATGGGCAAAGAAAGGAGAGATTACTGGGGATAATCTGTTATTTTTGTTTTGAAGCTCCTGCTCTGATGATTACTGGAATACACAAAACCATTTTTAGTTAGCAGAAACTAAACTATTAGTTTCATTATCTTCCCTAGCTCCTGGCACAAAAAAGTGGGGCTGAAGATGGCAAATGAGATAAACCCAGTATCTGGGTTTATCAAGGGGAAATTGTGTCTGTGCTACAGGGGAAAGGAGCAGGCAAGTGTGGAGTCATGGCCTGATCCAAATCTAATCAGAGTGGATCAAACCTGAGAAGCAGCACTATGGGTCTCTGTTTGGAATAAACCCAGCAAGAGCAAAAATATGAAAACACTCACAAAAACTTCCAGCCCCAAAGTGTTTCATGGAGGGCAGATCAAAACATGCTCCTAAACCACAGCTGTAAATACCAGTGTCTGATAACTGAGACCTTTTTTTTTTATCTTTTAAAAGCTCAGGCTGCAGAAAGACCCATCCCAGCTGTGATACCACTGTTCAGTGACAGTCCTATTTTATTTTACAGCTGCTGAGATTGTCTCACAGGCACATGAAGCAACTGCAGCTCCATTCCTGACGGGCATCCTGCAATTGAACAGGGAATTTTTCCTCACTTTCCAAGGACAACTGCTCCAAAGCAGGGCTGGGCATTCTCACCAGGAGTCCTTCAGTACAAAACACAAGGAGGACCTGCATGGCACATACCTGCTCCTTCAGGTTTTCTAGTAATGTTTCTATTTTCAGTTTGTCTTCTTTCACTTTTTCCAACTCAGCTTCTCTCTTTTTGTACTCCTCTTGGACTTTCAAAAGATGCTGGAAGAGAAGAGATAAACTCTTAACCTGCCTTCCACCATAACACTTAGAAGGGCTTTTCCACATGCAGAACTGTTACAAGATGGATTATAAAACAAGAAGTGCAGTGTACCTTAGAAACACCTTTGCCTATTAGCCCAGAAAAAAGCCCAGTTGTGCAAACATGGGGCAGTAATTCCATCCCCAAGGGATGGATTTCCCACTTCCTTCCTCAGCTGGTTCTGGACAGACTTGGCACTTTGGAAGTCACAGTGAAGTGCACACAAGGAATGCATTAACTAAGGATTGCTTCATCAGCTCACACATAATCCCTGGTATCAATATTTGCTTTCAGCAACCCTGGACACATTAAAGTTGCTCCCCCTGCCAGTCTAAAACCCAGAGCGTTTTCCCACGTGTTTCTGCCGTCTCCTTGTCCTGCTGTGGAAAATTCCAGGCCCACCTTCTGCATGCCCTGCAGAGCCTGCTGGAGGAGCTTCATCTGCTGCTCCTTGGTGGTGTCCTCGTCCCTGGAGGCCTTGCCCTGCTCCTGCTTGAGCAGCTCCACCTCGTTGCGGTAAGCGTCCAGCTGCCAGCGCAGGCTGTCGTTCTCCTCCTTCAGAGCCTCCAGCTGGGACACCAGCGCTGGGGACAGCACAGCCACCTCACACACACAGCCAACACAGCCCCTGGCTGCCCTCCCCACCCTCACAGGGCTCAGCAGCTCGGGTTACAGCCCAAAGGAACGGCTGCTGCTGGCTGGGGTGGCAGCCTGGAGAGGATGAAGCCCCAGGACACAGGGAATGGCCTCCCAGTGCCACAAAGAAACCACTGAAGAGAGCTGTACACAGGGATTTTACCTGACTCCTCCGTTTCCTTCATCTCTGATGGGTCTTCTATCTCCTCATCAGACATTTCCATCTCCTCCTCCCTCCGAATGCCCATCAGCTCATCGTTGTGGATGTTCCGGATCTCCTGGGGTCAGAAAGCACAGGGGGTTTCAATCTGAGGAACAGGCTGCTGGATGAAAAGTTCCTGAAATGGAGGTCTGCAAAACACAACTCCAGGACACCATTTCAAAACTGGCAGAGGTTATTAGATCAAGGGCAATACCCAGCACAAGTCACTCTGGGATTACTGACTCTTCCATCTCCCTTCTGCTCCTGGGATGAGGCAGCTCAGCCTTGCTGTGCAAACCACCAGGAACTGGAGTCAGCCCTAATTCTCTGGAGCCAAAAGTCCCAAGCTGAGCTGGGACAGAGCAAACCAAGCTACAGCTGCACCCCTGCATGTACAGGGACCTCCTCTAGGTGACCCCAAAAGGCTGAGAGACCCTTTAGCCAGCATCTGATATCTACAATGAGGTAAGAGGCATTTTAAATTACACCTAGAGATGTACCATATAGCAGCATTTCTATAAATATAGAAGTATCTGCCAAAATCTGCACCAAGAAGCTGCATCCTGTGGCTTCCACCTTCCTTTAAGAGCAGACCCTAAGCTGGGGGAGAGCAGCAGCTGAAGTGCTCCTGGAAGAGGCCTCACCAGTGGCCTCACAGCCTCTTCCCACTGGAGAACTTACCTTGGAACAAAAGCCAGCTCCAACTGGAGAGAGAGCTCCCACCCCAGCCACAGGCAGCCTTGGGAAGGGCAGGGAAGAACAGGAGCACTGGGCTCAGAGGGAATCTCAATCAGATTACACAGAAGAAACCCTGGCTCCTCTTTTAGCTGCCACAAAGGTTTCACTCAGTGGGATCTGGGCAGTCCCACAGGTTCAGTGCCATGGGGAAATCACAGCTGGAAACTTCCCAGGACAATGTGGGCATTTGGAGTGTGCCAGCATGGAGGAGGATCAGCCCCTGCTTGGTACCAGCAGGGCCCTGGATGGCAGGATCCAGAGCTCTTCCAGGCTGCAGCTCTGCAGGGAGGGGGCCTGGACACCCCAATCCATGGGGATAACACCCCAATCCACTGGGATCACTGGCCAGGACACCCCAATCCATGGGGATAACACCCCAATCCACTGGGATCACAGACCTGGACACCCCAATCCATGGGGATAACACCCCAATCCATGGGGATCACAGACCTGGACACCTCAATCCATGGGGATCACAGGTCTGGACACCCCAATCCATGGGGATCACAGGTCTGGATACCCCAATCCACTGGGATCACTGGCCAGGACACCCCAATCCACGGGGATCACTGGCCAGGACACCCCAATCCATGGGGATAACACCCAATCCATGGGGATAACACCCCAATCCATGGGGATAACACCCCAATCCATGGGGATCACAGACCTAGACACTCCCAGCCCACAGGGATCCCTGGCCTGTGCTGATCACAGATCAGCTTTGCCAAGATTCTCTCTGGATGTTAAATAACCTTAAAGGTGAAAGACAGCTCCTGCTTTGCTGGGATAGACTTGCTGCCCAAGTTTGCAGTGAGGAACTCAACACCCCAGACAAAGCCAGAACCACAGGAAGATTTACACTGGGGTAAGGAATGAGAGCCAAAGGGACCAGGACAGGGTGGAGCAGTGGGATCAAAGCTCCTGAGACTCAGCAAGGCTCAGTGCCAGCCCCAGGGTGGCAGCTGGCAGCAGGGATCTCATCACAGCCCAGCACAGACATCCCCCACCCATCACCCTCCAATGGGCACCTTTCTTTACCTTGTTTCCTCATTTCTGACATCCTGCCTGACTCCCTCAGCTGGATTTGTCAAATCTCACTGGACTAAGAACTGTTCTTCCTCCTGCAGTGGGAGTGACAAGCCTTCTTCCACCAGCCCCTTCCTGATCACCATCTTTAAACCACACAATTCACCATGTCACTTCATGGATAAATACACAAATGTGAGAACATCCTCCTTCAGCTTTCCAGGCTGATCCACCTCAAGGTGGAAATATCACATTAAAACGTGATAAAAGATTCTGATGACACTTAGAGTTTGTTGTTGGTTTAACGCCTCCCTAGAAATCCTTTTTGCTTTAATATTAAAACCAGCAGAAAAATCAACATTTATTGTAATTATTATGACTATTACTGTGCACAGCTTCCATCAGCAGACAGGTCTGGATGCACTGCTGCTGGAGACACAAATACCAAGAGAAAATGGATTACCTGTAGCACAAGAGCCTCCTGAGTGCTCCCCACCTCCCACTGTGAAGGAAGGTGCTGTTATCCACGTGCAAACTCAACATCAACATCCTGACAAGCAAGAGCCCGTGCTGGAGGATCTAACACAAGAAAAGATTACCAACCTCTGCTTGTTTGCACCACACGCTGATGTTCTTACGCTGAGCTTTCGTGAAATGGTCCCAAGCCTTTTGTTTGGAGGCAGAATGGTACACGGCCACTATCTGCTCGACTGGAGTGGCAAATCAGCAGCAAATCGGGCCCAGATAGCATCCAGAGAGGGCAGACAAAAGGAGTAAAGGAGTAAAAAAGTGCAATCAGGCAGGTGCTTCGGCTCCCCTTTTCTCCTAACACTGCACTGTGCTGATGCTACGCTCAGGGAGGGGCTCAGGGTCTGCAAGAGCCCCGTGGGTTTCACCAGGCCAGTGCCTCAACAGAGCAATGACCAGCTGGGAAAAAGGCAGCACAGGTGCTGAAAAATATCCAGATAGGCTGTGTGAGGCTGGCTGGAGTGGGAGTTCAGAGGGGCAGGACTCACCTCTGACATGGGCTGATGAGCTACAACATGTGGGCAGTGCCCCAGCCTGTGTGAGCTACAGCAACAGCACCAGGCTCAAAGCAAAGGCACCAGCCAGCAGCTTTTCCTGGTCCTGGGATTTATTCCTTCTGCTTCTCTAGAAAATTCAGAGGATTTGGAACACACAAAGTGCTTCTCCTTGGCTGAGAGCTCACCCACAGCACAAAGCACATCCACTTGATTTTTTCTATGCTTGTGATGCAGTACCCATAATTCTCACAAAATAAACACATCTCCCTGCTCCTTAGACTATCCTAAGAGTGGCTGAGATATCAGTCCTGGTTTTAGCTCCACACTAGCCTCTCTTGCTACTTACTCTGCAGTGCTCACTGTATGTCCCTCTGGACCGTGTGCCCGTAGTTATTACCATCAACAGAATTCAAAGAAAAAGAACAATTTGAAAAATCAAGTAATAGCTAAAATTACTAGATACAAAACCAAAAGTTCAGAATGTTCAAAAGCTAGGCGAGGGGCTCAAAGAGAATTTGTACAATTGTGGAGAAGGTACTTGTAAAGAAGTAAAAATATTCTGATTTACTACAGCAAGGATGTGTAAGAGGCAATGAAGGGTATGAGGAACTGCTACAAATCACACCCTGGAATTAATACAGTCCATGCCTCTTCCTTGATTTCCTGGTTTTATAAAGTACTGGGGTTTGAAAGGCCCAGGGTCTGCACCAGGCTGTTGGCAGCACTCTGCTGCTCCTACCTTTGGCGACCAAATCCTGCACACTTCGCTGAGGCAGCAGATTCCCAGGAACTTACCTTGGCTGTGCACAGGAGGGGTTCAAAAGATGACAGAACTAATAACATGGCAATTAAGAGGAAACAAATCCAGAATTCATCCTCTCCTCCCCCCAGATGTGGACTCCTACTCCAGTAAAAAGGACCACAAGGGATTTTTGCCGGGTTAGTGCCACGTGATTCCAAATGAGCTGCACAGAAGCAATCCCCACTCCTTTTCCCAGAGCCCTTTCAGTGGGACCCCTCCAGACTCTGGACATTAAGAGCCTTCCCTACACCAGACAACCAACATCCAGCGTGGGGACACTACTCACACTGCACCAGGATCCCTGAGAGAGCCAGCTTGAACTTCTCCTTAGCCTCCTCCATCTCCTTCTCGTGAGCTGCCTTCTCGTTGACCAGCCTGCGGATGTGGCTGTTGGCTGACTGGATCATGGAGTAGAAG
Organism: Cichladusa arquata; assembly: GCA_026413545.1. NCBI lineage: Eukaryota > Metazoa > Chordata > Aves > Passeriformes > Muscicapidae > Cichladusa > Cichladusa arquata. The sequence goes on from JAOTQP010000099.1 coordinate 19,316,750, forward strand.
TTGTTGGCAGTTCTCCTGTTCACTTCCCCACGTTCTATCCAGGTCAGCAAGGTCTGGATGGCTTCTGAGAACTTGGTGTCATCTGCAGCAGGAAAGGACAGCTTTACACCACAGCTCTGGGCAGTGGTCAGGTCCTTTCCCTGCTCCTTCAAAGGTCAGTGTCCTTCAGGGGACTCATCACAACTCCTGGAAGCAGGGAAGGATCTGAACACGTGCCTGTGTAAAAGGAGGCAAGTCCAGCACCAAGATGATGGAACAAATCACCTGCTGAGATGCAGCAAGAGAAGGAACATGCACTAGAAACTCACTGGAAAACTTCACATCTACTCAGATGGACCCTTCTGTGAAAGGAAATTACCTCCAGCTCCAAAATCATCAGGTCACACATGAATCTCAGGCTTCCAAGGTCTTACAACCTTAACCAAAATTATCTGGAATAAACTTGTACCCCATTCAGAGATTTTCTCCCTAAATTCACCCTAAACCAGGACACCCCTGGAGAACACTCACGGCTGAGGGAGCTGGGGTTGTTCAGCCAGGAGAAAAGGAGGCTCAGGGGTGACCTGATCACTCTCTACAACTCCCTGAAAGAGGGCTGTGGTCAGGTGGGGTTGGGTTTCTCCAGGCAGCACTGACAGAATGCCAGGACAGTGCTGCAAGTTGTATCAAGGGAAAAATACGTTGGATGTTAGGAAAAAGCTTTTAATGGAAAGAGTGATAAAGTATTGGAATGGTGGAGTCACTATCCCTGGAAGTGTTTAAATAAAGACTGGAAGTGGTATTTGGTGCCATGGTCTAGTGAGGTGCTAGGACATGGCTTGGACTCGATGATCCTGAGGCTCTCTTCCAACCCACACTTCTGTGAATCCCGTGAACCCAGAGCTCTGCCTGCCCACCTGGAAGAGTTGGTCCAAAGTTTCTCTGATCTGCCCCATGACCATCAGCAGAGACTGAGACCCAGGACCCCACTGCTGCTCTGGACCAGAGTTCTGGCCTGGCTGAGGTGGATGCTTGCCCAGGACTGTCTGTAGCTGTGCCTGGTGCTTGCCCAGGGCTGTCTGTAGCTGTGTCTGGTGCTGCCATGGACTGTCTGTAGCTGTGCCTGGTGCTGCCATGGACTGTCTGTAGCTGTGCCTGGTGCTTGCCC
>JAOTQP010000099.1:19319467-19331346 GCA_026413545.1 Cichladusa arquata
GGTAAATGAAACCTCACTGGGCAAGGGCACCAGGCAAATGAAACCTCACTGGGCAAGGGCACCAAGTAAATCAAACTCCACTAAGGCAAGGGCACCAGGTAAATCAAACCCCACTAAGGCAAGGGCACCAGGTAAGTGAAACTCCACTAAGGCAAGGGCACCAGGCAAATGAAACCTCACTGGGCAAGGGCACCAGGTAAATCAAACCTCACTGGGCAAGGGCACCAGGTAAGTGAAACTCCACTAAGGCAAGGGCACCAGGCAAATCAAACCCCACTAAGACCACCAAATAAAACCCCTTCAAGCCAAGCCAATCCACCAAATAAAACCCCACCAAGCCACACCAACCAGCCAAATAAAACCCCCACTGAGGCAAGCTAAGCCACCCAATAAAACCCCACTCAAGGTAAGCCAACTAGCCAAACAAAACCCTACTAAGCCAAGCCCACCAGTCAAACAAAATCCCACTAAGCCAAGCCCACCAGCCAAATAAAACCCACTAAGCCAAGCCCACCAGCCAAGGAAGTCCACACCATCAGTCAGCAAATCAGGAGTAACTGTCCATTATTTTAGGCATTATCCACAGAATTAGCTGGACACTTGCCCATGTAAGATGGAAACAGACTCTGCAGCCCAGCCCAATGTTTTGTAAACGTTCTCAGGTGACAAAGCATCGCTGCCTTTCCTCTCAGGAGCTGGTTTCACACATTTAAGCAGAAATGCAATGGCAGCAGAAGGCAAACTGACGCAGCACCAGAGAAACCTGCCCCAACCCTATTGCTCTGCCTACAAATGCAGCAGCACAGTGCTGTGCCAGGATTTAAAGGCTCCCTCTGAGCCAAGCACACCCACCAGACAGGTACAGTGCCTTGTCCACCATGAACTCCTCGGCGAAGCGGATGTGGCAGAAGTTCTTCTTGCTCTTGCGGATGGCGATGACCTCCCCGCACTGCTCAAACACCTCCATGATGATCTGCTCCGTGCCATTCTCTGGCAGCCCTCCCACAAACACTGTCTTGCACCCTGGGGGCCTCTCTCTCGTGGCTGGAGGGGGCAGATCTGAGGAGAGAAAGCACAGCAGGTCAGGTTTTGGGTTGACCCTCCCCGGCTTCTCCAAACACACGCTGACATTTATGGACTGGATGCACAGCACTGCTGAGGTGCTGCATAAAAATATTCAGCAGCATGTATCCAAAAAGATCTTGGGAGCCTGGAGCCCTCCACACACCCTGCTGAGTGCAGGAGGTTCACTGAGCTGCTGTCAAAGAACACAAGCAGAACCAGGAGCTCCCAACTTTTATCACAGAAGGTGCTACAAAATCACAGCTTAAAAAATTGTCCTAATGTAAATAACACATAAAAAATATACCCAGGGGATTCTCTGTGCTGCAACTGCACACACTCTAGATTTGTGTGCTTGAGCTACACCTCACTACACACGAGAATCAAAGCACAAAGATTTCAAATACTCAGTGACTGGAATGGCCTCTCCCCCAGTCCTTATCAACCCAGCAGCTGAAAAGGCCATTTGTGGAAATGGCAAACACTCAGTGACAAGAACAGGCCTTTCCTGCTGCTCTGCCACCCTCCTGGCAGCAGTGAGTGTCAGGAATGGCCCTTTCCTCACACACCTGGGGTTTATATGAACACAGACACAGGGCACAAGCAGCCACTCACGTGGGTTGGGAGGGAACAGAGTGCAGCTCTTGCAGTGGATGATCTCCTTCACGGCCGGCATGTCCGGAGGGATGGGAGGGGGGACAATCCCCAGGCCTGGCATCATGGGGTTGATGGGAGGGATTCCAGTCATCATCCCAAGAGCAGGGTCAAAATCTAAATGGGGCAGAGAATAAGGGAGTCACTTGGGGGGCAGAGTCATGCAGTGACTGTGAGCCCTGACACAAACAGGGAACGCTCCCACACGTGCCTGTGAAAATCAGAGACATTGCCAACATCAAACTTCAGATCTGTGCCCTTAAAATAATGTTCTACAACTATTTCATGGCCACAGTCAAGTAACTTTTCTCTGTTAAAATAAATCATTTCCTTCTCTCCTCTGCAGACACTGGATCCCATCTTCCCACAGAGAACAGTGGAAAACCTGACCCAGTTTGGTTTATTAAGCAGTTCAGCAGCACAGAGAGCTGTGACACAGGCCTAAGGGCATCAGGAAGGATTTGTGCATGGAAAAGTTGTCAGGCAATGGAATGAGTGGAGTCTCCATGCCTGGAGGTGTCCAAGGAATGTCTGGATGTGGCACTGAGAGCTCTGGGCTGACAAGGTGGGGATCAGTCACAGGTTGGACTCAGTGATCCTGGAGGTCTTTTCCAACCCAAATGGTTCCAGGATTTAGGGCATCATCTCACCAAGCAGACAAGTGCAGCAACTAGAGCAGCTCAGAACCTGCCATTTCCTCAGTATTTTGAAACAGCCACAGCAAAAACAGGGATCTGAGGCCAATCCTCAGCCACCAACTGGCACTTTTGGAGGAAGGGACAAGAAACCTTCCAGTTCCAACTGTGAAACACAATTGTAGGAGTACATGGAAATTGTATCCTTGTCCAAGAGATAGGCTTGTGTTGATTCTTCCACCATGGAAGAATGCCAGCAGGAGAATGGCACAGAAACACCAACCCCACAGCAAAGGCAAATGTGAAACAAGGCCTTGTGACAGCAGAGAACACTCTCTGCTACTGCTGAGAGAGCTGGGGCTGCTCAAACTGGAGAGGAGAAGGTTGTGCTGTCTGCCAGCACAGACATTCCCTCCCCAGGTGAGCAGGCAGGTCTCATGGCAGGGAGAGGAAAGCAGCAAAGCACTGAACAGTCAGTTCCACTCAGAACTCTGATGCCCAGCATCCTGCACTGCTGGGAAATGAGGCACAGCTCAGCTCTGCTCCTGCAGGAGCTCTTTCATCCAGTACAAGATGACTCAGCCATGCACATGTATTTCACACTGCTCATTTCTGGAGCAGAATCCTCCATTAATTCCTGCCATATCCATATGTTGCTTTCCTTTCCATCTTCCTCCCATCCTTCCTTCCCAGCCACTCCAGTTCAGTTTAGAGTGACACGTTCCTGGATATCTCTATTTTCCTGACCTCTGTGTGGCACCCTCCTCTACTGCAGGATACCTGGGGGTACCCCACAATAACTATTACCTTCAATCACTACAATAACTATTATAATTGCCCACAACAACTATTACCTTCAATCACTACAATAACTATTATAATTGCCCACAACAACTACTACTTGCACTAACAAACACGTATTCCCATCCCCTCTCAGCTCAGCTCTCTAAATAAATGCCTTGCAGCAGGAGTGCACCTCAAGCACAGCTCAGTGTGCCTGTGGTGGGTGTCCCCCAAGGCCAGGCTGCCCCCCAGGAGCAGTGGGAGCTCACCAGGCAGGAGGGGCTGTCCTGTCATGCCCATGGGAGCCATGCCCAGGTTGTTCATGGCCGTGGCCCAGGCGCTGGGGTCGGACATTGGCAATCCCATCGGAATGGACTCCAGGCTCAGATTTCTGCCACCATCTGTTGAGAGCAACATAAAAGTGATTAAGGGCTTAGAGCAAATCTCAGCTCTGCCCAGAGAGGCTCTGCAGTGTCAGCACCCTAAACTAGGGCTAAACCCACCCTCAGGGAAGAGCCAGCAAAAAGAAAACCAAGCAGTGCTGTGCCTCTGGAGCAGCTGGGAGCTGGCAAACACCTCAAAGCACCTCAGTCATGGTTCACCCACTGCAATCAACAGCTCTAAGGGGCCTTGAAGGAGCACTGATTAAAGGTAAGGGGATGCTGATCCCTCACAAGAGATTTAGGACACATCCAGCAGGCACAAAGTGTCAGACTGCACTGAGCTGAAGGAGCTGTCCCAGCAGGATCCTCCCAGTGCCACGGGAAGTGCTCTGCCAGCTCATCAAAACCAGGATTTCTAACTCTCCAGGGGAACAGCTGGGCCTTCTCTCCACCCAGCAGCATTTCCCCCTCTCTTTCTGCAGCTGGGGGCTTTGCACATCCCCTTCCTCCTGCCTCAGGTGCAGCCTCATCCTTCCCCCTGCACCTGGAACCTGCCTAGGCACGTTCCTGGCTCATTCCCACACACTGCCCCACAAGCAGGTGCCACATTTCCCCAGTCACTGCTGGGATTGCAGCTTTCAGTCACATATAACCTGCAAAGACACTACTCTGTGCTCTCTTTTTTCCCAGTCCTCTGTGAGAAACCCTGAAGCTGGCATCTAGGAAGTTTTCCTTGCAAGACTCCTTGATCTGACATTACAACATCACACAGTTCATTTAACACTTTGTTTTTATGACATTATGTTAAATGTGAATGTCTCCAGTCACTCAGCCTGAGCTGCTTTATCCTGCTTTTAATGATGGTTATGATTTTAATCTTGAGATTCTGTGCAATTAGGAAAATAAATCTGTTGGGACAAGTATAGAGAATGACAGAACGGTTTGGGTTGGAAGGGACATAAATACCATCCTGCCATGGCAGGGACACCTCCCACTGTCCCAGGGTGCTCCAACCCCAATGCCCAACCCAGCCTGGGACACTGCCAGGGATCCAGGGGCAGCCACAGCTGCTCTGGGCACTGTGCCAGGGCCTGCCCACCCTGCCAGGTATCAGCTCACCTGGGGGAATGCTGCTCCTCTTCCTCTTCCCCGGGTCACTGCCATCCTCAGCTGGGCTGTCCAGCCCCAGGGACTCAGTGCTGGCAGGGTCAAAGGACAGGTGGTTTAAACCTGAAAGAGAAAAAGCCACCCTTAGAGCCTTGACTTAAACTGGTTTGTGATGCTGCTGGATCACTGCAGTGAGAGGAATGCCCAGTTCTGGGCACAAGCAGCACTCCAGGCCCTGAAGGAATCCTGACTCCTGGCCCCAGCTCTGCCTGATCTGAATGTTACACAACCAAATCTTACTCACCAGCACCAATTCCACCACCCACACAAATCAAACAGCCTCACAGTGTAAGCCAGGGCTGCATCTTCCCTGGCTTGAGCAGCATTTCCAGCGTGGAAACTCAAAGCACAGCATTTTTCCCCATTTCTTCAGCCCAGGAATACACTGTTAAAATTAAGTTTCACCAGTTGAGAATTCACCTGGGGTGATTTACCACCAAAAAACAAAGCACAACTGAGAACACCTTCAGAATGAGAAGATGCTGCTGGAGTTTTTGTTCAAGGAGTCTGACACACAGCTGCTCCTGATCATGGCCATGGAAGGGGCTCTGGGATGCACATCCCAAAAAGGGGAGCTCCAGACCCCCCCACTGCTCCCTCCTGTCAGGGAGCTGTGGAGAGCAGCTCCATGAGCCTCCTTTAGTCCAGGCTGCCTCCTCCTGTCACAGTCAGCACTTGCAGGGATGTCAGACTGAAGGAGCATTGAAAAATCAAGTTTGATTTATCTTGGCTCAGCAAATTCACCCTGAACAGCCAATACTGGGAAAAAAATAGAAAAAAAACCCCAAACAAATCTTTTTTGTGGACCCATATAAAGTGATAAAAACAACCACATTTCTGAAGTGCTCTGTGTTCTCAGGGGAATCAGCAGAACTACAAGAGCAACAATGACAATTCTCCCATCCCAGGGCACTGATGGGCTGAGGCATTTGTACCAAACCTTCCTCCAGACCCTCTGCAGCACTGTGATCTCTGTTCCAGAGGATTCCACTTCCAAGAACTTAACAAACAAGGCTGCTGGGTCTGGCTGTAAAAGGCCAAGTGGGCACAGGGAGCCTGGAGGGCTCCTGTCCGAGCCACTGAAAGGTGAGAAGCCAAGAAGCAGCCAAAAAACCAGGGACCATTCAGCTGGCAACAACAATAGTCACGCCCGGCCATGCAGGATGCCTACAATGCTGTGGTGTAAATATTCCAAAGTCAAAATATCATGGAGGTCATGAGGGCTCAGGAAAACAAATCTGAATGCAGCAGGTTAAAAATAGAGAGGCTGTGCACAAGGAGACAGCAGGAGAAAGGAAAAGGAGCAGCTCTAAGCTGACTTTGGTATCATTCACGTGATAGAAAAGGCAAAATTGAACTTGAACAAGGATTTTCTACACTTGGGAGTGGAGAACGAGGGAGAGAAGCAGCAGGACAGCTGGACACTGGTGTCACCAGGATGGACAGACACCCTGCTCTGGCTGGAGACAATGCTGGGCACACAGCTGGCACCGAGCAGCACCTCAGTGCCAGGGGACACTGCTCCAGCCACTCACTCCAAGCATTCCCAGCCCCAGTCTGAGCTGGGATGCTCCAATGTCCCACCGTGTCCCCAGGGCCAGCTGACAGACTGACAGCAGCCAGAAACAAAAGCAGAAACACAGCAGCCAGCAGCTGGAAAGCTCTGGGTGAAGCACTCGTGGGACCTGGAGCAGGAGCCTCGTCCTCAGGGCTCCCCAAAACAGCACCAGCTACCATCCACCAGAACCTAAAACAAACATGGAGCAGAAAACCCCCTGGGAAAGCTTTGCTCTCACTTCAGCAGGATGGAGGAAGAGCAAATGCCCCAGGACAAGAAAGGGCAGCATGGAAAGTGGGCCAGGGAAGCTGTAAGAAAGGTTGCTTGCTGCTCTCTAGCAGCACAGTTTGCTCCAAAAATTAAAACAAGCCAGAGAAAAGATTCCCAACACACTCTGGAGTACAAAACCCTTCATTATGTCAGATTTGCCACCCTACACAGAATAAATGCCATGGACAGCAGCCAACTTTCAGACCTGCCTGCCTCTCCTGTCACCTCAGAGAGCAGCCAGAGCTGCAGCCACACCCCGCTGGGTACAGAGAATGGGCTCAGCAGAAAGCTGAAGCTGCAGAAAATCCTCTCTCCTGGGCTCTGAGCAGGATAAAAGCTGACAGGCTCAGCCAGCAGGCACAAACAGGAGCATCTCTCTGTCCTTTGTGCCAAGCAGAACGAGGTGTCCTTGGCCACTCCAAGCTGCTCTGCTCAGGGGGGAAGGAACCAGCACAGGAGCAAACCACAGGGGTTTGCTGAGAATTCCTGTACTGAGCCAGCCTGGAAAGGCCAAAATCAGATTTCTGCATTTGCTGGGAAATGCTACACAGAAGGTAAGGGGGGAGGAGAAAATCTGGGTTTCCAGCAAGTGTCAGAGCTGGTGTCAGCACTTCCAGAGCCAGACGTGGCACAGGTACCAGTGTGCCCTCCATCTCCCTGCTCCCATCTCCAGGGATTTCCAGAGCAGCCCACCTTTAAGAATGAGACACGAGGCACTGCCATAATGCAGTGACTAAACATTTAAAAATAAAAGCTTGGGCTAGAAGATTCCTCAGCAGAAAAACAGATCAGGGAAAGAAGGGGGGATGCTGAAAGATGAGCAGAAGGTGACTCTGAGCAAAGCCTCTCCCACAGCACAGCAGGTCCCTGTGGGTGGTTTTTCCCTCTGGAAATAGATGCCTGATGGGCAGAGTGCAGCTCCCCAGTGGCCTGAGCAGCAGTGACACTGCACAGCCCCACACACCAGGCTGGGATCACTCCAGCTCCCTGCTGGGGCTAAATACGGCTGCAGCTTCCCCAGCACAGCTTCAGCAAGGGGCTGGGGACAGAGCAAAGATCTCAATGTTCCAGACAGCAATCAAGGCAAGTATCCATCCTCACTGGGTCCCCTGCCAGAGACAGGACTTGCTTTCCCAATCCTGCTAACACAGCTGGGCCATTTGCCTTAATGACCAGGGGAAAAATAAACCCCAAAAAAGTCCCTGGGGTGAACGGAAAAACCTGTTTTACAATCACTCCCATTAGCAAGAGCTGGAAACACTGGAGATCACAACCAAAACACGGGACTGTGCAACACTCCTGGGACCACAGGGCTGCCCCCTCGGGGTTTGGGCAAAATGTTCCCTGCTGGCTTCAGGAACATTCAGTAACATGGTGGCACAAGCCTCACTCTGCTCAGGCACTGGAACAGTTTCCTGCCACCCAACCAGTTAACAAACAGCAGGAACGTAAACCTGTGCCCCAAAACTCAAATGACAATTATTAGCAGGTACTCTGACACTGTCACACACCTAAAACCCTTTCTGTGACCCACTCAAAGCCTGTGCAGGCTGGTGCTTGTATGGTTGTGATTTGGGGTGCCCTGGAACCCTCTCAGCTACTCTGGGTCACACTTTGGGGTACCCCAGGTCCCTGTGAACCCCCCAAGTGAGATTCTGGGGTCCCCTGGGCTCCTCTGAACACATATTAGACTTCTCTTACTGAGCATCAGGGGAACTCCAGAAACGGGCTGACACAGGCTTTACTATAAATATGGATTTACCTTTTGCCAACATTGGCAAATATAGGCAAGAAGCAGGGCTCAGTCTGAGCAGGCTGCCTGTGTTTTTGGGAATAAACTGGATTCTGGGATACACTGTGCCATTGATTACACAGTGCTGCTTTTAAGCCCTCAAGAAATGAACTTGAGAAGACACCAAAGTACATCTGCAGCAATCGATTAGAACACAAGAGAAAAGACACCAGCAGGGAAGGGGGAGCAGGGGGACACCAAAGCTTTGAAGTTACATTTTGATCCCAATCATTTCCTTTTGGAAACCAATTCCCAGGTTCAAAAACTACTGCTGGGCTCGTGCACGTTCCTCTGCCACACTCCTGGTTTAATTACCTCTGATAGAGCTTCCCAAGCATCAGTGTGAGCCAGGAGCTGGCCAGGCACAACCTGACAGTGACTTCTGTCAGCTGCAGATAATCCTGCAGGGCAGCAGGAGCCGTGCAGGGAACCCCAAACCCCACCTGTGTTACCTGCAAACTGCACGAGGAACATGGCAAGGTGCTCATCCCAAGGCAGGAGCTCAGCCAGCTCTCCCACTGCCCCCAGCTCGCCTTTGGGGCTGAAAATCCCAGTGCCAGGCTGAGCTGCCTCGCCCAGCTCCCAGCACAAGAGCAAAGCTGGGAGCCAGTGGCAGCAGAACTGCCCCAGGGCAGGCAGGACAGCCCAGGGTGAGAGCCCAGGCTGGCACCCAGCAGCTCCACGTGTCCCCATCCATCTCCTGTCACTGACACCCACAGGCAGGTTCCAGGATGCAGGGGAAGGAGGCAGATGAGCAGGTGGGGAGGCAATTAACAGCCAGAGTCTCTGAATTTGCCAGGGATTTCATCCATCACTGCTCTAAGCACTGGCACGCAGCTCAGTGAACCCTGTGTGCGTGCCCGAGATTAGTGGCCTTTGCACTGCAAGATTAATTCCTGGTAATCCTTGATGGGAAGAGGCACACTGCTCGCTTTCCTTCATTCTGGAAGCTTGTATTTGAAAGAAATATATTAATTTCAGGCAGCTAATTATTCTAGCAGGGCTGTATAAAACCAAGGGACACAAAGAGCCCCTTGTCCTTTGTGCCCAAGTATGCAGCAGTCAGCAACCCCAGTCAGGGACACCAACCTGCAGAGTTTCCACAAAAATACAGCCCCAGCAGCAGAAACAGGGGGATTTGACCAAGTCCTGTATGAGCTGTGCTCTTCACTCAATGCTATAACCCAAAACAAAGGGGAAAACTCCTTAGCAGCATGTGTGTGCACAAATGTGTCACCAGCAGTGACCTAACACAGCCCTCGGTGCTTGCCAACAGCAGAACCTGCCATGCCCCCACCCCAAATCATTAAATATTCCACGGAAGGCTTTAGGATGCTCACAAGGCTCTGCCAAACCACCCTCCCTCTGCACACACATCTAGGAATTCTGACCCTGTCATTTCCAGGGGGTGCAGGGCAGGCAGCTCAGTCCCATCCCTTTCTGTCCTTCCAGACTCCCTCAGCACTCCTGGAGAGCAGCATCCAGCAAATGCCACCTCAGAACAACACTCAACTGCTCCTATTTCCAGAAATATCCTTTTGAAAAGCTAGAAGAAGAAAGCTGATGGGTCAATGGATGCAGGAGTAACTACACAGAGCTACTGGGGAAGAAGAAAAAAAAAAGAGGAGAAAAAAAAAAAAGGGGAAGGGGAAGACACAAAGAAAACTCCAGCAGAGCCAGCAGTCAGGATCATCAGAAAATCCCAGGGCAAAAGCTTGGACTGATGGGCAAGAGACCCTTGTGCAAAGCCAGCAGCAGTGTGAGGAACTGCTGGCTGAGAGTGGAGCAGCTGGACAGGATGGACATGCTGGAACTGGAACAATGTCAGCAGAAAAGTTGGGGATTAAGGCAGAAATCTCACACCATCTTTGGAAGGTATACAGAATACCTCAGCAGCAACACCTGATCTTTGCAGGGACTCGGTGATTGAGCCTCATCCCTGCCACGAGCTCCAAACCCATGACCTTCAACACAGAAACCCGACCTCAGCTCCCACACAGCTTTCAACAACTCAGCTCAGGGCCTTTTTAATGAGATCCTCAAAATTCCTCAAATAAGCCTTGAAGAAACAGAGAACCCAGCCCCTTGGCTTCCAGCACAGGGAGGAGTACGGCTGGAGTGAGAGGAACACAAGTGGGAGGGACAAACTCCTACCCCGGGTCACCTCCATGCTTTCCCACCATCCCACAGCTCTGCTGCAACTTCCTGCAGGAAAATAAGGAAAAATGCAATGGCTAATTAATGTAGCTGCAGGGGAGGTAAGGCTGGTGTAAACTGACAAGGCGTGTACCCACGGATTAATGTTTGTGTAACAAACACGGGGCACTAAAGAACAACAGACATCACTGGGAACAGCACACAGCACCAAAACAGGAGGAAAATAAAAGAGTAAGAGGCACATAAACTAGAGAAGCTCGATGTAAATGCTGAAGGAACCAAATAAATACATGCATGTGCATGTCTGAGTTCCAGCCCGGGGCTGTGGGCACCAGCACAGCTCCCCGTGCTGCCCACGGACCGTGTGTGGCAGCAGGGAGCCAGCCCAGCCCCCGAGAGCCTGGGCAGCCAGAGGAGCACAGCCGGGAGCTGCTGCCACCTTCACCCCTTCTGTGACCTGCTTTTGGGCCACCAGAGTGATTTATTTATGTGCAGCCCATTTCTCCTCGTGCCACTCTCACGGGATCACCAGGACTGAGAGAGACCTTCGAGACCACCCAGCAGCACCACAACAGCCCCTAAAACACATCCCCGAGTGCCTCTTGGACACCTTCAGAGACGGTGCCTGCACCCCGAGCAATTTATTCCAATAGGTAGGGAAAGGATAGTTACTAATTCCTAAACTGACTTACTAATTCCTACCCTGAGCCCTCCTTGGCACCACTCGAGGCCATTCCCTCTCACCTGGAGCAAACACGACGTGGCACAAAGTCCCGGCCCACGGCTGTCCCTGCTGTCAGCGGGTTCTGCAGAGCCCCCTTTTCCCCAGCTGCTCTCCCTGGACACTCTCCATCTTTCCTGGTGTAATTTTAATGTCTTTGTGAAAATATTTCAACTACCACTGAACCCAGCCAGCGGCCCAGGCGCTTCCCATATAGAATATTTCCTACACAGCGTCCCCACACCCGCACGGACCCGGAGCCCTGCGGGTGTCCCCGCCGGCCTTCCCCAAACCCCGACGGCTCCCGCGGGGCTCTTCAGGCCCTCACAAAACCCCGCGGCTGGGAGGAGGCCAATCCTGCCCGGGGAGCGGCCGCAGGGGAACGGAGCGCGGGGCGGCCCCTCAGCAGAGCCGGGCCCCGGTACGGGAGCGCTGCGGCCCGAGCCGCCGCTCGGCCTCTCGCTCCGGGGCTCCGGGGCAGGGCGAGGCCGGGGCGGCCGCGCTCCCCGCAGTGAGACCCGCGATGTTCGTACCCGCGATGTTCGTGCTCGCGATGTTCAGATCCTCGATGTTCGTGCCCGCGATGTCCGGGCCCGCGATGTTCGGACCGCCGCTCCCCCCGCGCCCCGCACTCACCGCCCGGCCCGGCCCGGCCGCTCCCGCACGCGCCGACGCTTCCGCCGCACGCCCCGCCCCG
>JAOTQP010000099.1:19351360-19362943 GCA_026413545.1 Cichladusa arquata
CGGCCCCAGCAGCACCGGGACAGACAGAGCCCGCACCGGGACCGGCACCGCCCGCCCCGGGACAGAGCGAGCCCCCCCGGGGACCGGCACCGGGACAGACAGAGCCCGCACCGGGACCGGCAGCGCCCGCACCGGGACCGGCAGAGCCCGCACCGGGACCGGCACCAGCAGCACCGGGACAGACAGAGCCCGCACCGGGACAAACAGAGCCCGCACCGGGACGGGCACCGCCCGCACCGGCACAGACAGAGCCCCCACGGGGACCGGCACCAGCAGCACCGGGACTGGCACTGCCCGCACCGGGACCGGCACCGGGACCGCCCCCACCCCAACCCCGCCGCACCCCCACGCTGTCTCTGGCAGCGGTCCCGGTGCTCCGGGGAGAAATTCCCCCTTGAGCCTGGAACCGGCGCGGACCCGCCCTGCAGGGACTCCTCCTCGTAGGAACCAAATCCGGCTAAAGCCCCTCCCTTCTCCACCCTGTGAATCCCCCACTCCGGCCAAATAAGCCCAAAAAGAGCGTAAGAAAAACAGGTAACACCTCCTCCCCAGCCCACGGACAGGAACACTGCTCCGGGACCAGCTTCTCCCTAACAGGAACTTTTATTAAGAAAGCTTTAAACAAATCCACGATAAATCACCCCAACACTGCGGTGGATTCCACACCGTGGAATCCAGAAGATGCTGGGTGGGCACAGGGTGGCCCACGAGGCCAGACAAGACACCCAGCAGCAAGAGGGGGACACTGCCCCAGGGATTTAGGGAAGGGAGCATCCAGCTGCTCCCAGCCTTCACTGCTTGACACCCTCCACGGCCAAAGGACAAAGCCCTGTCCCAGCCAGCAGCAGAGACAGCACGGAGAGCCCCGGCCCAGGGCAGGATGAGAGGCAAGGGCAGCTCCCAGGTGACAGGTCCAGCTGTGGCACCCCAGGAGCTCGGAGCAGGAGTGGGCAGGCTCGCCCCAGGCGCTCACACAGGGCTCAGCAGCGGCCAGAGTCTCTGTCTCTGGCAGAGCCCCGCTCCCTGTGCCGGGAATGGGACTCCCGGGATCGGCCGGCCCTGGGGGACACGTCCTGCCGGCTGCCGTGCCCGTCGCCCCTCCTGCCAGCCTCCTCCCTCCTCTCCCGCTCCTCCCAGGAGCTCTTGTCGCCCCTCCTGTCCGAGTGCCGCTGGTGCCGCCGCTGCTCCTCCTCCCGCTGCGTCCTGCTCCCGCCGCTGCCGCCGGCGTAGCGCTCGTACCCGGGGTCCTCCTTCTCCTTCTTGATCCTGATCCTGCCGTGGGGCTCCTCCGTGCTCGCCCGCTTCCCAGCCGGCGGGCTCGGCTGTGCCCGCTCTGCTCTGCTCCGCTGCTTCTCTGCAGCCGGGGTTCACATTTTGGGATGGACCAAACTCCGGGAGCACCTTGCTCCCCACGGTTCCCCGGCACCATCCCAACTCCTCCCTCCATCCCATTTCCCAGCCTGCTTCCCCCTCAGGGAGATCCCACTCCACTTGCAACCACAACTTTTTCTCCTCCAGCTACAGCCATCCCACTTCTCTCTTTAACACTCATATCATGTTCTTCCCAGCAAGGCTGGGCATTTCCACATACCCAGAATGCTGGGAACCTCCCTTTCATTGCCCTTCCTCAGCCATGTTGTGATCCACTCTGTGGAAATTACCTCTCCCCACCTCAGGACTCTTCCTTCTCGGCTCTCCTTCTTCTCCCTCATCTTTGAGCATCTCCTCAGCACTCTATAGCAACACTTTATTCCCACTCCCATTTTGTGCCCTTTGTTCTTCTCTCCACGCAGACTCCAGCCCCCAAACCCTACCACGGGCACTCCCACCTGCGATCCAGCCTGCCAGGCACACTCCTCACCTTTCTGCTTTTTCACGGGCACATCCTCATCCTCAGAGGGGGAGTCGGACGAGGTGTGAGGAGGCGTTTTGACCCCGCAGCCCTTGGCATCGAGGGCCCTGGTCACCTCATCCCAGTCCTCGGACTCCTTGGGGGGCCGGTAGTTGGCCACATGGTCCACGCGGATGGTCCGGCCCTTGATCTGCGGGCCAGGCAGTCACTGCCACTGTCACTGTCACTGCCACTGTCACCGGCGGCTCTCAGCGAGCCGCGGCAGCACCCGAGCCCCACTCACCTTGATCCCATTGAAGTTATCCACAGCCAGGATGGTGCTTCTCTGGTCCTCATAGCACAGGAAGCAGAAGCCCTTGGACTTGCCGCTCTTCTTGTCCCGCACGAGGTTGATGTTGACGATCTCGCCGTACCTGTGACACACGCAATGGCAGCGCCGGCGGCGGCGCGGGGCCGGGGCCGGGGCCGGGGCCGGGGCCGGGGCCGGGGCCGCGGCACTTACTGCGAGAACACGCAGATGACATCGCCCTCCGTCAGCTGGTAGTGCAGCCCGCCTGCGGGGAGAGGGGAGGGGAGGAAGGGGCCTGCAGCACCGGTACCGGCACCGCCGCCGCCCCTGGCCCGGCCCGTACCCACAAAGATCCAAGCGCTGTCCTTGTACTCCGCGTGCCACGACACCGCCTCCTGCACGCCCAGCTCCGCCTCCCGCGCGTTCAGCTCATTGATCAGCTTCACCTTGGTCAGGGGGCTGCGGGCGAGGCACCGTCAGGACCAGGACCAGGACCAGGACCAGGACCAGGACCGGGACCGGGACCGGGACCAGGCCCAGGCTCCCCCCACACCCCCACACCTACTTCATGGCGGCGGCGGCGGCGCGCACTGCGCCTGCGCGCGGCACCGCCCCGCCCCGAGCCGAGGCGGACATAGCCGAGCGCAGCCGAGCCGACCGATTATAGCCGAGTGGCGCCGAGCGTGGCCGAGTCGGGCCGATTGTGACCGAGTCAGGTCAATAATTACCGAGATACCCGAGCACGGCCGAACAGGGCCGACCGTAGCCGAATCGGACCGATTGTAGCCGAGGCTACACACCGAACCGGACCGATTGTGGCCGAGCGGGGCCGATTCCAGCCGAAGCGGGCGATTGTAGCCGAGCGCTGCGGGCCGAAGCGCACCGATTGCGGCCGAGCCGGGCCGATCAGAGCCGATTGCGGCCGAGCCGCGCCGATCGCGGCCGATCGCGGCCGGCCGGGCTGAGGCGCAAAGCAAGAGTCGGAGCGCAGGGGGCTCAGAGCCTTTATTGGGGCCCGGGCGGGTCCCGCTCAGCACGGGCAGGAGCCTTTCCCGCTGGCCTCGTCCGGCCGCCGGGGCTGCGGCTGGGGCTGCGGCGGCCAGCCCTCCGCGTCCCGGCAGGGCAGCGAGCGCTGCGCCTTCAGCCGGCACACCAGGCACATGAAAATCGCGTCCACGTTCTGGCTCTCCTGCGGGTCCTTGGCCGAGGTCTCAAACAAAAGCATGTTGTGAGCGTCGGCGAACTTGAGGGCCAGGCTGGATGGCACCTGGATCAGGTCCTTCAAGTCACACTTGTTCCCCACCAGCACCCTGGGGACGAGCGGGGGCACAGCGTGCCCGTTGCACTCCTCGATCCACGTCTTGAGGTTGGTGAAGGAGCTCATCTTGGTCACGTCGTACACGAAGACCACGGCGTGCACGTTGCGGTAGTAGTGCTCCACCATGCTCTTCCGAAACCTCTCCTGCCCGGCCGTGTCCCACACCTGCACCTGGGAAGGGAAGCGCAGGAGAACGGAGCATACAGCAGTGTGGAGCAGGGGGGCTTCCTGCTCTCTGGCTTTTAGAGTCCCAGCGTGGCTTGGACTGGAAGGGAATTTAAACATCAAGCAGTCCATGGGCATGCCATGGGCAGGGACACCTTCCACTAGCCCAGTTTGCCCCAAGCCCCAATGTCCAGCCTGGCCTTGGACACTACCAGGGATCCAGGGGCAGCCAGAACTTCTCTGGGAACCTGTGCCAGGGTCTCCCCACCCTCACAGCCAGGAATTTCTTTCCAAACCTGTTCTCCTTCAGTTTAAGGCCATTGTCGTTTCCCTCCATCCCTTGTCCCTCTCCCGATCTCCTGGAGCCCTTTTAGGCACTGGAAGGGGGTCTAAGGTCTCTCCCGAGCCTTCTCTTGTCCAGGCTGAACAAGCCCAGCTCTCGCAGCCTGGCTCCAGAGCAGAGGGGCTGCAGCCCCCAGAGCATCTCTGCAGCCTCCTCTGGACTCCCTCCAACAGATCCATGTTATTTGTGCACCAAATCCTACGCCACGAACGAGAACACTGACGATTTCACAGAGGAAAAGAGAAAACGAGGAGGGGGAGCCACCCTTTGTGTAGGAGCACAGTGGGAGGGCCAGCAGCTCTGTGGGGATGGGTGAGGAGCCAACAGAGCTCATGGGGGAGGATTAAAGAACAGAACATCACAGGTGACATTGTAGACCACCTGGCCAGGAAGAGCAAGCAGATGAGGTGCTCTGGGGACACTGAGCAGCAGCCTTGTGTTTGCAGCCCCTGGTTCTCACAGAGAACTTCAGCCACCCCAACACCTCCTGGAAGGACAGCCCAGCAGGGCACAGGCAATCCAGAACATTCCAGCACACCATCGATGGCAACTCCCTGACCCGAGTGACAGAGATGGCAGGAGGCCTCTGGGCTGGGTGAGCAGGAGGTGAAGCTGGATTGGGAACTGGCTGAATGTCTGGGCCTGGACTGTGCTGGTCAGTGACACCAAGTCTGGGTGAACGCTGCTGACCAGCAGAGTGCCCCAGGGGTCAGTCTGGGTTATCCTGGAAATGGTTGGTAGCCTGGAAGTGGCAATTTCCCAGTTAATCTGAATTACCCAGGGAGATAGTACCTGCCTCTGAGCCTTTCCAATTGAAAAACACTGAGCTGCTGCTCTGTCCTGTCAGGGCCAGTCTCACCCAGGCAGAGCAAGAGAGGGAGGGTCCCTCTCCCACCTCTCACCTCCTCTCTTGGATACATATCCCAGGAAAAGGCTGGTTTGCTGCACTGCCTCCCACCCCTGCCCACTGGAGCTCAAATCAGATCCAAAGGTAGAAAACCTGGCACCATTTTCCAGATAGTGGCAGCAAACAGGCTCCATGCCAGCCTGCACCACAGCTCACACCAGCGTGGCTCCGTGGGGCTGGACAGAGCTGGGGAGGGCAGGGACAATGAGCACCTCTAAAGGAGAGAGGGAAAAACATTCATGGACAGCCCAGGAGCACAAACAAAGCTCTCACCCACCAACACAAGCTCTGGTTTTGTTATGAGTTCAACTTTTGCTCAGCCATCTGTCAGTAGAGCAGCGAGGTTTGCTCATCCAGCACCAGCCTCGGGGGCCGTGGGTGCAGATCCCACAGCTGGGCAGGCCAAGCTCCACCACAAGCTCTGCTCCTGGGTGGTTTCTACCAGAGGCAGATTTGCTCTGACACACCAGCCAGAGCTCTCCAGGCCTGGGCTGATCATTCTTTACAGGTGTCACACCAGCCTTCAGAAGCAAATTCACCCTGCTGCAGTGGCAGCTCCAGGTGCAGCTGGGAGCAGGTTCAGCACCGCTGCCTCTGGCCTGTGGCAGCTCTCAGCCTCCCTGCTGCCAGCCCACCGCCCTCTGCCTCCCCAGCCCCCCTGGCTGTGCACAGAGCTCTGTCCCCATCCCTCCACAGCTCTGCCCTCCGCTGCTCCGGTGTCTGGGGCTGGAGCCACCCCGGTGATCCAGCTGTGCCCACGGCAAGGCTGGCGGTGACTCACCCCGAGCCATCGCTTCTGATCTCTGCAGGCTCAGGGCAGCCCCAGAAACAGTGACAAGGCAGCAGGGACTGGTCCAGGGGCATCGCTGCAACACAGGGATGAGAATCCTCCCCTGGCCCTGTTCCCTCCCTCCAACTGGGATGAAAGGAAAAGCCCCCAGGAGGAGTTTGGCAAGAGGCAGGGATGGGGACCGGCTGCCATCGCTGCTGGGGCTGCCGGGGGGACGGAGCGGGGACAGAGCGGGGCTCACTGGGGATGGAGCGGGGCCACCGGGGCTGAGTGGGACCCTCCGGGGCCGGTGTGGGACCCACCGGGGGCTGAGTGGGACCCTCGGGGGGCTGAGTGGGACCCTCCGGGGCCGGTGTGGGACCCTCCGGGGCCGGTCTCAGCCCGCCCGGAGCCGCCGCGGGGCCCACCTTGATGCGCTCCCCCTCGATCTCCACCGTCTTCTCGCGGAAATCCACGCCGATGGTGGCCTCGGTCTTGCCGGGGAAGGTGCCCCCGCAGAAGCGGAAGGTCAGGCACGTCTTGCCCACGTTGGAGTCTCCGATCACGATGATTTTGAAGATGCGGGTCTGCACGTAGGGCTCCAGCGCGGGGTCGGGGCCCGGCGGCCGCCCCCCGCCGCCGCCCGCCGCCATCCCTCCCGCACCGCTGCCGCCTCACCGGCTCATCGGGCACCGCGGACCGGCACCGGCACCGGCACGGGCACGGCTCCGGATAGCGGCACCGGCACCGCTCGTCTCCGCCCCACGCCCCAGCTACGGCACAGCGCGTCCCCGCCCCGCGGACCGGCACCGGCACAACACGGCTCCGCCCCACGCACCGGCACCGGCGCAGCGGCACCGGCACAGCCCCGCCCCGCACACCGGCTACGGCACCGCACGGACCCGCCCCGCGTACCGGGACCGACACAGCCCCACGGACCGGGACCGGCACCGCAAGGTTCCACCCCGCACACCGGCTACGGCACCGCACGGTCCCGCCCCGCACACTGGCACCGGCACGGCCCCACGGACCGGGACTGGCACCGCAAGGTTCCGCCCCGCGTACCGGGACCGGCACCAGCTCCGCCCTGCGCTCCCCGCTCCGGCACCGGCACGGCCCCACGGACCGGGCACCGAGTGCCTTCAGCCCGGGCAGCGCGGGCATCCCCAGCGGAGCCGCACGGAGGGAGCGAGAGACCGAGGGGCACAGCGAGGCGGGACCGGACACCGGGGACACCAACACCTGCACGTTCCCGGTGCCGAGAGCACCGCGGGACACCGACACCCGCACATTCCCAGTGCCAAGAGGTGCCAGAATGACCCTCTCCATGTCCGGCTGGGCAGCCACGGCCCCCGTGTGCCACCATCAGAGTCCCTCCTGTCCCCAAGGAACAGGGCAGCACCCACGGCACGGGGGCTGCAGCAGGAAGGACGCACACAAGGATTGCAGAAGTGAGGGGAGCAGGTGACGATCTGCAGGAGGAGAGAACCATGGCAGGAGGGGATGAGGGGACTCAGGTCAGCTGGACTGGGACAGAATCAGGCTGTGGGGACGGATGGGAACATGGGGCAGAGCCCCAAGGGGTGCATTGCTCCTGCTCACACAGCCCAGGCACTCCCAAAAAAGCTCAAAGCCCCCCACAATGGGCCTCTGGAAGGTGACTCCTCCACTGCCAGCACTGATGGGACCTGCAGGAGCTGGAGGCTCCTTCCCAGAGACCCACAGTGGTCACCTCCACCCCAGTGTCAGTGCTCATCTGCTTCCAGCAGCATGGACATGAAACAGGGTGCTGAGCCTTGCAGCAGGTGGAAAAGCCTCAGAAAGCTGAGTCTGATGAAACACATCCCCCCTTTCCCAGTTTGGTCACATCTGCAGGTCTGCACTGCTGGATGAGACCCGCTGTCTGACCATGGCACTGTCCTGCCCTCGGAATAAAGAGCAGCCACACAGATTGTCCACAGTGAGGCTCACACTTGTTTTGGCCCACAAAGAGAGCTCAGTTGAGAGACCCAATGGGCACCACAGCCCCACAGAACCATTTCTGACCACTCCCAGCTACTTCTGACCTGGCCAGAAACCCGTGGATCAAATGAGAGATGAGGACATCACAGAGTGACTGCTCATCCATCTCCCTGTGCAAGGAGACCCCAAGGAGGCCCAGGACCAAGCCTGTCTCTCCTCAGGGCTTGATCCTCCCTGCTCAGGCTGGCTTCCCACCCCTCCACAGCACCACCAGGAATGGGAGGAAAGTGCTTTTAACAGAGACAATGCTGTCCAGGAATTCCCTGAAGTTTTTATTCACAGAAGCTGCTTGTCAGGGACTTGAGGTTCTTGCTTTTTCTTCTTCCCAGTTTCCGGCTTGCCCAGCCTGTGGAACAAGATGCCAGTGTCAGGTCCAAGCTGCCTGCCCTCAAAGGGACATGGCTTTCCATGGTAGCGTGCCAGGAAGGTCAGCCCGGAGAGGCCCCTCTCCCCTGGCCCCACAGCCAGCCGGGCCAGCAGCCTGTGGGCCGTGTGCGGCACCACGGGCTGCAGCAGCGTCCCGTACACGCGCAGGCACTCCAGCGTCACGTGCAGGATGGTGTCCAGCCACAGCTGCTCCCCAGCCTCCCTCCGCTCCAGCTTCCAAGGCCTGTGCCTCTGGAAGAAGCCATTGGTCTGCCTCACACACTGGGCAATGCATTCCAAAGCCTTGTAGATCTGGAAGCTTTGGAAATAACCGTCCACCTGCGCAGGCAGCGCGGCCACCGCGGCCACCAGCTCGTAGTCCTCAGCACACGCCCTGCCTGCACCCTTGGCCTCCCTGCAGCCCAGGACCTTTGGGAAACAGGGCTCTGAGAAGCGTGGGTAGGTGTTGCTGGGGTTAATGCTGGGGGCTGTCGAGCGATTCAGCAGCCCCCCGAGCGCGTCCGCCAGCTCTGAGTTCACCACCTTCACCACCTTCTCATCGTAGTAGTCACAGTCCCTCTCGGGGACGCCCTGCCGCAGCAGGAAGTACCTGAACCCATCCACGCCAAACCGCCCCACGCACACGCCGGGCTCCACCACGTTGCCCAGGCTCTTGGACATCTTCTGGCCCCTGACAGTCCAGTGGGAGTGCACCAGGATGCGCTCGGGGGGCTGCAGCCCCGCCGCCAGCAGCAGCGCCGGCCAGTAGAGCGCGTGGAACTTGAGGATGTCCTTGCCCACCACGTGGTGCGCCGCCGGCCACCACGGCCCGTGGCTCTCGGGGTAGCCCAGCACGCTCAGGTAGTTCACCAGGGCGTCCACCCAGACGTAGATGGTCTGGCTGGGGTCACCGGGCACGGGGATGCCCCACTGCAGCCGGCGGCGCTCGCGGGACACCGACAGGTCCGGCAGGTCCTCGTCCAGCCAGCGCAGCACGCGCCGGTAGAAAGGGCTGGGAACGATGGCACGGGGGTTGTCCCTGAGCCAGCTCTGCAAGGGATCCCGGAACGCTGAGAGCCTGAACATGTAATTCTCCTCCTTGGTCCAGTGCACCTGGGACAGCCGGAGAGGAAAGGGTTACAGCCCCAGAACAGGCTGGCAATCTGCACACACCATTCTCATTGCACACTGCCGTGTCTGGGTGTCATCCCATGCACCTTTCCAAGGCACTGCCTCCTTGGGATCCCCAGGAACACACCTGGGGACTCAGGCACCTGGGATGGTTCAGCATCCCACTTCTAAAAACACTTGTAACCCTGGGAAGGAACACCTTTCCACCTGCCAGGTTGATGGGATATCAAAAAGGAGTAAGGGAGATGAGACTACACCTTCTGAACAGCATAGTTTTGCAATAATAGTGGTAAATCATGAAAAGACATTGTAATTCCTGCCCCAATGCCACCCCTGGTGCCTGCCTTTGTTCTCCCGGGGCTGTACTCCTCTTTTTCCTCAGTTTATGCTTTAATGCATCGAAGTCACTAACTTTGTGTGCTTACAGCACTGACAGCACTTCTCCCCCACAGTTAAATCCATTAAATGACACATTTAGCTAAACCAGTGAAAACTTGGTGGGTGGATGTGGTACGAGTGAGCTGTGTAAGGCACTCAGGGATCCCTGGCTGGGTCAGCAATCTTGCAGTGTGCAAGGAAGACCTGAAGAGCATCATTCAAAGACAAACTGTGTGTCCTCACCCCCAGGCTCCAGTGGATGCCAGAACTCCCTCACTCACCACAAGTCTGGGGTTTATGGCATGTGCAAACTCCCCCTTTTCCTTCACAAAATTCCCAAGGAACAAACTGCCCAACTGCCTCTTCCAGGCTGGAGATAAACCCTCCCATTCCTTCCTACCCCACTGCAAGAGCTTCTCTGCTCCATGCACACTCCTGTTCCTTGGACAGTTCAACACAGGCAAGGCTGGGAACTGCTCCCAGGGTACGCTTGACTTTGAAGTCTGCTGATTGTTTTAGGTCTAAAGAATGATTACTTTGCCTGGAAACTCATCATTTCCTCTATCTTAGATTAACTTTCTCAGAATAACTTTCTCAAGAGTTACCATTTGCCAATACAGCCCTTTCTGTGTGGACCACCACCCCCACAACCCAACCTCATACAAATACCACAGGAGCATAACCTGTGCTGACCTCTGAGCAGGACTATCTGTAACTGCTGCATTAAATCATGTAACTCTACACCTTCTAGAAAACAGTGGCAGAGAGATGCTGGGGAAGGTACCACACTCCTGTGGCTGACCACAGGCAGGTGATGTTACAGTGCTTTATGCAGGGCCAATACGCATTCAAGAGATGGGTAAGTGTCCAGAAGCCAAACTGAACTGTCTCACAAAACAGGTCTGAAACTCTGAATCCTCAAGGACCCCTCAGTTAAATACACCCTTCTCCTCCTGTTCAGCTAACTTGTCTCATCACCCCAGAGAACACCATTCCCAGGCCAGCAGGGGAGGAATCCTTCCCGTTGCATGTACCTGCGATGTGCACCGGCCAGGTGGGCTCTGACACACACTCTATTGAAATATAGGTGACTCTCAGCCAGCACAAGCATTACAGGAAGCACGGAACACCCCAAATCTGAGGGTGGCAGGTTCCTGCAGTGCCCCTGCAGTGCTCCTGCAGCCCTTTACCTCGTGGCCACTCTCCAAGGACACCTTGCAGGGGCGGCCCTGGCCGTCCGTGCGCTCAGCCAGCTGGCTCTCGGGCAGGAAGCTCTCCTCGGGCGTGCAGTACCAGCCCTCGTAGGAGCCCTTGTAGAGCACCCCAGCATCGCCCAGGGCCCCCCAGAAATGGCGCACGGCTCGCTGGTGCCGCGGCTCGCTGGTGCGGATGAAGTCGGTGTAGGCGACGCCGGCCCGGGTCAGCGCCTGGCGGAACAGCCCCGAGACGCGCTGGCAGAGCTCGGCGGGCGATGTCCCCGCCGCGGCCGCCGCCTGCTGGATCTTCAGCCCGTGCTCGTCCGTCCCTGAAACGGAGAGAGGCCGTGGGGAGAGCCTGGAGCCCCGCGGAGACACGGGGGGCTGGGGACATGGGGAGGGGATCGGACAGGAGAGGGGATCAGCCCTGGGGAGGGGGATCAGTCCCGACAGAAGGGGATCAGCCCTGGGGATGGGATCAGCCCTGGGAATGGGGGCTCGGGCCAAGAGAGAGAGTCAGCCCCGGGGATGGGGCTCGGAGCAGGAGAAGGGGTCATCCCCGGGAATCGAGGCTCGGGCCGGGGGCTCGGGTCATCCCCGGGAATCGAGGCCCGGGCCGGGGGCTCGGGTCATGCCCGGGGCCGGGGCTCGGAGCGGGGCTCTGGCTGACCCGTGCAGAGCCGGGCCGGGCCGGCGGCGCGCAGGCGGCGGTGGCGGAGCAGCGCATCGGCCAGCAGCGCCGAGTACAGGTGCCCGATGTGCGGCGGCCCGTTCGCGTAGAAGATGGGCGTGGAGAGCAGCAGGCGGCGGCCGGGCGCGGTGCCGGTGCCGGTGCCGGTGGCGGTGG
>JAOTQP010000099.1:19364324-19405888 GCA_026413545.1 Cichladusa arquata
CCACATGGCGGCAGCGGCGGCACCATCGAGGCGGCGGCGCGGAGCGGAGCGGCCGCCCGGAAGCGGCGGGAGGCGCGTGCGCGGCGGGGCAGGGCCGGGCCGGGCCGGCGGGACCGCGACACAGACCCCGAGACAGCGGCGGCGACCGGCGACATGTTCCGGGCGGGCCTGGCGCGCGCCCTGCGCCCCCCGCCGCGGGGACGCGCACACGCGGGTCAGTCTCGGCACCGGGACAAGGACCGGACCGGGAGCGGGGGGGCACCGGGCGCGATTCCCGCCGCTCCGATCGCGGCCCGCTGCTGCAGCCCGAGGCCCGGGGCCGGTCCCGGTGCCGGTGCCGGCCGGGAGCGCAGTGTGCGGAGGGCAGCGGGCCGGGCGGGATGCGGGATGCGGGATGCGCGATGGGGCGCGGGCGCCGAGCTGCGGGTGCTGCGGGAGCGCGTTCGGGACAGCGGCGGTGCCCGGAGCTGGCCGGCAGCTCGGTTTTCGGGTGCTGCTGGCTGTGCTGCGGGTTTAGTCACGGATTAGTGCCTCGAGGCAGGGGTGAGGCGGGTTTGGCTCGCCGGGCAGGCGGAGGTGGGGACTGAGGCATCCCGAGCCTCTCCCGGGAGCGCCCGGCGCTCGGAGCCGTGCCCGCTCCGGTCGGGCCGCTGGCTTTGTGATTTTGGTGATGGAGGAATGAAACGCGGAGCAGCGGCTCAGCCAGGGGCGCTCCGCTGCTGTTGTGCGCCTGGCTCTGCGCGTTCCCACCGGGGATGCCCTTTCTGCCAGCAAACCCCCGCTCCTCGCTGGCGCTTTGTCCCGGTGAATGAGCCGTGTGAGCGGAGAGCCCGGGGCCGGTGTCACCATCCCTGCTGCCCGTCCTGGTCTGGCTTTTGCTGGAGCCAAGTGCGTCCTCGGACAGGAGAGGCCTGGAGGAGGTGTAGGAACCACCAGTTCACATCTGTCCAGCTGCAGGAGCCTTTCCAGCTGCTGGAGATGCTGCTGCTATCAGTCACTTCAGTTCCCCCTTGATCTCACAGATATTTTGGTCTCCACAGCTGCCCAGAGCACACTGTTGTGACTCAGGATAAAGCCCCGTGGTCGCTCAGATGTGGGGCTGGGTTTTCCAAAGGATGAATTTGTTTGGGTTGAGAGCTGACTTAGTCTCTAAATTTCCAGACTTACCTCTGTGTTGACAGTGTTTTTGTGTTGTTTCTCCAATAAATTGTGTTCCTTAGGCCCGTTGTTGCAGCGCTGGAATGTGCCCCCAGACCTGCAGCTGAGCAGACAAATGGCTAGCACAGGCGTGCCTGGGCAAAAGGGCAGTAATTCGGTTTTTGTCCTTATTGTGGGCTTGTCGGCCCTAGGAACGGGTGCCTATGTAAGTAGAAAGGTGGTTCCTGGGAAGAAGCCCCAATCCATCTCTCCTGTCGAGCGTTTGCTGTATTCCAGCTCTCTTCACTCAGCTTTTGATCTCTGTAGCTTTATCTCTGTTTCCTCCTTCAGAAAACTTCAAGGGGAGCTAAATGGAAATTAATTTCTTGTGATTACTTGGGTTTTATCTGTAATTTCAGTTACCTTTTATGTTTTTTTTACCTTAAAGGCACTCTTGGGTTTTTTTTTGTTATGACAGCCACAGCTCTGTCTGTTGTCTTGTATGAGACAAACAATTCCTTGCCAAATCTCGGTTCAGAGCATTTGTTTAAGTTGTGTGAGTATACCAAACCAACCCCCAGCTGGGGAGCATTTTTGTTCTGCTTGGAAAGGATAAAGTTCTGCAGCCTCACTGAAAGAGTAAATGACATTCCCAGAGAGCATTGCCTGGGAGTGGATAGATCCCAAGTTTACACCACACAAATCTTTGTTTACAAGCTCTTTATCTAGGAGGATCATATTCTTTAAAAGTTCCAAATTCCAATTTATTCCTAAGGAAGTTTCTGAGAAAGGGGAAAAAAAATCAAAACAGTGAATGGAAGAAAAATGTTTTCCTATTTCCTTTAAATATAATTCTTTCCTGTGCCCTGCTGCCCTTTTTTTTTTGGCAGACAAGGTAGCTGAAATTACAAAGCGCACTCTGCATTTCCCAAGACCTGTTTAATCCAGAATCCTTCCTAATATTCAGCTCTTTCCCTCTTCTCTTCCATTGCCTGTCTTCCCCTGCAGTTTTGCAATGCCATCAGCTAAGATGCCCTTCTAGATCCCTGACGTCTTCAGGTGTTCCTGGCAAAGCTGGCAGCAACCTCTTGTTATACTTAATAGTGGGAGGAACAGTCACTGGGACAGGAGTTTATGTAAGACACTTCTCTAAAGGTGTTTGTGGGGTGGGAGGGTGGAGGGGGGCACCTGTCTGTACCTCCCACCCTGTGACCCTTCACTTCCAGCCCTCTTCCTGCTCCCTGGCCTCAGGTACTTCATTTTCAAGGGACATTGCCAAATAATTTGTGGCTACAAATTGAATATTTTCAGGTGGTGCTGTTCTTAGTGGGGAAACCTGCCTTAGAATTAACCTTTGCACATTAAGTACATCTAAACTCAAGCTGGCCATCTTTGGTTTGTGACTGTGTAAGGGCACAAATTATTAATTAGTGCACCTCTCCTGACATCAGTAATGCTGGCATGCAGAGAAGGAAATAATACCTGAATATGTGTGCTAAAGGGAAGGCAAGAAAACTTATCCAACTTGGAGATTTCCTCAAGGAAGAGCACTGAAACATCACCCCATGTCCTGGCAAAGTATAGTTGTGCTTCTGACTAGAAAGAACTTGACATTGTCCCACTGGAAATGTTTATCCTCAAGGCCTGATCTGGTGTTTTGCCTGTGCATAATGGTGTTTTTTCCTAAAGGATCAGGTTTAATTTGCTGTATGCTGCCCTTTGGACTCGCTTAAAACCTTCCTGATTCTGCTTGTAAAAGCAGAGGTGGTTTGTTAACCTTGGCTTTTCTGTCTTTGAGCAAAAGGCTTTAAAAATACCTTTATCTATTTAAAAATACCTTTACCAACAAGTTCTTATTTTCTAATATTTCTGACATTTCTCCAGTTCCCTGGACAGGCTTTTGTCCTGTGCTCTTTTTTGTGCCTGGCATTAAATTCCTCCATTCTTGTTTGAGGCTATTTGCTATAAAACACCAGCTTGTGAGGATTGGCAAATGAAATTTGATGTCATGCACACGGCAGGGGTTATTAGCAAGGCTGGGTTCTGCCTCAAAGAAAGCTTTGCTTCCCTCTAATTTTTTACCCTTGGGGAAAAACACTGAACTCTGACCTGCTCCCAGCACTCCCAGCTCCTGTTCATTACCAGTTTTTCTTGGAAGTTAATGTGATGTAAGAGATGTTCCCCCCTTGTCTGTACCAGTAAATTGTATATGCAGGCTCTGCTTATGCTGTACCCCGAGTTTCACAGACAAATAACCAGCTCAGCATTCAGCTGGAAGAGATTCCGTGTCCAAGGGCCAATGGAGCAGCCCCACTGCCATGGCTCAGGGCCCTGCTAATGTCAGGGTGTCCTGCCAGAACTGTGCCTAGAGAAAGCCTGTCCGATTATTGGCTCTGCCCCGCTGCTCTGGGCTTTGGAAGCTGGGAGAAGCTTTTTCTTTGGATTTGTCTTCCATTTCTGCAGCCTTGTGTTGTGGTCTTGGGGCTGGTTTGGCTGCATTTCCTTCATTGGAGCTGGTTCCCCTTGGAACAGGTGTGCAGGCAAACACCTGCAGGAAGGTTCATTGCTTCTGGGAAGCAGCCAGACCTCCAGGGCTCATCACACCAGGGCGAGCAGGTCATTTTCTGAGCACCTTCTCAGTGGGCACCTTGTCCAGGGAGGTCTGTTTTGCCCCACATGTTGTCACTGGCTTTCCCAGCACGTGGGGTGGACAGAAGGCTGCCAGGAGCAGCAGCAGGGTGGTGCCTTGGTGCTGTGAGGTGCCAGGTGAGTGTGTGCTGTGTGTCTGCAGGTGTACAGACTTCTGCAGGAGAGCAAAGAGCGCGAGGCCAGCCGCATGGCCAGGATGAGCAGGAGATCCCAGGACGACGAGTCCTCAGGTGGGTGCCAGCCTGCCAGGTCAGGGTCTCAGTCTGTTCTTCATGAGCTTGAGGCCTCCAAAGCAAACAGAACAGAGCCCCTCTGGAATGACAGCTGTGCCTCTGTAGGATTGCACCTCTCAGTGTGTGCTGTTGTTTCACATTCCCATTCAGGGCCAGGTTGGACAGGCTTGGAGCAGCCTGGGGTAGTGGGAGGTGTCCCTTCCATGGCAGGGGGTGGGACTGGATGAACTTTAAGGTCTGTCCCAACCCAACCCAACCCATTCTGGGATTCTGTTCTGTGACTTCCCAGCACAGCAGATAGTGTTGGCTCCATGACCCAGAACAGGCTGTTTTCCACACTAGGATGTCTCCTGGGGCTGATTTCTGTCCCTTACTCCTTCTGTGATAAAAAGAGAAAAGAGAGAGCCCTGCTTCTGGCTTTTACCTTCGCACAGTCTGGAAGGACACTGATTCCAGAGGGCCTCTTTGCCTGGCTGCTGGAGAGCCTGTTCATCCTGGAGTCAGCCCTGAAGTGCAGCTCCCAAACTACAGCCTGTGCTTTCGTGACTTAAGCTGTGTCTTTCTTCCCTTTCAGGTGCTGGGGGCACAGCAGGTGAGTTCTGGTGCTGATACTGAACTGCCTGGTTTCTCCCTGCCCACGGATTAACTGTGTGTTGCTCAGCAACAGGACCTGCCTGTGGGAGGAGGTGCCTTCTGCACAACCTCAAAAGTTGTCTCCTTGAACAAAACTACAGAAAAACGTGCCTTGGCCTTTTGGGGAACTTCCCTTTCTTATAAGCTGTTCAGTGGTTGGCCAGTGCAGAGTTCCAGGCTTGCTTAGAAAAACCAGTTTGCTGCAATCTGACTGATTGCTGCAGGGAGCAGCTCTGGGGGAAGCAGCAGTGGAGTTCTGGGGAAGGGTACTGGGGCAGAAGGAGAACAATTTCCAAAGGAAGTCTGGGTGTGGGAGCCCCTGGTGCCACACTCCGTGCCCTGGGGCTGGGCTGTGTGCCTGCATTTGCAGTAAGTTGTCCCATCTGTCACCTGCAGCTCCGGGCACTCATCCCAAGGTGCCATCCCACGTCCCTTTCCTGCTCATTGGGGGAGGAACTGCTGCGTTTGCTGCTGCCAGGTCCATCCGGGCCCGCGACCCCGGAGCGCGGGTAAGGGCTGTGCTGCTCCTGCCCCCGGCTGTGCCCTGGCTGTGCCCTGGCTGTGCCCTGGCTGTGCCTGGGTGCCTGCTCTCGCTCCAGCTCACGTGTTTCCTGGCCAATTACAGGTGCTGATTGTGTCTGAGGATCCTGCCCTGCCCTACATGCGCCCCCCCCTTTCCAAAGAGCTGTGGTTCTCCGATGATCCCAACGTGACGGAGACGCTGCGGTTCAAGCAGTGGAATGGCAAGGAGAGGAGGTACGTGGCACTGCAGGTGACAGGGCAAAGGACAGTGGTTAGAGACCAGGTGACAGTGACCAAACTGCTCTTGGGAGGGAACCACCAGCCAGTGAGGGGCAGGGAAGGGGGTTGAGGAATTCTGCTTCCCACCAGAGCTCGCTCAGTACTCGATACCTCTTGAACTTTGCTGTGATTCCCCTTAGACATGTCCCTCTATGGGCAGCAGTCCTGGAAAATAACAAAGGTGAAGCTCCACAGGTCCAGGGACACAGGATCACACTTGATTTTTGTGACTTCTGTGATTAAGCCGTACTTGGTGGTTGTGACTTTATGATCTTTTCCAACCTGACCAATTCTACGATTCTGTGATCCAAACCCTTGAACTTCAACAGTGTGAAGACCCTAATTCTTAAAAATAAATAATTGTGGAGCTTGTTGTGGATGCACAGATCTGTCTTTGTCTCGTTGGATTTCTGGCATCCCCGAGCCAGGGGAACCTGTTTGATAATGGAGCTTTTCTCAGTATCTATTTCCAGCCGCCGTCTTTCTACGTGCCTGTCCAGGACCTGTCTTCTGTGGAAAATGGTGGGGTGGCAGTTCTGCCTGGCAAGAAGGTGGGTACAGCACTGGCTGTTGTTCCTACAAGCTTTTCCTGAGCAGAGCCTGCACCCTAAGCTGGTACTGAACCACTGGAGTTGGAGTTGGCTGGGAAGGGGAATTTGGATAAGTTTGGGGAAAATGTGATGGAGCAGAGATTATGCTAATCTGAAGTGAAGTTTGAAAGCAGGAGAAACCAAGAGGAATAGCAGTGAGCTGAAGGAAGATGGTGAGGAAGAGAGAAGGATAAGTTTTTAGTCTGGGCATAGGACAAAAATACGTAGACCTTAGAGACGGGGTGTGACAAGTGGGCACTGGGCAGTGTGGGCTGGAGGGTGAGGTGAGGAGAGCACAGAGATCGAGGCAGTGGGTGATGAGGTGAGCAGGGGCACTGTGCCAAAGCAGCAGGAAGGTGGAGAAATTCATGGTGAAGCTTCTAAAATATTTATATCCTCAGTTGTGTGTGTGTTGCTATGATGAGTGTCAGTGATTCCTCTTCCTGCTGAGCTGTGCTGTGTCTGAGCCCATTTCACACTCAGACCCTGGGAAGATCAACCTGACTTATGGTGACTCCCAAAGAAGTTGTCTCAATTCCCACTTGCAGTCCTCTCACTTCCCCACTCCTGCCCCCACCTAAACCTAAGGGTGGGAGAATGTGAATTCCAAGTTTGCAGCTCTGCTCAGCAGTCCATGAAGTGAAGAGCTGGAGCTCAGCTGGGCTCATCTTGCAGGTTGTGCACATGGATGTCAGAGGGAACACAGTGAAGCTCAATGATGGGACCCAGATATCCTATGACAAATGTCTCATTGCCACTGGTAAGTGCTGTGTTTTTTCTCTTGTTCCTGGTCTTATGCCAGGCTTTTTATTTCAGTGACATTTAGCTAAATTCTCTCAAGTACCCCCCTGTGGAGCCAAGCTGGGAGAGCTGGGGGAGTCCAGCCTGGAAGAGAGAAGGCTTTGGGGAGATCTGTGAGCCTTCCAGTGCCTAAAGGGGCTCCAAGAGAGCTGGAGAGGGACTCTGGACAAGGGTCTGCAATGACAGGACAGTGGGGAATACCAGGGGACAGGGTTAGCTGAGATGCTGGGAAGGAATTCTTCCTGGGCACGGGCTGCCAGAGCAGCTGTGGCTGCCCCTGGATCCCTGGCAGTGTCTAAGGCCAGGTTGGACATGGGGGCTTGGAGCAGCCTGGGACAGTGGAAGGTGTCTCTGCCCATGGCAGGGGGTGGAACTGGATCAGCTTTAGGGTTCCTTCCAACCCAAACCCTTCTGGGATTCCTTGGTTGTGTTTGAGAAGTCTCTGCAGTGTCAAACATGATGTGGAGCAGTCACTTGAAGGACACTTGTGCAGACAGCCATGCTGGGTTTTTCACCTGCCTAGCATCATCAGATTTTCTGGGACATTCAGGCAGCAACAGGGACACTGGGATATTCCCACACTGGAACAGTTTGGGAAGCACAGTTGAGATCCAAGACAGCTTTGCACTGTGTGGATGTCCAGTGCCATGGCTGTGGTGTCATTAGTGTCCCTTCTCTCCCTTGCCCAGGGGGATCCCCCAGGAACCTGCCTGCCATTGAACGAGCAGGAAAGGACGTGCAGAAAAGGCTGACCCTGTTCAGAAAGGTAACTGCAGTACTGCCAGCCCCAGGGAGGCTCAGGAAATCAGAAACACTTACCACTGTGTCCAGTTCTTAAACTTTCTGCTTTGGATCAGGACAGTCCTGCCCTGGCACTGCTTCCCTCAGATGGTGCCCAGGAATCCATTCCTGCTTATTCTTTTTGCTAGGCAGGAAACCAGAGTAGAGTCTACTCAACCACTCCCCTGCTTGCCTCAACCTGAGAGCTTTAACAGCATGTGGAATTATGGGGTTTAGGTATTTTCCTTCCTGTGTGACTTTGCTGCACCTTCCAAAGTGAATAAAAGCCATTGAATATGACCAAAATGCTTTCTGCTGCCATTCCTGTTAGAGAGGATTGCAAATGGGGGTAAATGTTCTTTCAGATCGACGACTTCCGAAGGCTGGAGAAGATTTCCAGGGAAGTCAAGTCCATCACAATTATTGGTGGTGGTTTCCTCGGCAGTGAGCTGGCCTGTGCTTTGGGAAGGAGAGGTGAGTGTGTGAAGAAACTTTTCCCTGTTTCCCTGTGTAAAAAGAAACTTCTTTTCAGTGCCCAAGTGCTGAGTTTTTGCAGAGACTGTGTTTGCCTAAAGGAAACAACACACGGGTGTTTTGTTGCCTGTATAGCCAAAGTTTTCCCAGGTTCTCCCTCATTAGCAGCCCCTGACCACAGAGGTGGGAGCTGCAAAGTCATTCCACTCTCTGAAAAGTCACATTTGTTCTCTGTGCTCAAACTATGATTTGGGGGTTGGAACTGGTTGATATCTAAGGTTCCTTCATAATTCTGTGATTTCAAAGAGGTGGTGAGCAGCTGGATTCTAACTGTGTGTGCTTAGGGCCTTTATGGTAATTTTTTAAAGTTTTTGCCAAGTATGCTCCCTAAAAGTCTGATATCTAGACTTTGCAGGTGTATGTGAAACACTTTGTGGCTCCTTGGGAGTCAGAACTCCCAGATTTGGAAACTTCTGTCAAGCTCCTTGTGTAAAGTAAAGCCTGTGTTTCCCAACATCTGCTGCTGCTCTTTATCCTGCTGCTCTGTGCTTCCCTTCCAGCACAGACCCGAGGCCTGGAGGTGATCCAGCTGTTTCCAGAGAAGGGCAACATGGGCAAAGTCCTGCCCGAATACCTGAGCAACTGGACCACGGAGAAAGTCAGGAGAGGTGAAGCAGCTGGGTTTGGGCTGGTGGCTGCTGGCAGCGGCTGCTGGGCACGTCCAGCTCCTCTCT
Source organism: Cichladusa arquata (assembly GCA_026413545.1). Taxonomy (NCBI): domain Eukaryota; kingdom Metazoa; phylum Chordata; class Aves; order Passeriformes; family Muscicapidae; genus Cichladusa; species Cichladusa arquata. Next base: position 19,373,157 of record JAOTQP010000099.1, read on the forward strand.
GTGCTGGAGCCTTGGGAGGCCTGGGCCCTGCAGAGTGGCCCAGCTCAGCACAGGGGAATTTGCAGTTCAGGCAGCTTGGGCAGCACAGAGCTGCCATGAATCCCAGGTTTCTTGGCAGTTCCTCTGGGAAGGCTGAGCAAAAGGCTTGCTGATGCCAGTGAGGCTTTCCTTCCCTGTGCCTGCTTCCCTGGAATGATCTCTGTGCTATGCACACACCTGGCCAGGTGCTGTAGTGCTGAGCTGATAAAGTCAGTAAGATCCAAAACACCTCTTTCCATTTGCTGCATTAAGTGCAAAATAATCCTGTGCATTGGGAAGCAGAGAGGGAGAGAGGGAGGAGGAATGTCATTGGGGTGTGGATTGCAGGGCCTGATAACCCACAGGTCTGAGTTACTTTGTTTTTTGGAAGCTGCTTTGTTGGACCTCTGGGTCTGGCTGTGGCACAGCAGTAGGTATTTGAGTGTCCTTGGTTCCTGAGCAGAATTCTAGGGAATTCTTTTGGATGTGGCCTTGTCACCACATGAGGTGTACTTTGGGTGTCATTTAAGCAGCTTTCACACTTTTTAGCTGGGTTTGTCCTCGTGCTGCCCCCAGAGCTGCACTAGCACGTGCAGCAGAGCTCTGTCTTGGTTCCTCGCCCAGCAGCAGCTGCTGCAGGTGGGATGTGCCCAGCTGAGCAGGCAGTGAGGTGTGCTGTGCTCCTTTCCAGAGGGGGTCAATGTCCTGCCCAATGCCGTGGTCAAATCCGTGTCAGTCTCCGGGAAGCGGCTGCTGATCAAACTGAAGGACGGCCGGAAGGTAAACGGGAGAGCAGGGACAGGCTCACCTCCAGGGGCCACAGGCAATTAACATCCTAATTGTGCATTCCCAAACAGGTGGAGACAGATCACATCGTGGCTGCAGTGGGGCTGGAGCCCAACGTGGAGCTGGCCAAGTCAGCGGGGCTGGAGGTGGACTCGGATTTCGGGGGGTTCCGGGTGAACGCGGAGCTGCAGGCACGCTCCAACATCTGGGTGGTGAGTGTGGGCACAGCCTCCAACATCTGGGTGGTGAGTGTGGGCACAGCCTCCAACATCTGGGTGGTGAGTGTGGGCACATCTGGGTGGTGAGTGTGGGCATAGCCTCCAACATCTGGGTGGTGGGTGTGGGCCCAGCCTGGCACATCTGGGTGGTGAGTGTGGGCCCAGCCTGGCACATCTGGGTGTGAGCGTGGCCAAGCCTGGCACATCTGGGCAGTGAATGTGAGCCCAGCCTGGCACATCTGGGTGTGAGCGTGGCCCAGCCTGGCACATCTGGGCGGTGAATGTGAGCCCAGCCTGGCACATCTGGGTGTGAGCGTGGCCCAGCCTGGCATATCTGGGCAGTGAATGTGAGCCCAGCCTGGCACATCTGGGTGGTGAATGTGAGCCCAGCCTGGCACACCTGGGCAGTGAATGTGAGCCCAGCCTGGCACATCTGGGCGGTGAATGTGAGCCCAGCCTGGCACACCTGGGTGTGAGCGTGGTGGCCCAGCCTGGCAGATCTGGGTGGTGAATGTGAGCCCAGCCTGGCAGATCTGGGTGGTGAAGGTGAGCCCAGCCTGGCACACCTGGGTGTGAGCGTGGCCCAGCCTGGCACACCTGGGTGGTGAAGGTGAGCCCAGCCTGGCAGATCTGGGTGGTGAAGGTGAGCCCAGCCTGGCACACCTGGGTGTGAATGTGAGCCCAGCCTGGCACACCTGGGTGTGAGCATGGCCCAGCCTGGCATACCTGGGTGTGAGCGTGGCCCAGCCTGGCAGCGCTGCTGCTGCAGGACACACGAGGCAGGAGGAGGTGAGGGGGGTGAGCAGGAGTGAGCCAGGAGAGGAAGGAGAGGTTGTAGCGCAGGCCCAGAGCCTGGTCAGGCGCTGCAGCCACCTCGTTGCTGTGGCAACCACGGCAAGTTTGGAATATTTATGCTGTGTAAGAGGAGTTGGGGTAACCTAAAGATAGCCTGGATCACTCGCTTGCATAAGAGTGCCTTGGTGGGCGTTGAGACTCTGATTCCTCTGGAAAACGTACCTCCTGCTGCTTTATTTTTCCAAAGGTCGGGGAAATGCTGAGGAACGGGGAGTTGTGCAGCCCAGGGAGTGGGATGGGGCAGTGCTGCTGTTTGGGGTGTGTCAGAGGAGCTCAGTTCCTGGTTTTACCTGTTGTGCTGCCGGTGTTTTGTGCTGGTGGAAGCTGTGCTGTGGCTGTGCTCACTCGGGCTCTCTCAGGCAGGGGATGCTGCCTGCTTCTATGACATCAAGCTGGGCCGGAGGCGCGTGGAGCACCACGACCACGCCGTGGTCAGCGGCAGGCTGGCTGGAGAAAACATGACAGGAGCTGCAAAGCCCTACTGGCACCAGTCCATGTTCTGGTAATGTCCTTTCCTCTTGGGGGTTCCTTGTTTGAACATTTGCAGGAGCTTGGATCAGATACACCTTGGCAAGTGTGAGTTTCCCACAAGGAGTGAAGGCACCTCAGCAAAGACCTTGGACAGCTTCATGTTCCTAAAGCTCAGGGCAGGGGTGCTCTGCCCTCACATCCCTCAAGTGTTTTTCCTGAATGAGTCCCATTCCTCAGAGCAATACAGAACAGCTCTTTCCTCAGAGCAGACTGATTTACAGCTTGAATTTAGCAGCATTTAGATTTAGAATTAGAATTTAGCTTTTCTCTTATGATTATCTGAAGTTCCCCAGCCCAGTCTGTGGGTCTGAGTGTTGCACTTTGCTGAATTGATGTTTTAGTGACTAAACTTTGCTGCATCCAGGTGTACCTGAAAAGTTGTTTTCCAGAGAGAGGTATCAGGAAAATGGGGAATTTGGCTGTATTTTCCTGAAGTTCTTTTTAAAACAAAATGAATGAAAACAGAAAAACAAAACAAAGCACCCCACAAAAAATTACAATCCAAAAGGCTGTTAGCTCAGCCCAATTAAAAATCCCAAATCCTGTTTGTTAACAGGATTTCAAGTATGGGTAAAAGAGTTTCAGTTTTCTCAGGGAAATCCCCACAGAAATAGTTACTTATGACTTGCTGTCACTTACCTGAACTCTTGGTCTGTCCTGCCTGGACTTAGGACCCAGAGCATTTCTCACTTCACTTTTAAACAAGAGACAAAGAGCCACAGAATCCTTGAGGTGGGGAAAGACTTCAGAGGTCACTGAGTGCAGCTAAGGACACAGAGAGAGCCATTCCCAGGGGTGCTTTCCCCTGGGGTGCTCCCAGCCATGACCAGGTGCAGGTGAAGGAAGGAGGGCTGTGAGCTGCAGCCCGTGTTTGCTGGCAGGTGTCACACTGAGTGACAGTGGCACTTCCTTCCCCCGTGCTGAAAAGCTGGGAAATGGCAGGAATTCTGTCAGCGTGCTCAGGATCCTGATCCTCTTGGAGAGAAGCTTCTTTGGAGACCTCACAGCATCTTCCAGTGCCTGAAGGGGCTGCAGGGAAGCCAGAGAGGGACTGGAGTGACAGCACCAGGGGGAGTGACTCCAGACTGACAGAGGGGAAATTTAGGATCAATGTACAGAAGAAATCCTTTCCTCTGAGGGTGGGGAGGCCCTGGCACCACCCCCAGAGCAGCTGTGGCTGCCCCTGGATCCCTGGCAGTGTCCAAGGCCAGGCTGGATGGGACTTGGAGCAGTCTGGGATAGTGGGAGGTGTCCCTGCCCATGGTAGAAGAGTGGAATGAAATGGGTTTTGAGGAATGAAATGGGTTTTGAGGTTCCTTCCAACCCAAATCATTCCATGATCCCTCCTGAGCTCCAGCTGATCACAGCTGCCATGTTACTGGTGTTCTTGCAGTAACCTCAGTCTGTGCTGGTGGATTCTGTGCTGGGAGGTCGTGTTGTACATACATTCATGGTTTGTGATGCACCTGTTTCCTTCAGCATCCTGGGAAACACTTCAGACACCTGGTACTTACTGGTGCCAAACCACAGCTGCTTGTCTCCTGTCAGCACCCCAGTTCAGATCCAGGTGCCCAGTTCAAGGTGTTAGGGCAAGGTTTTCTTCTCTTTAGTCTTTTCTAAATGCTCTCAAAAATATTCACGGAATCCTTGCCCATGCTGCCAAGCCTGGTGTGGATAACAGCACTGCCAGAAGCTGGGAAGCCTCCAGCTGCCTCCCAGGGAGCAGGCCTGAAGGATTTCAAAGTTTTGGTCAGTGAGCTGGTTTTTCTGAAGCTCGTGGCTGTGGGCTTGTCATGTCTTGACTCCTTGTTCCAGCTGTGTGTGCAGAGGAGACTCCATGTCCAGTGTGTCAGTGTCCAGCATCGCCCACGCCACGCTGGAGTAGGGAGTGGAGCATGGATGGATGGAACTGCCTTGGGTTTGTCTCACTACTGCTACAAATTCCTTTATTCCCACTTCATTCCTAGGAGTGATCTGGGCCCCAACGTGGGGTATGAAGCCATTGGCCTCGTGGACAGCAGTTTGCCCACAGTGGGAGTGTTTGCCAAGGCCACGGCCAAGGACACGCCGAAGAGTGCGACAGAACAGTCAGGTAGGGACTGGGGAGCTCCTGCAGCTGCTGCTGTGGGGACCACAGAGTCACCCTGACCTCTGGGAGCACAAGGAAACAGCAATCTGCTGCCTCGTTTCTGGACCAAGCTTTAAAGGCTGGCTTTTATGTTAAAATGTGATTAAAACACAACATTCCTCCAGGAAGATGTCAGGGAATGCTTCTACTGCCATGCAGACTTTCCCAGGGAGGTTTGATCTCCTCCACAGCAATAAAGTGATCAGTCTGGGACAACAGAGCATGTTTATTTTGTATCTGCTGCCTGGAGGAAGCAGGCTGTGCTGTCCTTTCCAGTTGGGGGTGGAAGTTGGGGATTTGTCAGTGTTGAGCTCCGTGTTGGGATTGTTTCACCCCTGTGTTAATGAAACTTAACTTTTGGGGAGGACAGCTCAAAGGGAAACACCTCAGGCTCCTGCAGAACACACTCTTGAGTCTGCTCCCATCATCACATGTCCTGCACTGGGTGTGTGACTCCTCCTCTTTCTGCCCTAGGGACTGGAATTCGATCTGAGAGCGAAACGGAAGCGGAAGCCTCAGAAGTTCAGATCTCTCAAAGCTCTTCACCAACGCCTCAAGTCCCAAAGCAAGGAGAAGATTACGGCAAAGGTGTCATTTTCTACCTCAGGGATAAAGTCGTGGTGGGAATTGTGTTGTGGAACATCTTCAACAGGATGCCCATTGCCCGGAAGGTCAGTGCAGGGTGAGGGTGATGGATGGGGGGTTGCTAGAGCAGAGCTTTTTTTGTGGAAAAATCAATCTGTCAATTCAAAGGGTAAATAAAGGCAGATGCTCTGTGTGATGCAGAGCTGGGCAGTATCCAAGGGGAGCACTGTTCTGGGTGAATTAGGGGAGCTGTTCCCATGCTTTTTTGTATGTTTGCAAATTTTTAACAGAAATAATTCCAATCAGGTGTGTGCTCCAAGCCTTGCCTTGGTATGGCTGAAATTCCAGGTCTGTAGTAAATACAGGCTGGAGTCACAGTGACAAATGTCACCATCCCAGAAACAGCCACCATGGCAGGGCTGGAGCAGCCCTGAGCAGGGATTTGGTGTGTCCCCACCCCTGTGGCCTGTCCTGAACCTCCCAGCTCAGCTGAGCCAGACTCAGGCCAGATTTTGAAGAATTTTGGTTGGTTAAACTGTGGGAGGGATCCTCGGGATCACTTCAGTGATCACTAAAAAAATCACAGTTACCCTCAGATGCACTGTCCCAAGACAAACAATTCACGGTGGAAGTCTTTGTTGATATCTAATCTGAAGATGCAGTTGAAACATGTTGCTTCTGCCATCCCCATGGAAGGGACTCCCTGCCTTCCTGCCTTCCTCCCTCCCTCTCTCCCATTCTCCCTTCCCTTCCTCCCTTAGCAGTCCTTACCCTAAATCCGTGGTCTCTTCATCTTGTATAAAAGTTGCAGGTTCAAGCCAGATATCCTGGCTCCAAGTCAATGCCAGGTTCACCTTTGCAGAGCTGAATCCCTTTTTAAAACACTTGTTCTCCCTGGCTGTAAAGGGAAACCCAGAAACAAATCCCACAGGGACAGGAGGTTGGTTTTCCTGCTGCTGCTGTAGGCAGGTGATGGTACATTTAAGACTCCCATGTGAATTTGGGTGTAGAAAGTGCTGTCATGTTGTGGCTGTCTCAGTCTGGTGCTTCAGAGAGGATCCAGGGAGTTCCTGGCATTGGCTGTGACAGTCCTGCAGTGCTGGCTCTTTGTGGGATGTGCAGCATTTAATGTGTTCTCCTTCCTCCAGATCATCAAAGACGGGGAGGAGCACGAGGACCTCAATGAAGTAGCAAAGCTCTTCAACATCCATGAAGACTGAACTCTGCAGCAGGAACAGCTGGAGGGAACAGGCTGCTGGCTGCACCTTGGGCAGCTTCCTGGGAGCACTTGGGAATATTCCTCTCACCCAAGCCCAGTGTTTGCACCAATAAAGTCAGATTGTTCTAGTCACCTGCTCCTTCCTGCACCACTGCCTGGCTGGTGAGGAAAGGGGAACAGGCTGCCCCTCTGGGGTGAGTTTTCCCTTGTGTCAGCCTTGGAGAAGCCTGCAGAACTCCCTCTTTCCTTGCAGGAATTCCCACTGGGAAGCAAGCAGGCCTGCAGGCCTGTACTCCAGCCTGTCAAAACAAACTCAACTTGGGGAAATCAATTACCAATCAAAATCAGAGCAGGATGACGAGAAGTAAACCAAATCTTAAAAACAGCTCCCCTCCCTCCCTTTCCTTCCTGGGCTCTCCATCCTCCCTCCCATCATCACAGGGAGAGGGAGAATGAGAGCCATGGTCAGTTCATCACAGGTTGTTTCTGTCCCTGCTCAGGAAGAGGGGTTGTAGTCCATCCCCTGCTGCAGTGTGGGGTCCCTCCCACAGGAGCCAGTGCTCCATGAACTTCTCCATCACGAGTCCTTCCCACGGGCTGCAGTTAAATCTTTTACCCCTGATCTATGACTCCCATCTCTGCTGGGCTCAGCCCTGGCCAGCAGCAGGTGCATCCTGGGGCTGGTGGCTTTGGCTCTGCTGGACATGGGGAAAGTTCTGGCAGTTTCTCACAGAAGCCACCCCTGTAGTCAACCCCCTCGCTGCCAAAACCCGGCCATGCAAACCCAGAAGAGCTGACACTGCACTGGGTGATGCAGGGCCTCATGACTCCAAGGGGCCATTGTGACACAGCAGCCCATGGGGTGTTTAAGGAGCCCCCCCGGGGTACCCACTCAAGCAGAACATCTTGCTCAGGAAGCAGCAGCTTCCCAGAACACCAGCTCCCAGGAAAAGGAGCCATGGAGGAGCAGAAGCCCAGTCTCCAGAGCCCCAAGGAGAGGCACCAGCTGAAAGATGGAGAGACAGGCCAACAGGAGGATGGCAGCAGGCACAGCAGCACCCTGCCCAGGCAGCTGCCTCCATCCCACACCTCTTCCTCCTCCCGCCCGCAGCTGCAGCAGCCTCAGGGCAGCAAGGGCCGGTCTGTGCATTGGCTGACAGCTCCCCACAGCACCCAGGGCCGGTCCCTGCACAGACTGACAGCTCCCCACAGCACCCAGGGCACCCAGGGCCGGTCCCTGCACAGACTGACAGCTCCCCACAGCACCCAGGGCCGCTCCCTGCACAGACTGACAGCTCCCCACAGCACCCAGGGCACCCAGGGCCGCTCCCTGCACCGACTGGCAGCTCCTCACAGCTCCCTGGGCAGCCAGGCCCGGTCCATGCCCCGGCTGACAGCATACCGCAGCGCCCAGGGCAGCCAGAACTGCTCCCTGCATTGGCTGACACTGCCCCAGAGCTCCCAGGCCCAGTCCATGCCCCGGGTGACACCATCCCAGAGCTCCCAGGCCCAGTCTGTGTCCCAGCCGAAACCAGCCTGCAGCTCCCAGGCCCGCTCTGTGCCCCAACTGACACCAGCCCGCAGCTCCCAAGGCCGGTCCCTGCACCGGTTGGCATCGCCTCGCAGCACCCAGAGCTCCCAGAGCAGCCAGGCCCGGTCTGTGTCCTGGCTGACACCGTCCCGCAGCACCCAGAGCAGCCAGGCCCGCTCTGTGTCCCGGCTGACACCGTCCCGCAGCACCCAGAGCTCCCAGGCCCGATCCGTGCCCCGGCTGACACCGTCCCGCAGCGCCCAGAGCACCCAGGCCCGATCCGTGCCCCGGCTGAAACCATCCTGCAGCACCCAGAGCAGCCAGGCCCGCTCTGTGCCCCGGCTGACACCGTCCCGCAGCGCCCAGAGCAGCCAGGCCTGGTCTGTGTCTCGGCTGACACCGTCCCGCAGTTCCCAGAGCAGCCAGGCCTGGTCTGTGTCTCGGCTGACATCACCCTGCAGCACCCAGAGCAGCCAGGCCCGCTCGGTGTCCCGGCTGACACCGTCCCGCAGCACCCAGAGCAGCCAGGCCCGCTCTGTGTCCCGGCTGAAACCATCCTGCAGCACCCAGAGCAGCCAGGCCCGCTCGGTGTCCCGGCTGAAACCGTCCCGCAGCTCTGAGGCCCGCTCAGTGTCCCGGCTGACATCACCCTGCAGTTCCCACAGCTCCCAGGACCAGTCCCTGTCACGACTGACACCATCCCGCAGCTCTAAGGCCCGATCCCGGTCCCGGTCCCGGCTGACACCGTCCCGCAGCCCCCAGGCCCGCTCCGTGTCCTGGCACACGCCGTCCCGCAGCACCCTGAGCTCGGGGGGCACCGAGAGCAGCCTCAGCCCGGACGAGGGGGGCCGGGAACAAGGCCCGCAGGGCCGCAGGTGCCGCCCCGGCGGCTCCCCCAAGGCGGCCGCCCCGGCCCAGCCGCGGCCCGTGAGGCGCTGCCGGGCCTGCAGCGGCCTGGCGGGGCCGGAGCCGGTGAGGGCCAGGCCGGGCCTCCCCTGCCCGCAGCGCCGCAGCCCAGCAGCTCCTGAACCCTGCGCCGGCAGCGGCTGCTGGGGGGAGCTCAATGACCTCTACAGCTCCCCAACTCTCCTTCCAGGCCTCCGCAGGGAAACCAGCTCCCGGCCCGCAGAGACAGGCCCCTCGCCGCCGTGTGGAGCAGGAAACCCAGACTGAGGAACAAGATTCCGCTGCTCAATACGCCGAGCAGGAGACACAGACAGATACTGCAGCAGAAGAGGAGAGCAATTCAGCTGCTTCCCTCATGGCTGACCAGGAGGCAAAGATTGAGACTCCAACAAGAGAGAACTCAACTTCCCGAATCGCTAACAAGGGGACCCAGACCAAGGCCCGCAGCTCTGCCCTCTCCATGGGCACTGATGCCCTGGCTGCCCAGCAGCCGCTCTCCGTGTCGGGCAGGGCGTTGTGGCGCCCTGGCACGGCTGCACAGCCCGCGGCCCTGCAGGATCCCGGGGCCGGCCGCTGCTCCGGGCAGCCACCACGTCCTGAGCGCGGCACGCCCGACAAGTGGGGATGGACGGCACTGCCGCCCTACTCTTGGCCATGGCTTATTGAGATGAACCAGATTTAATAAAGCATTTCATTTCTCTAATGGTGCTCACCTGTGCCTGGTCCATCAGGAGAACGCTGGCTGCGGGTAAGGCCCGTGCAGAGCAGGAGAGCCCCTGTGCTCCTCCAGCCCTCGGCCTCTGCCAGGCTTCAGGTGCTCCAGCTGCTCTGGTTCACATCCCTGGGCTGCTGCTGGTGGCCAGCTGAACCCTGCCAGCTCCCTCCCACCCACCTGCTTCCAACTGAACATTTCGGATCATCAACTTGGTGAGTTTTCCCTAAGGCTGCACCTCCTTAGGCTCACGAGGAGTGTGGGGTAGGAGCACCTCTCCCCTCTCTTTTTAAGGCCTGCCTTGACTGCTCCTGTACTGCTTTGGGGAGTTCCTCTTGGTGGTGTGTGGGCAAAGCTTTCCTCCTAGTCCTGCCACCAGGGCACTCCTGCTGCCCTTTCTAAGGGAACAAATAACAAAACTACAGTAGCGCCCTGAGCTCCCTCTGCTCCCACTGTGGTGAGTAAAGCAGCCAGGGGACCAGACAGGGCCACCCCAACATCTGTGTTTGGGGATGGCTGGCCTTGGCTGCAGAGTTCCAGCACCAGGATCAGGCAGGAAACTGGGAGGAGCAGTGGAGTCTCCCTGTTTTCCCAGCTGTGCAGCCACATGGGCCCTGCAGGGCCCACAGGCCACTTCCCCTCTCCCTTCCCCAAGCCACAGACTCAGGCTGACAAGCACAGAAATCTGCCTAAAACACGAAAGGAAAAAAAAAGGCAGGAGCCAGGGAGCCTGATGCAGGTTTTTTCTGTACATCAGTGTTTTTGACACCACAGCCTGTTGCTGCATATAATAAAACAGAAATCAGAAAGAGCAACCAGAATACACACCCAAAGGCAAAAAAACCCTTGGCTTAAAGAAGGTGCTGCCGGGCCCCCGGGAGAAGGCTGGCAGCGGGGCTCCAAGGGGGGAAACGCCTGCCCTGGCTGGGGAGAAACACAACACAAAGAAAAAACGAACCAACAAAAAAAACTCACCCAAGGCTCCCGCTGCGGAGCGGGGAGAGCCAGAAATCCCCCGATTGTCCCGACCTCAGTCCTGTTAGCACCTGTACAATAAAACTGTACCGGCCCCGAGGCGGAGCAGCCCGCCCGCACCCGCTCCCGGTCCCGGGACAGCGGCGGGGCGAGGGGAGCGGGGCGAGGGGGCGGCTGCTGCCCTGGGGACAGAGCCTGGGGCGGGGCACAAGCTGCCGAAGCGGGGCACAGGGAGCAGCAGCACGGATGAGATGGAGGAAGGAGCACGGCAGAGGATGGAGCAGCGGGGCTGGCTCCCGGCTGAGCGCTGGCAGCAGGAGCCAGCTCCCAAGCCAAGGGAAGGGGCTGTCCCCTGGCTTCTGGGGACCCCTGAGCCGGGCTGGCCTCGGGGCACGCTGGAGAGGGGCGGGGGGATGGCCTCATCCCACAGCCCGGAGCTCACCATCACAGTGATACAGACTCAGCAAAAAAACAAAGAAAACATTACAAATTAAATACTAATTAAATAAATACTATGGAAGACATCGGGACGGGGAGGGCGAACGGAGAGGCGCAGTTCCGGGGGGTCCGGTGGGGAGGGGCGCGGCTCGCACCCCTCGCTGCCCCATTGAGCCCCCATTGAGTGCAGGGGCTTCCATCACCCACCGGAGCTGCAGCAGGCGGCAGCGACCGCCACTGCTCGTGGCAGGGGGACCTCGGCAAGTCCTTGGAGGCGAGGGTCCTCCCTCCCCAGCTGGCGGAGACCCTGAGGAGAGGAGGAGCGGCTGCTCAAAGGCTCGGGCCCCTGCTGCTGGCGCTGAGACAGCTGCTTCCCCTTGGTCCTTTTATTATTGCCTCGTGATGCCGGGAGCGGCCGGTGCCCGTCAGCTGCTCCACGCCTGGTACTCCACGGCCGAGCCCAGCAGCTGCAGCAGCTCGGGCTCGTAGTGCACCAGCTCCACAGTCTCTGCCGTGCCCGGCGCCGGCTCGGGGCTGGCCGGCACCTCCTCCTGTGCCAGCACCTGGCTGAGCGACACCTGCCGCTGGAACTCTGCCCGGGGCAGCGTGGCCACCTCCAAGTGCGGGAAGCGAGCCTGGAATATGCGTGAGGACAGCTTCAGCCGCTTGAGCACATCGGAGAACAGGAACCAGTTGCAGGGGCTGTGGGGATGGCAAGAGCACGGAGGGTTAGAGGGCTGGAGGGGCTGCAGGCACGGCTCCTGACCCCCTGCCCTCCTGGCACGCTGGCCCTCCCCTCTGCCCTGGCACTGTTCTCCACTGCTGCTTCCCCTCAGGAGCCCAGGGACTGGGTTTGATCATGGCCTCACAGGTCACAGCTTTTTTAAACACTCACAGCCAGCCAGGGACAGAGGCGTGAAAGTCTTGCCTTCGACAAGGTCCTGGCAGCTTCCCTGCCAGGAATAAGCCACATGGTCAGGAAATGGAGCTTCTGGTGTGGTTTATTGCTGGAGGGCAGGCTGCATGTGTCCCTCTGCATGGACAGACACTGGCAGACACAGAAATCTGCTGCACAGAAAAGCAGTGCTTTGGCTGCTGCTTCTTCCAAGCCACCCTTCTGCCCCAGCAGCAGCCACTGTGTCACAGGAGTGCAGGTGGCAGTGCTGCTCCAGTGCTGGGACTGACTTAGCCATGACGGAAAGGAAACAATCCCAGAGCCATCAGTATGAGCTGCTGCTGAAGGAACATGGGGCTAGAAGCAGGATCACAAGAATGAGAGAAGGGAGCTTCCTCAGGCACAGCACAGGGACATTCAGGGCAGCAGGATGTGCCTGGCCATGGAAGGTGGGGCATGATGAGCCTTTCCTGCTCCCTGAGAATATTCCAGGATGTGCCAAGCCAAGCAATGCTTCCCCAACTTCCCCAGTGCCACAGCCACAACTTCCCAGCTGTGGCTGCCCCATCCCTGGCAGTGCCCAAGGCCAGCCTGGATGAGGCTTGGAGCCCCCTGGTCTAATGGCAGAGCATGGAGGGTGGAATGGGATGAGCTGTAAGGCCCTTCCCAACCCAAACCATTCTGTGATGATTCTATGAAAAAAAACCACCTGAGATCCACGAGCAGCTCTTAAACCCCACTGGAACAACCAAAAACCTGTGGTGCTGCTCTGTGCTCCAGGAAAGGCACTCACCCCCGGGACACGGACACTTGCAGGTTGTAGCTGGGAAGCAGTGGCTTGTCTGAGAACTCAAACATGAAGTTATCTGCTTCTTGTTCCTCTTCCTCCTGGTCTGAGCTCCCTGGAGGGTTGAGCAGCAGGTCACAGCCGATGCTGTCCTTCCCCTCTGCAACAGGACAGAGGTTGGCACTGCTCAGTCACACCCAGCCCGTGCTGGCACTCCCTGGCCACTGCCACGACCCCACGGGCACCTTCCCACAACATTCCTGCAGCCATGTGAGAACTGCACCCTCCTGCACCCCTCCAGCTCCCCTCATGCCAGAGGAACATGGAGCAAGGGCTGGCTGCTCTGCCAGCAGAGATTGCTCCCTGGCCAGGGGAGGTGGGAGAACATCCCCAGTCCTGGCAGGAAGCTCAGGTGTGCTCTGGTCCCACAGGTGGGACAGGACACAGCCTGCACCATGAGCTACCCCACTGGTAGACCCCAAAATAGCCTTGGCCCCTCTCCCATGCCAGCACAGACCTCCTCAGCCTGGTAGAGCCTGGAACAGTGAGGTGGGAGGTGGATGTAGAGAGGCTTTGCCTGCACAGGCCCTACCAGGGAAGGCACAGCGAGCACTCTGCTCCTCAAGAGCTTCTCCACCCAGATGCCACCCTCAGAACCTCCAGCAGGTGATCCAGGGCAGCCAGCACCTGTCCCAGCGAGGACAGCAAGGCTGTGCCACCAGAGACTCATCCAACCAAGCAACAAGCATGAGGGGAAATTGAAGGTGGATATACAGTTCTTCCCTGTGAGAGTGCTGAGGCCCTGGCACAGGGCTCAGAGCAGCTCTGGCTGCCCCTGGATCCCTGGAAGAGTGGAATAAGATGAGCTTTAAGGTCCCTTCCAACTCAAACCAATGCATGATTCTATGACTTAGAGAATTTGCCTGGGTGTTCCAGGACTCATCTGAGCTTCAGCAGGATCTGTGTCCAGAGGGGATGGAGAACAGCAGGCTGGATCCAAAATAATTTAAAAACAGGTAATTTTCCCTATTTACCAATCTGAAAAGATCCTGTTGAAGAGAAGTTTACTGCCTGGATTTTATTATGAAGAGGTGGGAACAGTCTTAAGTTTGCAGAGTGGTGGTGTCTCACTGAGGTAATACAGGAGAACTCCAAAAACTTCCAGATAAGAGAGTTTAGATTCTACAGAAAGCAGCGAGACCCAATGTTCCCCTGAGCAAATAAACCAATCATACAAAAGTTCAACCCCACGCACAAGAGAAAAGGTTGAAAAAAAGAAAATCTTCTGGTGTGCTGCATGAGGAAGCTTCACACACCCAGCTGCTCACCCAGCACGAGCGAGATTCCAACTGAGGAACAACAGCAGATGACACGAGACACTGGCTCAGGCAGGGTCTTGGGGAAAAAACAGTAATTTCCTAGTGCTGCCAAGGGAAGAAAATTCCCCAAGAAACAGGGTTCTGACATCGTCCAAACTTGCTGTAGAACAGGACAAAAATAAGTGACGTGGTTATTGATCCAATGCTGCTGCTGGCGAAGCTCAGATGCCACCACTGAAAAACCTCAGATTTCCTGAGCAACTCGGAAAAAAATAATTAAATGCATTTAATGTGGCAAAAATAGGGCTTGCTGTCTGTCCTGAAAGCTCAGTGCTGTCTGTCTGCCCCTGCAAAGGCTGGGACAAGGACAGGAACATTCTGTACCCCCGGGGAAGACAATCAGGCACAACAATGCCTGTCCCAGGTGGAGACAAACCCTGCACTGGGAATTTGTATCTGGAGCTCCAGCAGCACCAAGTGCAGGACTCTGATGACTTTTCCACACCTCAGAGATCCCACACCCTGGCTTCCTTCATTATCCTTCTGCCCCCAGAGAGTTGCAGACCTCAAGGAAAATGTGGCCAGCATTCCTGCCTCAAAGAATAGGAACAGCTCAAGCAGGGCCTGGGATTTCTCCTGCACCCTGAGGGATGTACAGTGCTTCAGCTGGTGGAGCTGATGGAAAGAGAGATTTCAAAGGATTGATCCACTGGAGGAGGAGAGTTGTTTGCTGCCTGTGATGACTGAGAGCAGCTCAGTTATTCTAGAGCAGAACCAGCTACTTCCCTGCCCTGGGCTGTACCTGTGCCGGGTGACCCCAGGTGACTGCTGAGATACCTGAGCCAGAAAGGGACATTTCAGGACACACAGTGAACAGGCTGTAAAGAAACCAGCCCATGTCCCAGGCTTGGGCATCCTGCTTTTTCTGCAGCTCTGGCAGTGTCCGGCAGCAGTGCCTGGCACAGCGCAGGTGACGGGCTGGCACCACAGCTGCTGCTGTAAACTGATCCCAGGAGGATGGGGAGGAGGGTCCCTTCCCTTCCTGTGCCTGCTGGAAACAGACCTGGCAGGGCAAGGGATCACTTCCCAGCTGGGTTAGCTCCTGCCTTGCCAGGCAGCCTCCCAAAGGCAGCATTGAGAATGCCCTGTGGATGGGGCAGCAGGGAAGCAGTGATAAATCAAAATGGGTAGTATCCTAAAAAATATATTTTAAAATAAATTAAAAGAATGGCTAATTTTCTTTGTAAAGGCTTGTGACAGCCTTGAGAGTGAGAAATTCTGAGGAAGGAGGCTGAGGTTTGAACTGTTCCCTTGGCAGGTGCAGCAGCCTAAACAGCACTCTCAGGAGCACAGAATTCCTCCTGTTCTGGAATGGAAAGACATCAGGGTCCTCCAAGGACAAGTCCTCTACCCAGAGCACCTCCTGAATGTATCAGATATGGTTTTGTTTCTAGAAGGATGTTGGAAGTATGGAGGTGAGCAACTGCAATCAACCAGCAGCCTCAGCCTGCCAGGGTAAATGCTCCAAGTCCTTACAGAGAGCTCGGGAGCACTGAACATGGAAAAGGCTGGAGGGACTCCAGTGTGCCACCGGCCCATGTCACATCCAGAACATCTTATTGTAACCACAGCTTTGAGGAAGTGACAGTAAAGGCAGAAGTCAGCCCTTCACCGTGAAAAATGCCTAGTGTTGTAAGAACAGGAGCTCCTCTGGATGAACATCTCCTCTCCAAAGCTCTGGGAACCTGGAAGTTCAAGACTTCTACACCTTGAAGGAATAAGTACATCCTTCACCTTCCTTGGTGACCAGTTAGCAGGGGAGCAACAAGAACTGCTCCAAGAACGATGTGCTTGGGATCAAGAACCAAAGACCCTCAGGAATGACCAGCAGCTCGTGGCACCCAGTCCTGCACTCAAAGGGATGCACATTCAGCTTCCCAAAGAAGTCCCTGCCAGGAGCAACTCCCTCTCAGGGCAAGGTCTCTACCCAAGGTGTGAGTAGAGAGGGATGTGGCCAAACCTCAGGGGTTTTTTGGATGTGTTTCACACAGCATCACCTCCTGCTCTGCACTCACCAAGCACGGAGCTGCTGTAGAAATCCCAGGCTGTCCGAGGGTCTCCGTCACTGCGGCCCTGCAGGTCTGACAGGTAATCTAGAGAGGGGAAATCGAGAGGGTTAATGGCTCTGAGCATCATCCTGGTGTGCACATCCACAGATCCAGGGGAGCTGCTTCACCCCTGCTGCTTTCCCACTTGGGCATTAGGCTGCAGGAAGGATGTCCCCACTCAGGAGTGGGCACCAGCCAGGCCCCCAGCCAGGAAATGGGAGCAGAAAAGGGGAAACAACAGACAGTGTGAAGTGGCTTGGAAAGAAAGATTTGTAGAGCAGTCCTGACCTATCCCCAAAACCTGTGTGAGTAGTTGAGCCTGGAGGAACTCACACAGGCAGTGGGCAAACAGAGTTTTTTCAACACTGGGGATTTTCTGTCTTGTCTCTGTCTGGGAACCAGCTCTGGCTGTCCCTTCCTTGCTGCTGTGGAGAAGCCAGAACACTCGTCTTGTGTGTACAGAAATGGCACCAAATGCAGCCATAGGGATCCAAAAGGGCCCTTTCTGTCAGCTGCAGCATTTAGGCAGGGCTCTTTTGCCACAGAAGGCAGCATTATTTGGCAACAAAAATCTGTTCCCTTAGGCTAAGCAGTAGAACCAGGGAGTGTGGAACAGCATCTCCAAGCAGAGCACTGTTTAGTTGTGTGACCACAGCATAGCCATCTCCTTGCACATGGACAACTGAAAAGTGACTTGTATCCTACGCAGGAAACACATACAATTCTATAATTGAAGTCTGGGTGGTAAAAACATACTTGTGTGACAGGACAGAGCAAAAGACTGAGCCACTTTCTGCTCAGGCCCTTTGACACCGTTTGCAGATTTGGCCCTGCACGCTGCCAGAGGGAAGGTCTGGAGCACTGTGACCCCAGCCTGGCACCTACCACAGAGGAAGCGCTTCATCACGTCGCTGGTGGCCAGCTTCACTGCTGTCTGCCCAGAGTATGTGGCCAGAGTGGGATCAGCACCATAGGAAAGGAGAAGCCACATGGTTTCCAGGTTGTCATTCGCTACCGCATCGTGGATAGGCCTGCAAGGGGCAGGAGCAGAAAGGGGCCGGGAGTTCATTAGGGTTAGGATTCTCTTCGGGTTAAGATCACCTGGGTGCTGGCCCAGCTGAAGAGCCGCCCTGCTCCCTGGCTCACCGGGTGCCGTCCTGGGCGCTGCAGTTGACGTTGGCGCCGTGCTGCAGCAGCACGTGCAGGATGTCGACCCAGCCGCGCGCGCACGCCTCGTGCAGGGCCGTGTACCCCGCGTTGTCGTGGTGGTTCACGTCGCTGCTCTTCTTCTGCAGGCAGTAGAGCACCACGTCCTGCGGGGCGGGAGCGGGGCTGTGACAGCCGGCCCGGCTGGGCCACGCGCACGAGGGAGGGCTCAGCACTCACCTTGTAGCCCAGGCGAGCCGCCCGCTGCAGCAGCGTCTCCCCCGCGTTCTTGTTCACGATCAGCCGCCGCGCCCCGGGAGGAACGCTCTGCGCCGCCGGCTCGGGGCAGCTCCCCGCGCTGGCCCCATGGGGCTTACAGAGCGTGCACGGGTCCTGGGGCTTCTTCAGAGAGCACGTTTTGGGCTGGCTGCAGCAGCCTGTCCCCTGGGAAAGAAAGGAACACAGCTCCTTGGCACGTGTGGTCACAACTCACAGGAGTCCCTTTTCTCCCCTGACCATTCAAGCCATACCTTCCCCTCGTCACAGATCCCTGCCAGGTGTTTGGTTTTACATTTGCGTTTTCCTGATGGTTTCTCCAGCTCTTCTTGGACAGGAGAGCTGTCAGAGTGCTCCAGGAAGAAGCCATTCCGAAAGTCCGTGCGTGCTTGAGATTTCCTGGGGGATGGGGACAGCCTGCTCCTCAGCTGCAGCTCTGTGCCTTTGCCCTTCCCAGGCTCCTTCTGCTTTCGGTGCCTGCAATCTAAAGGAGAAATGTGAATCAGGAGCTTCTCTAGGTACCACACTGAAGGTCATCCAGATCTTTGCCACCAGGCAAGACAAACTGCCCATCTCTGAGAGCTGCACAGAAATCAGAGCAGCTGTGGCTGTGCCATCCCTGGGAGTGTCCAAGGCCATGTTGGACAGGGCTTGGAACACCCTGGGATAATGGGGTTCCATGGCAGGGGGTGGAACTGGGTAAGATTTAATGTCTCTTCCAACCCAAACCTTTCTGAGGTTCCACGATTCTAAATCCAGCCGCAGGGGCACTGCAGGAAGGAGAAGCAGAGAGAACACACAGGTTCTCCCACCTGGGATGGACTCAGCATGAACATGGGACACCCAAGGGAAGACAGGAGCAGGACTCATTGGGAAATGTCTGTGAACACTCATTGCTTGCTGCCTAAACGTAACAGGCCCTGCCTTGCCCTCTCACATCTTCCCCTGAAGTTAAGGAGCACATTTAAGATTTCATTAACACACATCCAGTTAGGAAGCACCAGGATTCCTCAAGGGAAATCCAACCTTGTCTTCCCTGAATGAAGGAATCCTGCTCACTCAGTCCTGCAGCACTCCATGAAACGAGTAAGAGATCAGTTAAAAAGAGACAGAGGAAAGGACTTTGCACAGCATGGAGAGAACTTCAGGACTTCACTGCCACTGGAGGTGGCTCCAGGCCACAACTTCTGAATCCAAACTACAGCAGGTCCCCTCCCCATCTGAGGGCTGAGTGAGCAGCCTCTGAGGGAAGCTGGACAGACAGACAGAGACTCAACACATGTGGTAACTCTGCTGGGCAAACCCTCCTGAACACCACTGCACTCAAAGCTCCTTCCAGGCTCCTGCTCCCAACAGAAGGTATCCTGAGAGAGTCTCTGAGCTGCCAAGACGCTGGGAAGCCGACTTGACACTTTGTTCCTGGTCTGGCAGAGGCTCACAGGCACGGCAGGATAGTGTAGCTGTGCTGGAGCAGGTACCAGGGCCGGGAGGACAGCAGCACCTCTGCTCCTGCAGCATCTCAGCAGCACCCCAGCCAGTCTGAGCTCCAATGTGGCAGAAGGCAACAGGGCCGTGGCCACTTCATGCCCTCCAAGAGGACAGCCCAAGCATGCAGAGGGCTGGCACAAGAGCTGCCCATGACAGCTTTGCCCCTGCAGTCACCTGTGTGACTCTGGGCATGGCTACGAGCCACAGGCAAACGCCAGCACACACCCAGCCACAGCACCCAGGTCCCACAGGAAGAGGGGACCACAGGGACTGCTGCTCATCATGGGTTTAGGTTTCACAGAGGGTCTGGCAGTGGCAGGGGAAGGCACAGGAGCAGTGGCACAGGTGGGCACAGGCAGGCACAGCCTGTTCCTCCTCACACCTACAAACCACAGAGGGGGATCCCCCATCACTGCACCCTGTCACGCTTGTGCTCCCTGGTGCAAGGCTGCAAGTGGCCCTCATAGAGCAAGACAAAGCCAGGAGCAGCCCAGTTGGATTGGGGTGGCTCTGCACCCTCCTGTGTTAGCACAGATTGCTGAGTGTGGCTCCCAGGGGCCCTGCTTGTCCAGAAATATTCCACTGTGCTACCTCGTCCCATTCTCGTTTTCCCACGCCCTCTGTCTTAATCCAAGGGTAAGATCAGTGTCTAATTAGCCACACAAATTGCTGTTTACTGCTCTGGAATTTACTGTACATGTTTTTGAAAGAAGAGCTGATCAATTGAAGCAGCCCACGCTGCGGCCACCAAGTCATTAAAAGTGAGGGAGTCTCATCATTACAAAAAAAATTAACGAAAACCAAATCCCCCCAAAAATTCCATACATAACAAAAATTCCCACGCTGGTCCCCAGTTTAGTAGCAGAACCCCGTTGCCAGGCTGTACCTGCTTTGGATTTCCGCCTCCGGTGGGGATACCCCACCTGCTCCTCCTCCCGCTCCGTCAGGTATTCCCCCGTCTGGTACTTCCGACTTTTCTGCCGTCTCCTTTTCTTCCTCTTGATGTGGCCATCCTCCTCCTCCTCCTCCTCCTCCTCGTTGGGCTCCCACAGCTGCCTGGGAGATTCTGCTCTCCAGGGCAGCTCCCGGCTCCTCCTCGTGTGACAGCTGCTCCTCTCGGACACAGACCTGTCCCTGTCCCTGTCCCTGTCCCTGTCCCTGCGGCTGTGGCAGCGGGATGTCCTGTGCGATTTGCGCAGCTTGCGATGTTTCAAGGATGTCTCTTCCTCCTCCTCCTCCTCCTCCTCCTCCTCTTCCTCCTCCTCCTCTTCTTCCTGATCCTCCTCCAGCAATGGTGAAGTCTCCTGACCACTCACATCACACTCTCCCGTCACACCAGCAGAAGAGCCAGCGATGCTTCCTGCAATAAAGAGGGATTTCTAGCTGAAAAAAAAAGCCAAGAGGATCCACAAGGCAGAGCCTTGAAGCAGGACAAAATGCAGGGACAAGGTGAAAAGGGAATGCTCCCAGTGCCAGCAGGAGTGCCACAGGGAGCCTGGGCAGCAGCTCACCCGACTGACTGCGCGTCCGGCTGCTCAGCACCACCGGGATGAAATCCCGGAAATTGTTCTTGGGCTTCTTCTCCAAGTACCCTGTGAGGAAAAGCCAGGCTTGAGAAAAGAGATCACACACCTGGGATGTGGGAAGGGCAGTGCAGTGCCACCACAGCAGGGCTGCTGTAATGGCCCAAGGGGGATGGCTTTACACGAATGGAGGTTGGTTTAGATTGGACATAGGGAAGGAGTTTTTGAAAATGAGGGTGCTGAAACACGGGCACAGGTTCTCCAGAGAGGTGGGGGATGCGCCATGCCTGGAAACATCCAAGGCCAGGCTCCACTAGGAGCAACCTGGTCTAGTGGAAGGTGCCCCTGCCCACGGCAGCAGGGTGGAACAAGATCAGCTTTAACGTTCCTCCCAACCTCCTCCATTCTGGGAGTCTGATCATGCTGCAGCTCTGTTTCGGATGCCAACCCATCTCCAGAGGCCATTTGGCCTCAGGAGAGCAGCAGGCTGGCCCCTGGGGACCCCACAGGAACCCGCTGCCATCCCCAGGAGTACCTTCCTCGTGGCTGTCCCCGCGGTGAGCCGGAGATGGGCACTCTGCCTTGGCTGCCCTCCGGCGCTTGCGCTTTACCCTGAGGCTGTTGTGATCCGTGGTGGCACCCAGGCTGCCCCGGCCCTCCTGCTTGCCAAGCTCACGTGGATTGTCGTGGTGTTTTTGCCACTGTGAAGGGAGGACATGGGCTGAAACCAGATCTTCCCACTGACTGAGCCGGAGCAGCACAAAAAGGACAAAACTCCATCTCCACTGATTACGCTGGTGCCGTCCAGCTATTTTGACATTTTTGCCCTGGATAACTTGCAGCACAGGTACATTCCCCCACAGCCAGGTAGAAAGCCCTGTGCCCTCAGCTGTCCCCTCATGGGAGCTCCCTGCTCTCCCCCAGCCCCACCTTTGCCCTGACCCCGGGGTCCCACGCACCTTCCTGCCATGCACGCTCCGGCTTCCCGCCTTGCTTGGGGACTCCTCGCTGTCCTGGCCCTGGCACTTCAGTCTCTTGTGGCTCTGCCTGGTGTCCCCGTCATGCTGCCGCTTGGCCTTGCAGCGTGTGCCACCCTCCTGCTTGATCTGCCCCGTTCCTTTGAGCTTGGCCTCGGGGAAGGCCTGGGGAGCCGCCCCGGCCCGCAGGCAGGTCACCGAGGGAAAGGACACCTCGCACTCCACTCGCTCCTTCTTGACCCTGCACAGATCCACCTGCTGCACGCGCGGCAGGGGCTCGGTGGCCGGCGGCTCCTGGGAGCCCTCGCAGCCCGGCTCCTTGCGCTGCCCGTCCGTGGGCACCTCGGGCACCATCCGCAGGCCCTGCTGCCCCGCCGCCGGCACCTCGTGCGACAGATACGCCGCCAGCACTTGGTTTTTGGGCTTTGCATCCGACTGTTTGAGGCTACAGCTCCCCTGGGGAGCCTCAGTCTGTGCGCTGCTCTCCTGACCGGAGCCAGCCTCCGGCCGAGTGCACTCCTGACTCTTTGGAGCGTTGTCCAGCTTCCCCTTCCCCCCTTTCCCATCCAGCGCGCTGGTCTGGAGAGCTGGACCTGCCTCCAGCGGTGCTGGGTTGGCCGGCTCCTCGCAGGGCTTGGGCAGGACCCGGCAGCTCTTGCTCTTGGCCGCAGCATCCTGCTGCTGCGGCGGGAGCCGGGGCAGCCCCTCGGGCAGGCTCTGGGCGGCCGCGCCGGGCTCGGCCGGCTGCGCGCTCGGGAACGCCGGCAGCTCCCCCACCCCGGCCGGCTGGCAGGGGCTGCTCTGGGGCACGGGCAGCTGCCCTGCCGTGGAGATGCCGATGGAAAGCAGCGGGGTTTGATGGTACGGAGACCAGCCCAGAGGCAGGAGCTGAGGGTTGGAAGGTTTGCCGTTGATGGGGCATCGCGGGTACACGCTTCCCTGGACGGGATTCCAGGCGGCGATGTCCTTGGACTGGCACAAAGGAGCTCCTGGAGCAACTCTGGCGTGAAGGAGTCTCCTGGCAGGATCCTGCTGTGCTTCCGTGCCAGCCTGGTTGGCTTTCTTCCCGCAGGGGACGCCGGCGCCGCGGGGCTCGCCCTGGTCGATGATGGAGATGGGCTCTTGCTTGGGCAGGTGGCGCGGGTCCCTGCCGAGGCTCACGCCCGCGTCCTTGCTGAGCAGCAGCGAGGCCGGCACCGGGTTGGCCACGCCGACGTACGTGCCGGGGATGGTGCTGATGAGCGCGGTGTTCTTCACCCAGGAGCCCTGCTCGCCGTTGCGCAGGAACTCGGGGAAGATGACCAGGGGCGGCGTGGTGCCGAGGCACGAGGTGACGCTGCTGCCCGTGGCCTGCGCCGCGCGCTGCGACTTGGAGAGGACGGTGGTGAGCAGCGCTTTGCCGCTGGTGTGCACGGGGGTGAGGATGGGCATGGGGGGCGTCTTGCGCTGGCTGGGGGGCGGCAGCTTCTGCCGGTTGGACTTGGAGGAGAGATCCAGAGGCATCTCGCTGCACTCCGGGGATGAGACCATCTCACGCTCTAGCTGGGGAGGGGACTTGAGGGGGGACAGGGAGGTGGCAGCCCCCGGCGCGTGTGGCTCGGGAGCTGCCGGGGCTCTGGCCTGCACGGCGGTGCCAGAGGAGGGAGCAGTGCTCTCAGCTGGGGCTGGTGCTGCCGGCAGAGCCTGGCTGGAGGGCAGGACCAGGCCGCTGCTGGGCAGGGGAGCGCTCTCAGCCACAGCCTGGGCGCTGCTTCCGCCCGAGGGCGGGGGGCAGCTGAGCTGGTTCACCTCCACAGACACCACCTTGGCATCTGAAGCCAAGGGCCTGGTGACAGAGAAGGTGTAGGGGTAGGAACGCAGCTCTGGGGAAGCGATGATGCCCGGCAGGCAACGCTCGTGCAGGTAGGAGGGCAGGACGGGCAGGGTGAGTGTGGAGGAGACCCCCAGGGTGGCCGGGAGCGTGGCCACGCTGAGGGGCTGCCCACAGCTGGGCGGGGGGATGTACACCAGAGACTGACTGGGGCTCAGCACAGCCCCAGCCTGGAAGGACAGGGGCAGCTTTTGCATAGCAGGGGCCTGAGAGGCGGGAAAGCAAACCCTGTTCAGCGTGAAGGTGGCAGGAGTGGAAGCAGAGGTATTGCAGCTGGAGACAACCACAGACAAGGTCCCTTCTGCCAGCACGCCTGGCCCCGGTGCTGCAGTGCTCGGGGGGGCTTTCTCACTCCCAGCAGCCTCACTCTCCGGGGGCACAGAGCAAGCTGGGGCAGCATCAGCCTGCTTGTCGCTGGGAGGATCTGCCGGCGTCCAGGCAGCATCAGCACCGCTGCTCTCCTGCTCCACAGCTCTGGGGGTCGCTGGCTCCTGCCCTCTGCCATCCCCCTGACCTGCCAGAGGGCCCAGGGTGTCATCTGTCACAGTCTTTCCCACACACTCCAGGTTTGGGTTGGGATCAGGTGGCTGTTCCTCCAGTTTGGGTCCAAGCTTTTCCTCCACCTTGCCATCAGCATCCAGCCCCTGGGCACTGCTGCCACCACTGCTGACTGCTGTGAGCTCCACCTGCAGCAAGAAGGGAGAAGCTGTTCCTGGGAGCTGAGCAAGTGGCACCCAGGGAAGGAGGAAGGATCTGCCCACCCCAGACAGAGGCAAAATCAGCAGACAGCTCTGCCCAAAGGAGAGCACGGCTTTGCCTCACTGCATCCCTCTCAAGAAGGAGTCCGTGAATCCATTAGGGAAAATGCTCCTGCTTGGCCTGTTCCATCAGGGAATGGCCTTCTTGGACCCAAAGAACTCACCTCGGAAAGGCTGCTGCTGACACAAAACTCTTGAGACCCCAAGTGCTGGGAGCTGCTCGTTTTTGACTCCTCATCAGAAATGGGGGCTCTCCTAGGTGAGGAAGAAGACACAGCATTATGAAACTCCAAAATACCCTCCCAGAATCCCACCCCTCCCTGTCCCTCTGCGTGGGATGCTGGAGCAGCTGTACACCTTCCTCACCCACGGCCACCCAGCCTCACCATGAGCCAGCCCAGCCATCCCCAGTGTCACAGCCTGGTGCCATACACCTGTTACTGTCCCCTCAATTTCCCATTCTGTCCCACCACACCTCTCCATCCTTCCCTGAGTCTCATCCTGCTTGTGTCTTCCTCCTTATTCCCACTCCTCCTGCCTCCTCCCTGTCCTGGGACCCCCAGCCCAGCCTAGCTGCCAGTGGGGATCTCCCTCTGGTGCCAAAGCTCTCCGGGCTCAGGAGGGCTGGACAGGAGCAGCAGGTGTCCACAGCCATCCCCACGTGCCATGTCTTGCTGGCCAGCATGTCTGGACCCTTTCTCTCTGGAATGTGATTCCTCTGGGCTTCAGGACAAGGACTGTGACCTCCTTGGGACACTCCTGGTATTCAGTGGACAGCACTTCCTCGGTGTTTTGCTTGGGACAAGCTGCTAGTGCCAGCACAAAACAGATCGAGTCTGGATTCTGTTGGTGACATAATTTCAGCTGGATTTGCTTCCTACGTCCTGACAGCCACAGACACAGAGCTGTGGGCACAGGATTTGTCTCTGGACTCAGTACCCCCAATGCTGGGGCGCTGTAGCACCAGGACCTCGCTCTGGGCTGCCTCTCTGGCACTCTGCTTCCTACCCCCAGTGCCAGCAACCTTCTCTGTAGCCCTTGCAGCAGGACCCTGCTCTGTTCCCCCACTGCCAGGAGCCTGTTTCTGTGCCATCGCTGCCACCCTCCGGCTCAGTGACAGCCCGGCCGCTCCCCGCAGGGCTCTGCCGGGCGGGGCGGTCACGGGCCGGGATGGCGGCGGGGCGAGAGCCCGGGGGTCGGGGGGTCCCGGGGGGTCCCGGAGCGGAGCGGGGCCGGAGCCGAGCGCCAGGGGGAGCCCGAGCGCAGCCGCCCGCCCGCGGGGCCCGCCCGGCCCGGCGCTCCCGGCGCTGCCCGGGTATTCCCGGAGCTTCCCGGGCATTACCGGGCATTACCGGGCATTACCGGGCATTCCCGGCCCGGAGCAGCGCTGAGGGCGGTGCGCGGTGCCCGCCCGGCCCTGCCGCGGCTCCTCCCGGGGCTCTGCTCGCACAAACGGGGCCCAAGGAATGAGATGGGGATCGGGGATCAGAGAGCCGGGGGTCGCAGCCCCCCGCCCTGCCCGGACATCTCCGAATGTGACGCCCGTTGTGAGGTGCGAGCAGCGCCGGAGGCTCGGTTCCCTGGTACGGCCATGGCAGCGCTTATCTGCGGGACACAGCGGGGCTGCGGGCGGCAGATCAGCTCTGCCCGAGCCAGACCTGCGGCTCGTCCCTGCCCACCGGCCTCGGGGGATGCCTGCCAAAAGCCTCGGCACCCGCGGCCAGCAGTGACAGCCACACGTTGCCTCTGTGCACATAAAAACGTCCCCGGCTTTGGCGAACGCATGGAACAGACGCGGTGGCCTCGAGGAAGCCACAAACTAGTCGGTTCTGAGAACAAGACTCCTGAGCATGGGAACGAACAGGCGATGCAAAGCCACAGAGCTTGGCTTGATCGATCCTACCTCCCAGCCACTAATCTTCCCTAATCCCCTGTTTGGTGGCAAGTCACAACCCTCCCATCTGATCGTTTGGTTGGCACAAACCCTCCTGGGTCACCAAAAGCTTTTAGTTCAAGCTCTTTCCCTTCCTTGGCCATTGAGAGCACAGGTCCAGTGAGGCCAACAGCAGGTGCAGACAACTTGGCCCTGTCAGCATCAAAGCTGTGGAGGCAACATAATCACACAGGGGCAAGAGATCCTCTGCTGAGACCTGCAGCACACTCCTCACTGTGGCACGACATGTGGGACCCCCCAAAATGCCAACACATCCAACCCCTCCTCACGGCTCATCTGCACTTCAGGCCATTTTAGACCCCAGTAAAAAGGGGTTGAGTCAGCACCAGCTGGCTTCCCACAGACCCCTGAGTGGGATTTCTCGTGCCTCCCTCCCCCTGCCCGCCGCCCACGCACCTCACCTCTCCTCGTTGAGGCCACACATGCGAATCCGCTCTGTGCTGGTCCAGTTGTGCACCCCGCTGTACAGAGGTGCTGTAGAGATCATGACAGCTGCTCCTCACCCTCCAGGACCTGCTGGGGCTCCAGGGACCACTCTGCCTGCAAAAGGGAAGCAGAGGGTTGGGAACGCTCCTTGGGATGATCCATTCAACTTCCCTTTTGGAAAACTCATCCCCAGCTTTGCTGCCAGGCAGATGGGGAACAACCCCTTGGGGTGCCACAGGTCTGGAAGAGGGCTAGGAGGAATTAGCAGTGCCTTTGGACAGAACCCACTGTCCAATCACCCTCTCATTAAACAGTGTTATTGCCAAAAAGCTGCTGGCTACCACGAGAGTTTGACACAAGTGTCTTTGCACACTCACACGTCCTTTGAAACATTCCCCCCACTCTCCTTCTCCCTGCAGAGGAACCTCCAGCACCAGAAGACGCCAAGCAGAGCTGTACAAGGTGATGCTCGTTTACAGCACTGAAACTTCAAGGCTGCACAGGACTCTCCTAAAGGTCCTAGGGGCAAAGCCTCAAACAAGGAAGGTCTGTGCCCAGCTGAGGGCTCCTGGAGGGAGCAGAGGTTTGCCAGTGGTGCTGCCGAGGGTTTATCCCCTCCTTCTGTGAGGAAGGTGCTGGTTTTCTTTGGAGTTACGGGTGGAAAACACGAGGGAATCCAGAGATTCAGGAGCATCCATGAGGCGCTGTCGGCTGGGTGGAGCTTTCAGGGGAGAGCGTTGCAGCCAATCGTGCAGCGCTGGGTGCTGGAGCATTGAGAAGCTCTGCTGCTCCAGGGAAAAGGCAGAGGAGGAAGAGAGGATCTCCTGTGCTAACAAGTGGACTCTGCCAAACCAAGCAGGATTGACTGGGAAAGGGAGAGAGATGCGTCAAGGAGGTTCAGGGAAATGCTAAGCCCTGAAGGGGAAAGCAGGCACAGAGCCACGGCAAGGCTGCCGATGCAGCGGTGGGAGTGGGAATTAGCTGGAAGCAGCACGTGATCCCCAATCTCTGTCGGCTGTCTTTTCCCCGACAAACTCCTGGCGACACCAGCTCTGCACGGGACGAGCGGCAGCTTGTGCCCCCCAAGGAGCCAGGCAGGGAGCTGCCGGCCGAGGGACGAGGCGCGGGGCTGAGCAGAGCTGCCGGCTGTCCCCGCCGCAGCCCCGGCGAGCGCCGGGGAGCCGAGCAGCAGCAGGAGAAAGGGGCCAGGCACTCGGCAGAAACGGGGGCAAGGCAGCCGGTGCGCCACAGAGAAAGCCACGGACCCGTCTGCACGTACGAGGGCACCAGCAAGCAAACAGCGCACGGAAATCAGAGGTCAGGGGAAGAGGGGAAACCTGCTAAAAACGCACATTGTGAGACGGGAGAAATGCTCGGCAGCGATGGGGGAGACGGGCAGACGCCGAGGCAGAGAGCAGGGTCATACCCAAAGAGAACGAGGTGGCTAGGAGCAGGAAGGGGAGGAGTCTTTCGATGCTTGGAGAGAAATGCAACATAAAGGAAATAGGGGAACAAACAATCTGCGGGGATTTCACCATCTTAGGCTAAACTGAAAGAAGGGGAGGAGGAAGGTTCTGCCCCCAAGCACAGCAGCAGGACAGATGTTCCAGGAGGAATCCAAAGGGACCCTCTGTGCCCCGGGGGAAGGGGATGCACGACGTGGAGCTGGGGACAAGCAGAGATCAGGCGTGACCCCGGAATAGGGCTGGCAAGGGAGGAGTGATAACGGGGTGCTACGAGCAGCTGGAAGGAACAGCACGTTTGGAGTGCTCGAGTAAGAGCTGGAGAAAAGAGCCGGAACGACGGCCACAAGAGGAGAGCTGGGAGGACACAGTGACAGAGATCAACTCTGTTCCGTGGATTCTTGGCCTCTGTCCTCTACAGACCAAGTGGGACACATGCCAAAGACAGGCATTTCACAGGGGATGAAAAACAGAAAAGAAAAAAGAATCCAGACATGAACTCAGAGAAGGAATAAAACAGGGGCCGAGCACCGGACGTGGGTTCAAGCGCAAACAGTGGAGCAACAGCATCCTTAGAAAGGCAGAGCAGGAAGTTTAGTGGGAAATGCAGGGATGAGCAGCATCCCCGTGCACCACTGAACCAGAGAGCCACTGCAGCCTGCCTGGGTCAGAACACTGCTAGCCGAGTCGGAAAGTGAGCAGATCTCCCATCTCCACTGGTGCAGCTGGAAGCGACATTAAAGGGATGTAATTAAACTCGTAGGAAACCCTTGGAGAACACAACTAGGGCATGGCTTCACATGCCTGTCTTCGAGCAGAAGAAGCTGTTGAGAAACTGTTGAAGCCCTTCTCTCCCTTCACCCCTTCAGTCATGCCACTGAAGCCCTGCAGTATCCCAGTAAACCTGACCAGGGACTTGATCTCTGTTTAAAACACTTTTTTTTTCTTTTCTTTTTTTTTTTTTTTTTTTTTTTTCCTGGCTGAACTGGTTTTAACCTATACCAGCTCCTAGATCAGCTTCACCAAGAGGGAGAGAGGGCAGAGCCTGGCACAGACTCTACTTAATCCACAGCGTCTGCCAAAGGAAGTGTATACGAAACCACAGTCTTATTTTGATTTAGCTAAATAGGTGCTCAGCCAATTCTAATTAACGCCAAAGAAAACGAGTTTAGAATGAAGTAAGAACATCGAGGCATTCTGCGTGGGGAAGCTCATACACTATTGAAGCACCTTCACCTCCCAAAACAAAACGTGCCCTGAGAACTGTGAGCAAAGAAGGTGCTGAACACACTCCCCTCCAACGACAAGCCCTCCAAGAGGTTTGCAATGAAACTACTAGGCAAATTAAAAGAAAAGGGGATTTTGTTCATTAAGGCAACACATCTCATCGTTTCGCAAAAGGAAACGATGCTGCTCTGCAAACCCGCCTCTTCCAGGCTCCAGGAAAAGCAAAGCAGATGTTTTCCTTGCAGTGAAAGAGTGCTTTTACTCAGGTTAGTGATGACTTGGCTACCCATGGAAGCTCCCTTGGACTAAGTCAAGAAATTACTCTTCTGAAATATTGCTGTACGGCGATGGAAACAAGTTTCCTGAGATGAAGTTCTTCAGGAATGGACATTTTTTAACCATTATCTCATTATAGACAAGTCCTCCTTGCAATGAAAACCCAACAGCCCCAAGACAACCATCATTCCAGGGCAGGCTGAGCAAGGGCTCCAGGACAGGCTCCCCCAGCATTCACCTGCCAGCTCCCACTGCTGACAAGAATTAAGCCCATGCCATCTCCACGCTGACCTTGTTAAACCCTGCCTGTTCCCTGCCTCTTGGGGATCCCAGCTTGAGCTGCCTGAAGTGAGGCTGCCTCATTGCTTCCTGCACCCCTCACAGGCACACCTCCCTGCAGCACTAACAGCAAAGGGGATGCAGAGTAGATTCTGAAGCCATCCTGCTGCAAGCTACCCTCTTTTAGCAGTGACAGCCATCCCTTGGCCCCATCAGGTCCCCAGCCTGACAACTCTCAGCTCCTCAAGCACTTGCACTGGCAAACACGTAAAGCAGCTTCTCAGGCTGGCACCAAGCTGCCAGTCACGGATAGCCAAGGGTTTGCTTCTCACTGGGGAGGCTGGTGCTGTTGGTGTTTGCCCTCACACATGTCACAACTCTGTTGCCACCTGGTCTAACTCACTTTGATCAGATTACCCAGAGCCATGACCTCCTACAGTGTCCACCTGTGACAGAGCCAGGCCTACCAGTGTGGGAAGGGGGCTTTTCCCTGCTCCTCCCAGAGACAGCCTGTGCCAATCACCTCTCCACGGTGCAAACACACCCTTCTGCAGGACCATGCTGCCCTGATCCCCCTCAAAGGCTTTCCATGCATTTTCCTGCTCTGTCCATTTCCAAGTACTAAAACCACCCAGATTTCAAAGCGCTTTCCCTTCCTCTCCTGCACGTGAGCTACACACCGAGAGATGGAGCAGCATCCTGCTGCACCCTGCCTGGGCAGGTACTGAAACACCAGCAGCCAGTCTTATCAACCCCCCCAGCACCTGGATTCCCTCTGCCTGCTCTGGGCAGGCACATCATCCCAACACAGCTGGGAGAGCAGCAAGCAAAGAGCCAAAAGGCAGCAAAGGGAGCTCACACAGTGGCACGAGCTCACCCAGGGAGAGAATCAGCTTTGCCTTTCCCCCTGCATGAGCAGCAGCCACAGCATGAGCTGACTCCAGGAATCCCAGTGTGGGTCACCTGGACACAGCAAACGCTGCCCAGCCTGTGGTGCCTCCATGCTGGCACTGAGTGGAAGGACAAGGACTTCCCAGCCCTAGGTATGGAACAGAGAAGGGCCAGCCCATCCCTGGGCAGCAGGAGATGGGGAGGATGCCGTGGCTGCCCTCCCACAGCAGCGTGTGGCTCCTGTGGCCAGGGGACACTGCGGAAGGCCGGGAGCAATGCACTTTGACCCTGGAAACACACCCGCGGGAGACACCTTTGAAACAGTCATTGCCAGAGCAGCAAAACCTGTCAGGAAGGGGGTTTTATCCCCTGGGTGGCTACAAAATATAAAACGAGGTCAGCCGCTGGAAAGTCGGGTGGGATTCAGCGCCCAGAGCACAGCTGGCCACTCTGACAGGAATGGGGTGGGATGTGCCCTGCAGCCCCTCCCGGGGGTCAGGGGTACCAGAAGGGAACGCTCTGCAGCCACAGCCAGGTCTCCTTCCTTGCCATAGTTTGTTCACTTTGGCAATTCTTTGTTGCCATTAGTAACGCAGGCAAGGAATTCTATTTGTTTTGAAATGTGATGGTCTGGTGTCCATTGGAGGTGCAGAGGGCCAGAGCGAGCACCGAGCCCGAGACCTGCCCCCAGCACCTCGGCCCCGAGCACCACTTTGGAAAACCTGGCTGAGCAAACTGCTGGCAAAAAATCAAAAATTAAATCAAAAATTAAATCAAAAACCCTACGACAGCCCTATCACAGGACTCGCAGCGGGCACGATATGCAACGAGGGAAAAATTCAAACAAGAAAACTGAAAAAAAAGAAAAGAGAACAGTCTATCTTACGTTATGTTACCGCTCATGCAGAGGTCAGAAACTGTAGGAGAATGGACCAGGAATGACTAGAGAGGCACAAAAGCCAGCAAGGACGGGCCAGGCCACCTCTGGGGCAGTCTGGGCAGAGCGGTGCCCGGCGAGGGCGGCCCCGAGCCGGGTTTGGTCCCCGCTGCCTGCACAGCCGCCCCGGCCGCTGCGGAGCTGAGCCAGGCTTTGCCTACACGCATTTGCTTAAGCTGATTTAAAGAAACAGTAACACCACACGTAATTATAGATCCTCGGCACGATGAATTGGAAATAAAAAAGAAAAGAAATCCGTCCCTATTTCAGAAAAAAAAAATAAAAGTTTGCTGCACGCCGGGCAGTGCCGTGATAATTGGTCCCAGCTGCTGGACAACTGGTGTCACTAAACCCGGGCTTGTCTGCAACAACCAGGCTGCCCCCACCAAAGCCCGCACATTTTTAAGGACTGAAAAAGAGCCGTTAAGGGATGACAATGTTCAAAAATGTCTGTGACAAGGTGCACATCATCCAAAACCCCGAAAGCAGAGTGCAGCCTCCCATGCCTGGGAGCCAGGCTGGTGCTCCGGAGCCCAGAGGTCCCCAGGGCAGCTCTGAAGGCCAAACCCCGCTGGAGCCTGGGCTCTGACACCTGGAATGCGCCTCCAGACCCAGGTGACAGCGGCGCAGCTGCTGGCCTCGGCTGGCGCCAGCGCTGGCGCTGGGACCACCCAAACCCAAAGGTGGCCAGGGCAATGGAAGCGGCACAGCGGGCAGGGAAGGGAAGGAAGGGAAGAGAAGAAAGGGAAGGGAAGGCTGCTGCAGACAGGGCCAAAGAGATGCAGAGGAGCTGCGAAGGGCACGGGATGCACCGGCCCTGCCCTAGCACTCATCCCCAGACTCCAGGGGAGGAGGGTGCCGGAGAGCGGATGCTCTGTGACAGGAGAAACTCACTTCGTCCCTATTTTAGCCTGACAGATCTTCTCGCGGTGCTGCTCCGAGCCGGCCTCACCCAGGCTGGGATGAGGGCACCGATGTCGCTGGCCGAGGAGCCAGGAGCCCTCCCGGTACCGGCACGCTGCCGCGGGAGGGCCGGTTTCCTCCCCGGTGAGGGCGGCAGGAAGCGCCGCCTCCCTCGCCCGGTCCTGCCGCTGCCCGGCCATCACCGTGGGCACGGGCGGGGGACCGGCCGCCCCCGCCGCCCCGCCCCGGGCGTCGGGGGGCGTCGGCACGGAGCGGCACCGCCCCGGCCCCGGCCGCAGCCCGCCCCGGGGCCGGCTCCGCGGGGGA
>JAOTQP010000099.1:19410314-19422097 GCA_026413545.1 Cichladusa arquata
ACAAAGGCACAAAGACTTAAGAAAGCCACCCAGTAATGTAAAGAAAGACAGAGTCTGGAGCGGCCCCGGGGGCGGGCAGGGCTGCCGGGGGCTTCCCGGGGCCGGGCCCCGCGGGGCTGCGGGGTGGGCTCGGAACGGGGCGATGCTGCGGGGACCGCGGCCCGCGATCCCGCGGCGGCTGGCGGTGTCACCGTCCCGCGCCCGTGCGTGCTGCTCGGACCCCCGTGGGCTCCGGTGGAGATCTCCGCGGGGTCCGTGCTGCCCTCACCCCCGCAGGAGCCGCGTGCTCCCCCGGTTTGGTCCATCCCATGGCGAAGTCTCTTCTTAGCTCAGCGCTGCCTGGCCGGGGCTCCGGGAGGTGGGCACGGGCTCCAGGTGTGGCCACCCCCAGATGGCACATCTGGATTGGCAGCCACACCCTGGTGTCACCTGCCGGGAGAGTCCTCTGCAGCCTCAGCCCCAAACCTTTACAGTGCCTAAGGAGAGGAAAAAACATCTTACACAGAGATCGAGCTCTGTTTTTCGCAGAAAAGGCCACAGCAGCCTCAGGCAGGAGACGGCCCGTCCCCCTTTTGGGGGTGTGGGGGCTTGGAGAGCGGTTTGGGGCAGGGGTCTGTGGGCAGAAGAGTGCTGGGCTTGTGGGGCATGAGATTCAGGAATTGTAGCCAGCACTGTGAGGGGTGGCAGGGTGAGACGTGGAGCTGCCAGAACCGTGGGAAGGTGCAGAGCCAGAGCCCCACTGAGGAAGGCCGTGAGGGAGGAAGCTCTTCCTGCAGAGGGGAATTACTCCACTTCTCCACATTATATTGAACCTTTCCCCACTGTTGCCTCCAGCTAGACTGTGGGTAAAAGAGGTGCTCCAAGAGGCATTTCAGGCTGGGTGGTGGTCAAAAAGCCAGGCTGGCACAGCCTGAGACAGGCACATGACCCCCAGGTTCATAAAGACCTGCCTTATTTGCATCCTGGTGCAATTAAAAACAGACAGTTTGAGTAACAGCCTCATGCTGCAGCTGCCTCACCCCATCCCTGCAGGAATTGCGCCCAGGGTCGCATGGTGCAGACTGGGAGAGCTCTGCATCCCAGCATTGCATCCTCCAACACGCCGCTGCTCCTGCCCATTTCATTAGAACCTCTAAAATCTCCAGGATGGGATAATTTCCACCAAAGAACTTTAAAAGGTGGTGGTGAAAAATTCTGCAGCTTTTGTGTTCCAGGGAAATGGGAAAGTCTGGGGAATAAGGGGCATTTTCCACCAGGGACTGGAGCTAATCAGGTACCAGTCATGGGCTAACTTGCAGAAATGCCAATGGGAATGATCTGTCGCAGCGAAAATGCGATAAGGATCCCTCATCGGGAATTCCTCAAGGGAATCAAGCTGGGCCTTGAGCTGCAGGGGGAGCTGGGGGCTCCCTCACCTGCCCTCCATGCTGGGGACACGTCCCCCAGGACCCCCAGCCGTGGGCAGCCCCAGCTGTGGGCTCACCCCAGCGTTTCCTGCACCCCTCCTTCCTGGGCAGCGGGACTGCTGCCGAGTTCCGCAGGTCCAAGGGCACCCAGAATGTGGGATCACCCACTCTGAGAGCCCTGACCTGTGTGTCCCTGCCTGCTCTGCTCCCCTGGGCCACCAGGGCCTGAGCACTCAGCTCTGACCTGGCCTGCAGTGCTGTTGCTGCTGCTTTTGTCATTACTGCTCCATTTTGTGTCCTTTTTTATTTATTTATCCTCTCCCTGCTGTTTTTTTGGCCAGAATCCACATCATTGCCCCCTCCCTGACCAGAAACCAGAACGTGTTGCTAACACACCCAGCTGGGCATGGCACACTCTGCTCCTGCCAGGCTGCTGTGGGGAGACCCTGACCCTTTTGGGAGTCGCATTGAGCAGCCAGGCTGGCAGGTGTCTTGGGATGAGCTGGGATCATGGAGCCTTCTCCTCTGGCAGGGTGGTGGCAGCTGGTGGCAGCAAAGGTGGCTTGTAGTTCCTGGCACCAGAAGAAGAGGGATGAGGTGATGCCTCATGTGCTCCATGTCACCTCCATGTCCAAGGCTGGTTCTGCCCCAGACACCTCAGCTCTCTCTGGGAAGGTGGGACAGTGGCTGGGGAGCCCGGGGACGGGTGTCCCACTGGGAGGACAGTGGGACAGTGTCCATTTCTGAGGGGTCTGGAAGTTTCTCACTGGGTTTCTTGGGACTTTTCTGAAGAAGGGTCCTCCGTGCTGCTCCCTCCAAGGTGGGCAGAGCTCCCCCGGGTTTGGCTGGTGCAGTGACACTGTGGAAAGGTGTCACCTGTCACCGCAGCCCTCATCCTCCCACATTCCATGGGCTGTCCCCACTCCAACAGCAATCACTGGCAGCAAGGGTGGCAGCGCAGGGAGAAGGTGACAACGTCAGAGTGGCTGCCTTGTCCTCCCTGTTGGCAGCTGGGGACAGGGCAGGGAGGCCACGAGTCCTGCAGGGCACATGACAGGCCAGGCTGCTGTCCTGCTGTCCTGCCGAGCAGCCCCTCTTCCCCTGCTCCCCAGGGGACACGAGCTCAGGAGGGACATGGGACAGTCCCACCTCCTGCGTGAGAAACTGGATCTGCCATGAGCTCACAGGCTGACATCCTGAACCCAGCTGCTGGGGCCAAAACAAGGCTGCTCCTGCCTCGGGGAGGGAATTTCATGCATTGAGATTTTGGGTGGCTGCCTCTTGGACCATCCAAGGGAGTTTGGGATTAGCCTCTCCCTCCTCACCCGCTCCAGGCCTCCTCGCTGGCTGGAGAACTCTGCATTGCCCCTGGTGAGCAGCACAGACAGGAGCCAGCAGGCACACGCTGTCTCTGCTGCCCTCCTCCTCCTCCTCCACATCCCAGGAGAAGCCCTGATGGGTGGGAATGTGGGATCACCAGGACAAGGCAGGGAGGAACCACGTTGTGCCTGGGAGCCGAGGGAAGAGCTGGCAGCCAGGGCAAGGGCAGAGTGATGGAGGGGAGGAGGATACAGTGGGTGAGCAGAGGTTGGGGTGCCAGGGGAGCCCCAGAAAGCAGGTGAGGAGCCCTGCAGGGGTGAGAGGGGTGCCCACCCAGAGCCCTGGCCACACTCCAGCCCTTTTCAATGCAGCACGATGCTCTGGAGAGTAGCTGGCTGTGGGCAGAACAGGGCCTGCCCCTCTCCCAGGCTGCCATGCCAGATTCCAGCTCCTTTGGTGTCCGTCCCCCAGCCCTGAGCTTCCCAGGTCCGGCCTCGGTAGCCACCGGGGGCTCCTGATGATAACAGCAGACAAAGAGCTGGGCTCTGACCGCAGTGCTGCGTCTGACAGCCTGTGCCTGGGGACGCTGCTAGTGCTGCTGGCAGTCCCGGCAGTGGCCAGGCTGTGTGGGGGCTTGGGGCCCCCCAGGAGCTGGAGGCTGGAATGGCCAGCAATGCCCAGCCTCAGGCATCACCCCCAG
Source organism: Cichladusa arquata (assembly GCA_026413545.1). Classification (NCBI taxonomy): domain Eukaryota; kingdom Metazoa; phylum Chordata; class Aves; order Passeriformes; family Muscicapidae; genus Cichladusa; species Cichladusa arquata. The sequence goes on from JAOTQP010000099.1 coordinate 19,413,741, forward strand.
GCTCCCTGCTGCTGCTGCTCTGCCAGCTGAGGAGCCCCCACGGAGGCTCCAGATGGCCCAGGCTTGGCCAGGACAAGGGTGGCCAAGGAAGGTCCAGCTGAGAGCAGAGGTGGGGCAGGAGCACGGAGGGGGCTGAGGCAAGGAGGGACATGGGGGATGAACCCCACATCTCCCACAGGCGCTGAGAGGGCAGGAGTGTGTCCCAGCCTGTGTCCCAGGGGCGTTCCCGTGCTTCTCCCCCCGTCTCTGCAGCAGGAGTTGGGGTTTGCCAGAGCTCTGCCGTGTGCAGAACGGAAGGTGCCACCTCTGCGGCAGCTGTGCTCAAACGGAGCTGCCGTGATTACACTGGCCAGGGCACACGCACACACAGCTGCCTGCCAGGAGCACATCTGCCTCTGCTCACCCTTGGCTTGGCCTCAGCCCTGCCCTTTGGGGCCCCTTCATGTCCCCCCCGGGAGGTTTTTGGTGCGCTGGCTGGGCTGGAACTCGACCAGGTGTCCCCCAGCTCTGGGATGCTGCTGGTTTGGGGCTGGGTACCTGATCCCCGGGTGCAGGAGTGCAGCGCTGCTTCCCACCTGCTGTCACCGACATCCCATCCTGACGTGTCACTGTGGGAGCTGCAGGGTGGCAGCTGGGACAAAGTCATCGGGGGACACGGGGATTTCCCCCTTTCCTTTCCAGGCAGCTGGGGACAGGCAGGGACCCGCCATCCCTTGGAGACCCTGAACGTGACAGCACAGCCCGGGTGAGGGGACTCCCGCTCTGGAGGGTGACAGGGCTGGCGACAGCTCCCCCAGGATGTTCAGAGCCGCAGGTATCGGTGTCCCAGCGCTGTCACCGAGCTGCTGTGAGGAGCGGTGGGTGACACCACAGGCACCCCCGAGCCGCCGAGGGCCCCGGCCACCCCCGTCCCCGGGAATGGCCCCACTGCGGGGCGAGGGTCCCGACTACAGCATCTCGGCAGAATCTCCGGCTCAGGTTGTGCCGTGCTGGATACGGCATCTCCATGGAAACCCCCGGCTCGGGCGGTGCGGGCTTGGGAGATGCCATCTCCACGGAAACCGCTGCGGCGCCCGGATGCGGCCGGGATGCGCCGGGCACCGGGTACCGCGGCGGGAGGAGCGGGGTGTGAGCGCGCCCCTGGTGCGATGGAGGCTGGGAGACTCGGGGAGCGGGGACCACCCCTGTCCCCGGCACGGGACAGGCTGGGGAGAGCATTTCTGAGCCCGGCGTTCCAACCCCGGACTTGCCTCCCCTGCGCGGTTCGTCCCGCACTGTGCCACGCTGAGCCTCTCGGCTCCCTCCGGTCGGGTGCTCAGCCCCTCTCCCACCCCGGGGAGTGGAGCTCAGGCCCATTCTGGGGAGGACCATTTCCAGCCCATGGGGGCTGGAGGTGTTCAGGGACACGGAAATTCCCCGATCCCAACAAGCAAAGGTACAGGACTCCAGGGACCCAGCCCAGGGCGCTCCAAAACAGCCCCAGTGCTCGCACTCGCATCCTGAGCTTGGGAAGCCAGAGGGACAAGATTTCAGCTGCAGAAAGAGCCCAGACGAAATATTTTACAGGTTATTTATAGCCTTCATTAAAAAAATATAACAAAAAAAAAAAAAAAAAGAAAAAAAAAAAAACCTCAACCCCCTAAAAAACAGCCACCAAAAGCCTTTTGTTTGTTGATTTTAAATCCGCCTTTTACTCCATCCCGCTCCCACCGGCCTCCCGGGACGCCGGGTGCAGGAGCCGGGCTGCACCGGCAGCTCCCCGGGCTGGAGCGGCCCTCGCTCCCGGTGGCTCCGTGCCCGGGGGTCCCGGCGGTGGCCGTGCCCGCCCCCAGCCCTGCCCGCTGCCCACCGCCCGTGTGCCAGCCAGGCGGGGCGGCCCCGGGCCCGGATTAGCCCCGCTCCCCGCTGGCACCGGGAGTGGCTGGGCCGCCTCGCCGCGGCTCCCGGCTCCGTAAGCCCGGCTTTGACGTAGCCCAGTAGGAAAGTAGGCCAGTAAGAGCAACCGCAGCCGCTGGCGGCTCTCGGGGGACGCGGCCGAGGGAGGGCTCCGCGCTCGCACCGCCGCCCGGGGCTCCCGCGGCCAACGCGGTGGCCGGCGACAACAGCGCTTTGTCCCGGTTCTCCTCGGCTCGCAGCCTGCGGCCGGCCCCGCTGTCACGGGGACAGCGACCATCAGGCCGGGGAAGTCCCTGCAGGGAGCCACCCCGGCCCGCGGCCGTGCCGGGCTCCCCGCGCCGTTTCTGTCCGCTCTCAGAGGGCTCTTGCCCCCTTCCCCGCCGCCCTGGGAGCTGTCGGTGGACATCCCTGGCATCCCCCTTTCCTGCGGCAGACCCGAAGTGGGTTATTAATTGAAAAACCCCAAGCTCCCGTGCCCAGTAAATCCATTTCCGCAGAGAAGTCGGGCGGACAAGCGTTGCGGCGATGTGGGGGCTCCAGAGGAGCCTGTGCTGTGGCAGGAGCCCGCAGGGGCCGGGATGTCAGCACCAGTGTCCCCCTGCACCAGGGTCCCTCCTACTCAAGCCAGCAGCTCGTGCTAATGCTGTCCCCGTTTATTTCTGAAGCATCTCTGGATACTGGAAGCCCCAGTTCAAGCCAGTCCAGTCCAGTGCTGCCGTTCCTCACAGGATGAGGCAGATCCAGATGTGTGGCTACAGCTGTTCCCTCCCACGCTGAGCATCACCCACACTCAGGCTGCCAGAGCCACCAGCTCTGTGTCAGGGATCCACACGGGGATCTGTGATCCAATGCAGACCTGCTTGCCCCAGCTCTGAGCTGGTGTTAGACCTGCCGGCCTCGCTGCTCTGCAGGATCTGCACCTGGGGACTGTCCTGGTGTCACCACCTTCCTGGCCCTGGAGGGAGCATCACGACGGAGCTGGGGAGGTCCCAGTTCAGGCTGGGGCAGGGCAGTGCCCCCTCCTCAGGGACAGAGGGGACGCCACGCACGGCAGCAGCATCCTTGGCCGTGGGGTGGGCCAAATTCGGGGGCTGAAGGCGTGTGGGGGTTCCCCCTCCCTGCAGAGGCAAACAGCAGGACAGGATCCCGAACCTCGCATTGCGAACCCCGTAGTGCGAACCCCGAGCCCCGCATCCCGAGCTCTGCTGTGACAGCCCCCCCGCACCGTTCCCAGCCCGGGTACCCCGAGCATCCCGGGGCTGGAGCGGAGGAGGTGGGCTGGCTGCTGGGACAGCCCATCGTGTCCAGCCAAACACCGTCCGGGCTGCGGAGGAGGAAGGCAGAGCCATTGGCCGGGGCAGGCGAGGGAGGGCCCCTGCAGAGGGACAGGGACAGCGGTGCCGCAGGGACCTCCGGGGGCTGGGGGCTCTGGGGGCTGCGGGCAGCTGGAGGGGCTGGCAGGGCACGCTGCCTCCCCCTGCTCAGGGCGCTTCGGCTTTTGCTAAAACAAACAAACACCCCCTGCCCTTCACGACATGCCCGGGGCGAAGGTTTCCCAAGGCAGAGGGCCGCGGGCTGTGCTGGGGCCACCAGCTCGCGAGGGGCTCTCGGCGTCACGGCACGGAAATGCTCTCCGCTTCCTTTCCTTTTTTTTTTTCTTTTTTTCTTTTCTTTCCCAAGCAACACAACCGTGGCCCCATCACGGGCCAGCGCCCTCTGACCCCCCCGCCCCGGGTGCTGCGGACACTCGGGGGGTTCCCCGGCAAAGCCGCGGCTCCGAGGGCCCCCAGTCCCCTCCCAGCCCAGGGAGAGGCAGCGCCCGAGCCCCGCGGCCGTCACGGAACACCCGCGGCCAGCACGGGGGTGTTCACAGTTCCCACCCCGGCCCCTCAGAACGACCCCCGGTTCTGCTCTGCAAGGGACAAGGGCAGCCCTGCCCGGGGACACGCCGTGCCCGGGGCGAGCAGCGGTGCCAAGGTGGGAGGAGGCGTCCTTGACACGAGGGACACATTTCCTGGGATCAGCAGCAGCTCCTGCGCCGGGGCCGGGAAGTGTTTCTGCAACTGGCGCTAAGCACAGCCCACGTTGTAAGCGGGGGGAGAGGCCTGGAGGGATCCCTGCCCAGTCCCTAAGGCTCGGCACATCCCTGCACTTGTGCTGGATGCTCCAACCGACCCCTGAGAGGCGTTTCACGGTCACAGTCACAGGGGTGGCTGGGCACAGAGCTGGGCCTGGAGGTGGGCAGCAGGAATGGGGGCTGCCCATGGACACAGCCAGCTCCCAGCACGTGCAGAGCAGCAGCAGCACCCAACAGAGCCATTTCCAGGTGACCAGGTTTATTAGGGCTGAGCAGGTACTCTGAGAGTGCAGCTGGACCAGAGAAACACCCCCCAAGGTGTGCTCAGTATGACAAGGTGGGGAGAAAGCCCCTCTGGCCAATATTTAAAAATCTCTGTAGGTACAAAACCGGGGATATAAAAGACAAAGGCACAGGACAGGATGTTGGCAGCTATTCCAGACCCTCACCATGCTCCCAGGCATGCTCCACTACGAGCTCTTCACTGAGCTCTCACCTTCAACTCAGCCAAAGCACCCGACCCCTGCATGGACCCCAAGGATAGGATGGAGGGCACTGGCCCAACCCAGCCCTGGATACTGCCAAGGCAGCCATGCAGACAGCACAGGAAGGGCAGTCCTGGGTTTTATTGCAGAGAAAGAGGTAGAAGGAACTGGACAGAACCAGGAGCTGCTCCTGGTTCCTCTGCTGGCTCCAGTTCAAGCCCCCAGGCTGCAGGCACAGAGCTACCTCGCTCTGTGGTGCTGGGGCTGTGCCTTCTCCCCAGGTACAGCCTTTCCCCCCACAGCCTTCCTCCCAGGCACAGCCTTTCCCTTGGGCACAGCCTTACCCCCCATAGCTTTCCCCCTGGGCTCAGCCTTTCCCCCCACAGCCTTTCCCTTGGGCACAGCCTTTCCCTTGGGCATAGCCTTCCCCTTGGGCTCAGCCTTCCCCCTGGGCTCAGCCTTCCCCTTGGGCTCAGCCTTTCCCTTGGGCTCAGCCTTTCCCTTGGGCACAGCCTTCCCCCTGGGCACAGCCTTCCCCCTGGGCACAGCCTTCCTCCCTGGCATGGCCTCTCCCCCGAGCCTGGCCCCGCCTCCAGGGGCTGTGTCGGGGACGTCCTCGGCCGAGATGGGCTGGATGATGTGGCCGCTGCGGGTGATGACCCGAGGGGCTGTGAGCTTCTGGAAGGCGCGCTGAGTGTTCCACGTGGGGCCCACGGGCGTCCGCATGCTCTGCTCGAACTGCTGGTGCCGCTCGAAGGGGAAGGGCAGCTCGCTGACCTGTGGGGACACCGCAGGGGTAACGGCCCCGAGCCAGCCAGCCCAGCTTTTCCAGCCTCCAATGCCCACTGTCGTGGGGCTACTTGTCCAGGACTCACTCACACTCTGCTTCCCTTTCTGCTGCCAGCAGAGCCCAAGAGGGCTGGAACAACCACCACCTCCAAGGGAGCAGCCCTGTACATCCCCAGCACCTCCAAGGGGGCAGCCCTGTACATCCCCAGCACCTCCAAGGGGGCAGCCCTGTACATCCCCAGCACCTCCAAGGAAGCAGCCCTGTACATCCCCACCACCACCTCCAAGGGGGCAGCCCTGTACATCCCCAGCACCTCCAAGGGAGCAGCCCTGTACATCCCCAGCACCTCCAAGGGAGCAGCCCTGTACATCCCCAGCATCTCCAAGGGGGCAGCCCTGTACATCCCTCCCCCTTCATTTCCGAGCTGTTTGAGCTGGAAGCCAAGCTCTGGGCAGGGATTACAGGCAGGGATTGTGGATGTTTTGGGAAGGGATCACAGGAATGCCCCAGGCCTGCCCAGCTGGAGCTGCCAAGGGCAGCAGGGGTGCCCCACCTGATGCGCTGCCGCGTGGATGTTGCGCTTCTCGCTCAGGATGACGTGGGGCAGGTGCCGGTCCTTCCGTGGCGGCGCCGGCGGCGCCTTGATCAGGAACCTGTGGGCAGTGAGGGGTCAGGGCTGGCACGGGGCTGGGCTCAGCCCTGCCTCTGCCCCACTCACCTCTTGACCTTCCTGGCGCTGGGTTTCAGCCCCGTGCCGCCCCACTCGCCCCAGCCTGGCAGCACCAGGTTCAGCGGCTGCGGCTTCGCCGCCTCCTCCGCCTTGCGCTTCTCCCGGCGGAAATCCGCCACCACATCGTCCCCAGCAAAGGCCTCCGTGATCACCCCACGCTGCTCCACGCCGCCCTCCTGCACAGGGACCAGGCACGGGGGGTTAAGGGTTATTGGGAGAGACTGGGACACGCTGGGAGGCACTGGGGAGAGTGGGAAGGGGGTGAAAGTTACTGGGCATTACTGGATGGGTGTTTTGGGTACCGGGGAGCATGGGGGAGGCCTGTCCTGCTCACCTCCTCCTCCAGGACCACAGGCAGGCTGGGGCAGTCCATCTCCTGGGGCTTGCCATCCAGCACAGCCTCCAGGCTGATCATCTTCCTCTTGGCTGCAGTTTTCTCGGTCTGTCTGTCCCCAGCTCTGCCTTCCTCCTGCTGCCGTGCTCGCTTCCCTGCCCTCGGGGCTACCAGCTTCTCCTGCTCTTCCACAGGCTCCTCCTTGGCCAGATTCTCCACATCCTCCATGGTCTGCACGCGGCGCAGCTGCTCTGAGAGCAGGAGCTGCTCCTGGGCCTGAGGGGGCGGCTCTGGCCCTGGGCTCACCAGCTCCTCGGCACAGGCTGGGGACACTGGGCTGTCCCCCAGCTCCTCAGCACAGGCTGGGGACACTGGGCTGTCCCCCAGCTCCTCAGCACAGGCTGGGGGGACTGGGCTGTCCCTGGGCTGCTCAGCACTGGCCTCAGTCTCATCAGCACCTACGTGTTGAGGGTAGAAATGGTCACTCCACATGGCAGAGAGTCAGGACAGCTGTGTGAAACCAGCCAAAAACTGTCCCCAGATCTCCCTTCCTTAGTCCAGCCCCCCAGCACTGCCAGCCCACCCAGCTCAGGGCCTCGAGCTCCTCACCATGCTCCTCACTGTGCCTCTGGGGGTTCCGCTCCCGTCGCTTCTGCTCGAAGTCTTGCAGCAGAGCCTCTTCCTCCGACAGCTCCTCCTCCTCCTCCTCCTCCTCCTTCTCCATCTCATCCTTGTTCTCCACAGCACCAGGCACTGTGTCATCTCTTGGACCCTCCTGTGCCTCAGGCTCCGGGGCTGGGCCACTGGGCTTGCCCAGCATCCAGGGATTAGCCCCGGTGGGCGTGGGCAGGGCTGGGGTGTCTCCCTCGGGCACCTCACACGGCTCCTCCTCCTCCTCGGGCGGCTCCACCCGCACCTTCTGCATCAGCTCCTTGTTCCTGGCCAGCTGCTCCTGCATGGCCTTGCGGGCCTGGGGGGCACCGAGGGGCTCGAACACAGGGCACAGACAACACTGGCAACCTTCCCTGCCCACCTCAGCCTCCCTCCCTTCCCCAAGCAGCACTGAGAACCCTGTCATGGCATTCCAGGGGATAAATGGGTTATAAAAGATAGAGAGCCTTTATAGCATGGCTTGGAGGGACAAGACAAGGGGCAATGGCTGCACACTGACAGAAGGCAGGGATAGATGGGACATTGGGAAGAAATTCTTTCCCAGGAGGGTGGGGAGGCCCTGGCAGAGATTGCTCAGAGAAGTTGTGGCTGCCCCATCCCCAGAAACGTTCAAGGCCAGGTTGGCTGGGGCTAGGAGCAACTTGGTGTGATGGAAAGTGTCCTGGATGAAAGTGGAACTGGATGAGCTTTAAGGTCCCTTCCCAGCAAACCCTTCTGGGGCTCCATCTCACCTCGAGGTCATACTTGGCCATAATGGCCCTGGATCGGGCCCATTTCCCCTTGTTCTGGTGCTTCAGGCTCATCCGCTCCTGGGGGAGGAGAAGCATCACGCACAGAGCTCCCCAGGGAGCAGGGCCCTCCCGAGGGGTGGGCAGGGGTGCAAGGCAGCACCTGCATCCTGAGCTGCTCCAGCTCTTCCAGCCGTGCCAGGGCGGCCGCAGGGTCCGATTTGTGCAGCTGCTCAAACTCCTTCAGGGCCTGGCGCCTCCGGCTCTTCTTGAGCACGCGGTGGTACCTGGGGCAGGGGGCTGCTCAGGGGCTGGGCAGGGCACGGCTGAGGCAGGGCCAGCCCTCCCAGCGTGCCCAGCCCAGCAGGGGCACAGCCCAGCACAGCCTCAGCCTCACTTCTTGCTCTTGATCCGCTTCGCTCGCCGAGCCTTGGCCTCGTAGTAGGACTGAACTGCCCGAGCCTTCTGCAGCTCTGCCCGCCGGCGCCGCGCCTGCCGGGAGCACCGGGGCAGGGGTGAGTGTGGGGGGCAGGGGTGAGTGTGGGGAGCAGGGGTGAGAACTGGGGGCAGGGGTGAGTGTGGGGAGCAGGGGTGAGTGTGGGGGGCAGGGGTGAGTGTGGGGAGCAGGGGTGAGTGTGGGGAGCA
>JAOTQP010000099.1:19427880-19438200 GCA_026413545.1 Cichladusa arquata
GGTCTTCCTTAGCCGCGCCCCGCGCCCCCTCCCCGGTGGAATCCTACGGCACCGCCCCTCCCGGGCGCGGGGTTTCCATGGCGACGGCCGGTGCCGCCGTCCCGGTGCTGACCGAGCGCTCTCCCCGTTGCCTCTCCCGCAGCCGCCGGCCCAGCCCAGCCCAGCGCGGCCCCGCGGGGCCCCGATGATGCCGGGCGCGCGGGCGGCGGAGCAGCAGCAGCAGCAGCAGCAGCGCCCGAGCGTGCGGCGGCCGCTGCCGCCCCAGTGACGGCCCCGCCATGTCGGTGATGGTGGCGAGGAAGAAGGTGGTTCGGAAATGGGAGAAGCTGCCGGGCAGGAACACCTTCTGCTGCGACGGCCGCATCATGATGGCCCGGCAGAAGGGCATCTTCTACCTGACGCTCTTCCTCATCCTCGGCACCTGCGCCCTCTTCTTCGCCTTCGAGTGAGTTCCCCGGGGGAACGGGAACGGGAGCGGGGATGGGCCCGTGTGCCCGCGGCCTCGGGAGAGCCTGGCACGGTGCAGCCTGGCTGAGCGTGGCTCTCCCTGTCCAGATCTGCCTCCCCACCCTCAGCAGACCGAGCCTGGATGTTTTGGGGTGAATGGGCCCTGCCAGAGGGTGACACTGGCCCTGTTCCCCGTGGGTCACCTTCTGTCTGGCACTTGGCAGTCGCTGGTCCCGAGCGTTCCTGGCTGCAGGACAAACGGGGTGCAAGGGCACTGCTGCTGCAGCCTGGGGCCCAGCCTGTGTCCCTGCCCTGCCCATGGGGGGACGTGCAGCCCCCACATCAGCCCCACCGTGAGGGACCCCAGCGGGGGCATTAATGAGCTTGGGGATTAATGAGCCTGGGGGTCCTGCATTCTGACCTACAGCCTCTGCAGCCAGAGCCGTGCTGGTGTTTGGGAAGGATCCCACCGTTCCTTTCATTACCTTGGCAGCCTAAAGACCTTCAGCCAAAACCTTTGATCCTGCTGTTAAAGAGGGATCTGCCGCCTTCCCTCAGCTTTCCTGAGGAGTTGGGCTGGCCTTGGACTAATCCTAAAATCAAAAAACAAGCAAAAAGGGAAAAGCCTATGTTTGTCCGGGCCGATGCTGTGGGAGGGGGCAGGACACCTCTGTTGCCTGGCTTGGGTCAGCTAAACAACTGCAAAACTTCCCTTCCTCGGTCTCCATGTTTGTGTTCTGGGGCAGCAGAAGGGCTGAAACAGGGTTGGGTGACACAAAGCTAAGAAGAACAAGTGGAAGGAGCTGCTTGCTGGTTAGGCCCTGGCTGTTCCTACAATTCCAAAAATCCCCTGGCCCAGATGCTGTCCTCCTCAGCATCGTTCCTAAGCCAGGGAACTTGTCTCCATATTTCGTGGTCCAGCATGTCTCTCCTTGGTTCCCTGCCCGAATCATCCCTGGCTCAGTCTGAATTCCAAGGTACCAACTGATACCGCTCTTGGTTTGATGTTTGGGATTTTTTCTGTCTGAATAATGGGGCTGAGCCTTCCTGCCTTACAGGAAGAACTAATAAGCGTTGCTGCTCCAGAAACGCTTATTGCTGCTCCAGAAACACTGATTTGAGGGATAATTGCTCTGGCTCCCTGTGGATCCTGTCCGTAGCAGGAGGGTGAGCCACATCCCGCTAGGCAGAGTGAGCCAAGGCTGTTTTCCAGACCTAGGCTGTGGTTGGTCAGGAACGTGGCTGGAGATTCCTTGTGAAGCCCCTTTCCATGCTCTGGCGGGCAGAGGCCTCTGGAGGGGTGGCTTGCACCAAAACATCCAGGCTGTGCCTGGACCTGGAGGGTGGGCTCTGCGGGGGGAATGCTGCTGGGAACAGGATCACCTCTGAATTCTGCTTAAATCATCTGGGGGACATAGGGAAAAGTTTGGGAAAATCCAAATACCCATTTGATTCTGTCACTGCTCACCTCAGTGTTTTTTTGTTTGGAAGAGAGGAGGTTGTTTTGAACTTGTTTGGGGATTTTTGAATTTGGGCTAGGAATGAAATGCTGCCTTCCCTGCTGGGAGCAGTCCCCAAGGTCTCTGTTTCACTGATCAGGCTGAGATAAGCAGCTTGGCTGCTCAGGAGCCCTGCATGTGTAGGGAGCTTTGGGTGAGGATCTCAGCTTTGATCTTGCGCTGTGTTCGTCTCGGTGTTGGGCCGATTCTTTGGCGTTCGCATGGAAATTCCCGGTTTCCCATTAAAGTAGGTGTGTGGGCTGGGAGCGGTGGGCGGAGGAGCCTGTCCCTCCCGCCGGTCACTGCAGGCTGTGCCGAGCTGGAGCCATTCAGCTGAATCACTTGCGCAGTCACACCTTGTCTGAGCAGGGCTGGGGCTGCCAGGAGCCGGGCTCTGCCTGGCTGCTCGCCCTGCGCCGGCCTGGGCTCCAGCCCCGCCGACAGCCGGGGCTGCAGGGGACTGTCCCGGGGCAGGGGACAAGGCACAGCCGGTCCTTCCCAGCCCCGCGGCCATGGCTGCACTGCTGCTGCTGCTGGCTCTTTGCTCTGAGTGCCTTCAGTGCTGCCAGCTGCTCCATGGTGGCCACAGGGCCAGCTCAGCCTGTGGGTGGGAGTCTGTGTGTGCTGAGCCCCCAAATCTCTGGGGAGATCTCCCAATCCAGCAGCACACAGGAGCTGGAGGCTGGCAGGACTCAGGGCTCGGTGCTGTACCTGAGAGCCGACTCCTCCCTGCTGGGTAGGGCCGAGCACAGAGCTGGGCTGGCTCCCAGGAAGGGCTCTGCGGCCAGAGTCCTGTGCCCAAGGGCACCTCTGTCCCCTGCTTGGGGCTGCTCCCTGCCCAGTCCCAGGGCTGTGTGTGACTGGGGCTGCTCCGTGCCCAGTCCCAGGGCTGGGTTTGACTGGGGCTGCTCCCTGCCCAGTCCCAGAGCTGGGTTTGGCTGGGGCTGCTCCCTGCCCAGTCCCAGGGCTGTGTGTGACTGGGGCTGCTCCCTGCACAGTCCCAGAGCTGGGTTTGACTGGGGCTGCTCCCTAACATGTCCCATAAAATACAGTTTCACATCCTCTTGGCGTTATTTCAGACTCCTAATGGTATTTCAGGCCTGTGGTTGGGCACTTAGCTGCTGTCTGCTTGAGGTGTTCCAGCATGAGGAGAAGACCAGATAAAGCACTTGTAAAAATTCCCTTTAGGAGCTGGGATGATGGGATGGATGGGATGCAGTGCCAGCTCTCAGGCTGGGAGTTCCCTTTGCAGTTCCTGGCTCTCCTGAAGTGAGTTCCACACTCAGCTGAAGGGAATGGGATTTCTTTTGTCTCTGCCTTTTCAGCACAAAACCTGACATCTGTAAATGTTAGGGGCATGACAGCACCAGCAGCACCAGCTCCTCACAGGAAGTGGTTGTTCTTGGATCTTCCAGTGCCCAGGCATGTTTGTCACTTTGTTTTTCCTGCTTTTTAAGCTTTGTAGAGATGAAAACATCTTTTTTTGTTTCGTTTTGTTTTGTTTTGTTTTTCTGATGAGTTGAAAATACCTACACTGCCCCTTGTGTGACTTTATTTTTTAGTTTTGATTTCCAGTGTCCCAAGAGTCCCAAGACTCACAGTGGGGCCTCTGAGCTGGCATTACCTCTGGTTAGATCTGTGTCAAGCATGGTCAGAACTTACAAGTGGGTTAATTGGTGCTTTTTAATCATTGTAATTTCTCTCAATAGAAGTGAACTTTTTAGTGTCTGGAGTTCAGCTTGTTTTCAGCTGTAGCTGAGGAAGGTTGGACAGGTGATTTGCAGGTGACACATGGGTGAGTGATACTGAGGAGCTTGTGCTGAGCCCTGCTGGGGCCTGCCTGGGAGATGTGCTGCCCTGTGGCTGCAGTCCCTGTCACCAGGGCTGGCATGGTGGCTTTCCCCTTCCTCCAGAGCTTTGCTCAATGTGCTGATTACAACAGACCTTCCCAACTGGTGCAGAATAACCAGCCAAGCACCCTAACTCATGGCACCTCCCAGCTGCTTCTCCCCCTGCTCCCGACTGCAATGATCTCTTTGTTCAGCCTTCCTGCCCCAGCCCACCCTGCTGTGAGGATGAGTTGTGATAGTGCTGCTGTTGTCTGCTTTTTGGTGACAAAATGCTCCAGAGCACAGATAGGGTGCTGGGAGCGGGGGAGCAGCATCCTCACATGCCAACAGAGCATCTCTGTTGGCTGTGAGCTCTCCCAAACAAAAGATCTTTAAATGTCTGTTCCTGAGCAGTGAAATTGTCTTAGGGACAAGGCATAGACTGAAGATTCCCTGGTGCTGGTGAGTACCTGAGTGCCCAGCCAGGGCTGTGTGGCTGCTTTCCCTGCCATGGACGTGTTCCCTGAAGTCTCCTGCAGCGTGAGGCCCCCTCAGACACAGAGGGTGGGAGGCACAGCCAGGAGCTGTGGTGGGCTCCATGCTGGGCCTGGCAATGCAGTTTCACCTGGTGGGAGCTCCCTCCTCTCACCTCTGCCCTCACCTGCAAGAAGCCAGCCCAGCCAAGGGAAGCTAAGCCAAGCCTGTGTGGAAGCAGGAGGGGCTGGCTCAGCTTTAGCACAGCTCATGGATCCATATTCAAACCCACAATATGTTCATGCTGTCACAGCAGCTCCAAAAGCTGTGGTATCAGCTGGACAAGGGTCAGGCTGCAGCCCTTAGGGGCAGACAATGTCCAGCTTTTCAAGGAATAATCACAGAATCATTTAGGGTGGAAAAGACCCCCAAGACTATCGAGTCAACATGTGACTGGTCACCACTGTGTCAACCAGCCCAGAGCTCTGAGTGCCACATCCAGTTGTTCCTGGGGAACCTCCAGGGATGGGGACCCCAAACCTCCCTGAGCAGCCCTTCCAATGCCTGACCACCCTTTCCATGGGGAAATTCCTGCTGATGTCCAACCTGAACCTCCCCTGGCACAGCCTGAGGCTGTGCCCTCTTGTCCTGTCACTGATTGCCTGGGAGAAGAGGCTGACCTGCACCTAAATCCATGTTCCACGTTCCTAACCCCATCTTTCCACCCCAAATGCACTCCAAGGTTTTTGTTTGCTTGCTGCCTGACTCGCAGCTGTCCCTGGACTTTGCCCTTGCAAAGGGAATGCAAAGTTATCTTGGGCTGCCTGAGGACGATAAGCTCAGCCCTCCAGTTCTCCATCTGTGGGCAGGGCTGGGCACAGGGACGTTGTTTTGGGGAACAGCAGAGTGTGAAATGAAGGATGTTGGTTTGGGGGCCAGGCCCTGTGTGTGGCTGTGGGCTGCTGGTGTTGCAGCTGTGACTGAGGTGTGCTGTAGCTTCAGTGTGCAGCCCTTCTGTCCCTGTCACACGAGGGGACAGCGCTGGAGCTGTCACTGGCCCAGGAAATGTTCCTGCAGTGGGCCTGCAGAGCCCAGTGCTGCCAGCTGGAGCTGGAAACTGCACTGTGTTTGGGGAATCTGTGGTGGGAATGCCATCCAGAATTAAACAGTGCTGTGGAGGTCATGGAAATGGCCTTGCTGGGGATGGCAGCCCGCCAGGGAGGATAATCCCTGGCCCCTCACCGCAGCAGCCTGATGCTCCCCTGGAGAGTGACTGTGGAACAGCAGGAGTCTGGGCTGGATAAAGGAATGCATCCTGGAAAGCCAGGTGCCTGAAAGCCTGCCACAGGTGCCCAGCTGCACCAGGAGGCTGGGGAAGGGATGTGTGCAAGGAGACATGGCACAAGTGGTGGGATTTCGGTGGGGTTTCCCTCCATAGGAGCTTCTCCCCAACATCAGTGGGGTTTTCTGAAGGAATCAGGGTAACATATGGGTTTTTTCAGCCCAGTATGTCTCTAAAACATGACTTCTGCTCCCATGGCTGGGGCTGCAGCAGCTATGGGGGCATGGCTGTGGGTGTCCAGGAGCACACAGCCATGGTGAGATGAGTCCCATGCCCCCTTTGCATCTCCTCCATCAGCAGGATCAGCACCATAAACTCCTCGCTGGGCCTTGCTGCATTTGTAGAGCAAACAAACCTTGTTCCCTTTTGAGCTGAGGGAGTCTTGAAGCAGGAGCCTTTCTGCTTTATTTGGAGCGTTCTCATCCATTGCCTCAGGAAAGCCAAAGGAAGCCAGATGTCTTGTTGCATGGGAATGTTGCACTTGCACAGGAATCCATTCCTAAGAAGCACAGGATGCACTTAATCCCAACAATTTCTGTGGTGGGGAGCTCCTGCTTTTTAGGGGTTAGCCAGACATTCCCACAGGCTTCCATGCCTTCCAGGCATGGGGTCCCTGAGCAGGCCGTGGGTGCTTCTCCCAGTGGTCTGGCCCATCCTTTAGCAGCAGGGATGGCCTCTCCATTGGACAAGGTCTCTCCAGCTGCCTTCTTGAGTTTCTGGCATTGCTTAAAAGGGGAGCTGAAAATGGAGCAAAGGCTGGGAAGTGTCTGTGCCTAGCTGGTGGAAAACAGATATGCTGTGCTGGTGCCTGGTTGTTGGAGCTGCCCCAGGGGTGTTCCCCTGTGGTGGTGGGATAGAGGGATGCACTGCACAGCTCCTCTGCTCCAGATGTGGTCACGGCAGGCTCTGTGCTGTGCCAGGGCTGGGGCTCTGGCTCACAGCCCCGTGCCCGCAGGTGCCGGTACCTGGCTGTGCAGCTGTCCCCGGCCATCCCCGTGTTCGCAGCCGTTCTCTTCCTGTTCGCCATGGCCACGCTGCTGAGGACCAGCTTCAGCGACCCCGGCGTCATCCCCAGGGCCCTGCCCGACGAGGCAGCCTTCATTGAGATGGAGATCGGTGAGTGTGAGTGGGCAGAGGCAGCTTCCATTGAGATGGAGATCGGTGAGTGTGAGTGGGGAGAGGCAGCCTCCATTGAGATGGAGATTGGTGAGTGTGAGTGGGGAGAGGCAGCCTCCATTGAGATGGAGATTGGTGTGAGTGTGAGTGGGGAGAGGCAGCCTCCATTGAGATGGAGATTGGTGAGTGGGGAGCGGCCCAGCTGCTGAGGGCTGGAAAAGCCTCTCTGTTAATGGCACATTTCTAGGTTACAGTCCCTGCAGAGCTTATCTTCCTGGCTGGACCTCCAAAAGTGAGGGTTGCCCCGATCTGCTGGCTCACTGTACTTGGCCCAGTCTCAAGAAGGCAGCACGATGTACCTGCATCCCTCTCTGGGAGCCGTTTCACCTGCTGCTTTTTCTCCCATGGCTGTGCACGTACAAACTCAGTTTGCTTTTGAGAAGGGGTGCAGAAAGCTTGGAGTGGTCCCCTTGATCCTTCAGGGAGAGAGGAGGTTTGGTGGATGCAGGTGATAACACCCAGCCCACTCTCAACATGCCCATGAAAGCTCCGACATCCCCTTTCCTGCCTGCAAGCTGCCAGGTTGGCTCTGGCCCCCGTGAGCAGAGCTGCAGCCTCCAGCTCCTGAGCCAGCAGGCTCCAGTCCCGCTGTAGGAAAGGCAGGGGAGCCAACTGTCCTTTGGGGCCTGTGGGGTTGGTAGCAGCAGCTCTGATCTGTGCCCGCTCCTCTCTGGCAGAGGCCACCAACGGGACGGTGCCGCAGGGCCAGCGCCCGCCCCCGCGCATCAAGAACTTCCAGATCAACAACCAGATCGTGAAGCTCAAGTACTGCTACACCTGCAAGATCTTCCGGCCGCCCCGCGCCTCGCACTGCAGCATCTGCGACAACTGCGTGGGTGAGCGGGGCTGGGGGACACGGGGACAGGGACACAGGGACACACAGGGACAGGCACAGGGACACACAGGGACACACAGGGACAGGGACAAACCCGCGCCTCGCACTGCAGCATCTGCGACAACTGCGTGGGTGAGCGGGGCTGGGGGACAGGGACAGGGACACAGGGACAGGCACAGGGACAGGGACACAGGGACACACAGGCACAGGGACAAACCCGCGCCTCGCACTGCAGCATCTGCGACAACTGCGTGGGTGAGCAGGGCTGGGGGACAGGGACACAGGGACACACAGGGACAGGGACACAGGGACACACAGGCACAGGGACAGGGACACAGGCACAGGGACAAACCCGCGCCTCGCACTGCAGCATCTGCGACGACTGCGTGGGTGAGCGGGGCTGGGGGACACAGGGACAGGGACACAGGGACACACGGGGACAGGGACACAGGGACACAGGGACAGGCACAGGGACACACAGGAGCAAAGATCTAGAGGTGGGCAGGGCCATGCCAGGGCAGTGCTAATCTTCCTGGTGGCTTCCCCAGAGCGCTTCGACCATCACTGTCCCTGGGTGGGCAACTGCGTGGGGAAGAGGAACTACCGCTACTTCTACCTCTTCATCCTCTCGCTCTCCCTCCTCACCATCTACATCTTCACCTTCAACATCGTCTACGTAGCACTGAGTGAGTCTGCCTGGAGAGCTGGGAGGGAGGGAGGCTGCACATGGTGGTGTGAAAACAGAGTGGTGGAGTGGGAAAGGGAGCTGGGCTCACTGGGATGTTCCAGATGAAAAAATCTCTCTTTTTGTGTTGCAGAATCTCTGAAGATTGGGTTTCTGAACACGTTGAAGGAAACCCCAGGGACATATCCTTCCATGGTCCTGAGGGCTTGACTTCTCCAAAACTGGGGGTTAATGGGAGCTGTTAGTGGAGTTAGTGGAGGGGGTTAGTGGAGTGGCTGCCTAGACCACTCTGTGTCTTTCTGAGCATTTTCCCCTGGATGACAATGTGGGGAGCAGTTTCTTGGCTTTTGGCAGGAGAATAAAACAGAAAACAGTGGCTAGGAGATGAAGAGAAGTTGTTGATTGTGGGCCTGCTCTCGGGTGTTCCTTAACTGTTCTCACTGTACTGGAGGTGCTGATCTGTTTCTTCACGCTGTGGTCGGTGGTGGGGCTGACTGGGTTCCACACCTTCCTGGTGGCACTGAATCAGACAACCAACGAGGACGTGAGTAGAGCCTTCCTCTTCCTCTGAGCTGCCACCGCTTCTCGTGTGCCAAGGCTGTGCACAGCACGGGGGTCTGGGGGCTGGGCCAGGGTGTCCTTGGAGTAAACCTGAGCTTGTGCCCGACTATTTCAGATTAAGGGGTCCTGGACTGGGAAGAACCGTGTGCAGAATCCCTACAGCCATGGTAACATAGTGAAGAACTGCTGCGAGGTGCTCTGCGGGCCCCTGCCCCCCAGGTGAGCTCTGGGGGCAGCCTGGACCTTTGTCTTGTGCTGGGACTTGGGAAGATCTCTGATGGTGTGGCCGTGTCCTTGCAGTGTCCTGGACAGACGGGGCATCCTGCAGCAGGAGGAGAGCACAGCTCAGGAGGGGTCGTGCCCGCGGGCGCCCGGCACGCAGGAGCCCCCGGCCACGCAGGGCCCTGGGCAGCCCCAGGAGGGGGCCATGAAGCAGCAGGACGGCAGCATTCCTCCCCCCAGTGCCGTGAGTGATCCCCCTGGGAGCTGGGGGGGTCTGGGACAGTGAGAGAAAGCTGAGAGTGGGACTTAGGAAGGACAAAACGACATTGGGGGGGCTGTGTAAGAGGCTGCTGCTGAAAAGCTCGTTTGCTCTGAGCCTGGAAAGCAGCATCTTGGTTTCCCTGGGTTTCCTCAGAGGAGATCACAGCTGGCTGCAGTTTTGGAGATCAGTGCTGCCATGGGAGCACTCAGGAGCTGCTGCCCATAGAGTGTGGTGGGGCTGGGGAGGGCTGGGAGGTTGTTCTTGTTCTGGTGCTGTGTGTGAGCTGCAGGGCTGTCCCTGGGATCTCCGTCCTTGAGAAAGTTGTTGTGGCAGCCTGCTCTGTGTTTGAAATTAGTCCTGCTTTAAGGACACAGTTTGACAGGAGACCTCCAGAGTGCCTTTCCCACCTAAATTATTCCACGAACGTGGTGGGAAATGGCTCTGCTTGCTCCTGTTTGGGCACGAGCTGCCCTTCTCTGGTGGACACAGTCCAGACACTTCTGCTGGAGCAGTCCAGTGCTCCAGCTCTT
This sequence comes from Cichladusa arquata, assembly GCA_026413545.1. Lineage (NCBI taxonomy): Eukaryota > Metazoa > Chordata > Aves > Passeriformes > Muscicapidae > Cichladusa > Cichladusa arquata. Next base: position 19,437,743 of record JAOTQP010000099.1, read on the forward strand.
CCTGAAGCTGCTGTTCTGCCTGTTGGGTGGCCCCTGGTTTCGGTTTCTCCTTTTCCCAAGCCCAGCTGAGACCGCTGGAGGTGGTAGCAGAGCCTGTGTGGGGATGTCGGGCTGTGCACTGGGGCTGTCCCTGCACATCACTGTGTCCTCTCTCCAGGTCACTGTGTCCTTTCTCCCCAGGTCACTGTGTCCTTTCTCCCCAGGTCACTGTGTCCTTTCTCCTCAGGTCACTGTGCTCTCTCCCCAGGTCCCTGTGCCCTCTCTCCAGGTCACTGTGCCCTCTCTCCAGGTCACTGTGCCCTCTCCCCAGGTCACTGTGTCCTTTCTCCCCAGGTCACTGTGCCCTCTCTCCAGGTCACTGTGCCCTCTCTCCCCAGGTCCCTGTGCCCTCTCCCCAGGTCACTGTGTCCTTTCTCCCCAGGTCACTGTGCCCTCTCTCCAGGTCACTGTGCCCTCTC
>JAOTQP010000099.1:19465773-19476120 GCA_026413545.1 Cichladusa arquata
CAGGTGAGCTCAGCCCCACAGGTGAGCACGGCCCCACAGGTGAGCACGGCCCCACAGGTGAGCACAGCCCCACAGGTGAACACAGCCCCACAGGTGAGCACGGCCCCACAGGTGAGCACGGCCCCACAGGTGAGCACGGCCCCGCACCTGTCGGCACAGCCGGCTGCTGTGGGAGCCCTCCAGGCAGCGCTGGTACAGCTCATAGCAGATCACAGGCTCTGGCAGAGCCTCCAGGAAGATGAGGAGAGCTTCAGCCACAGAGTGATTGCTGCCAGCTGGACACTGGGAATCAAGGGCCATGCTGAGCACAGAGATCCCCTCCCTCCCCAGACACTTGTCTCACTGGAGGTCACACAAGTTCCCTGCCTGTCCAACCTCTCTTCCTCCTCCTCCACTGTCCCACATCCATAAAAATCCCTGCTTCATCCTCCCAGCACTGTTTGCCACCCTCTGGCTCACAGGAGCTCCCTGCTCCATCATCCTCCTCTCCAGACCCCCCTCAGTATCCCAGCTCTGGTGCTTGGCACAGCCCTGCAGAAGCTTCCAGAGCCCCCCCTGCTTTGGCCAGCACAGATTCAACTTTCAGAGGTTGTGGGGGGACCGAGGGGAGCCCAACCCTGCCAAGAACCCCGCCAGGTAGAGGTGACAGACAAGCTCTCCCAGAGCTGAGACCCATCACAAAGGATACGGATTGTCTCAGGAATGCTGGTGTCCAGGCAGTCAATGATCTGCTCCAGCTCCTCCTGCATGCCTGGAGTCTGGAACAGGTCCTCCTGTCACAAACAGCACAAGGATGGAGCAAGACACCTTCCCCACGAAGGCTGAGGCACATGGTGACTCACAGTGAATGGTGATCACCCAGCCAGTGCCTCAGCACAGGGAAAAGCCTTGCCCTGGAAACAGCAAACTGGAGCTGATCTCCAGGTGCTTGTGAGGAACCAGGTCACCAGGAGAACTCACCTGGTGGAGGGCATGCTTGAATAGGTGATCCACCAAGAGCCAGATCTCCTTTGGCACCTGCAGTGGCACCTCAGTTGCCTCCTCGCTGTCCAGGGAGCCCATCTGCAGGATGGATTTCTCCTGGGGAGAAAGCACACAAGGGCTCAGGGAAAGCTCAGTCCCTTCTGCCTCAGGCCCTTAATCCCTGGAGGGGAAGCAGCAGGACCTGGGGTGCTCCAGCCCCAACTCTCTTTCACAGCACCAGCCATTGCTCCACAGCTCCTGTCCCTCCTGCTGCCCCATGGAACAACCTGCCCGCTCCCTCCAGCAGCCCCAGCCCCCTCAGCCCCCCAGGAGGGGCTCTGGCTGCCCCCCAGCCCCAGCCCCAGCCCAGAGCCAGCAGAGTGCTTGTGCTGCAGGAGCTGCCACGCTGGGGAGCCCAGCCCTGTGATCCCACTGATCCCTGGAGCCATCCCTGGCTCCAGGCTGCTCCAGCCATGGTTGTTTTCAGGGCTCTGGAGCTGTGCTGGCTCCTGAAGTTTCCTCCCTGATTTTCCCAAGGAGAGCTCTCACTGAGTACAGGCACCACTGCCACAGTTCCTCTTTCTCCTGTGGAGCAGCTGAGGAGCTCCACGGCTCAGACGTCTCCATCACACCAAGCTTTAACCAGATCCACGTTCTGGGCTTCATTTTACTCTCACTTCAGCATCACTCCCATTCCTGTGACCCCCAAGCAAGAAGCCATGCCCAGCACTCCCAAAGCACCCAGGAACCAGCACAAGCAGGAACACAACGCCACCACCAGCAGAGGAGTCCACGAGCCACACAGCCAGCACCTCACTCCAGCTGAGCTGCCACAGCTGTCCCTGCAGCACACACACCACTGCCAGCAGCCAGGGGCAGCTTCCCTGCTATGCCCAGGGACAGCCTGGGCTGACATGAGCCCTGCTGGCACGGGCAGTAGCCCCACGTGCCAAGCACAGCACCAGGTCTGACCCTGCCAGCCGATGGAGCCACGGCTGCCCTGCTCAGCAGGCACTGGGAAGGTCGGGGAGCAGCGTGTCAGGCAAGAGCATTACAGAATTCCTCTGAGAGGGAAAGGGGGAGAGCTGCAGAGCCTCTCCCAGGGCTGTGGACACCCTTCCTGGGCTAAGGCTTTTCTACAGAAACCCCCTGTGCCACAGCATCACCTGGAGCAGCCCTTAGCAGGACTGGGAGAGCTGGGGAGACCCCTATGGGGGAGATCCCAGGCAGCCAGGGCAGAGGAGAAGGGAGGGAAGGAGGGGAAGGAGGAAGGGAAGGAGGAAGGGAAGGAGGAAGGGAAGGGGGAAGGGAAGGGAACGAGGAAGGGAAAGGAAGGAGGAGCAGGAGGAGGGGAAGGAGGAAGGGAAGGAGGAGCAGGAGGGAAGGAGGAGCAGAAGAAGGGAAGGAGGAGCAGAAGAAGGGAAGGAGGAGCAGAAGAAGGGAAGGAGGAGCAGAAAAAGGGAAGGAGGAGCAGAAAAAGGGAAGGAGGAGCAGAAGAAGGGAAGGAGGAGCGGGCGGTGCCTTGCCCAGGCTCCGAGCGCCCTCTCCTGCCGCCTGCCAGGAACGGAGGCGCGGCCGCGGCCTCCCCACGGGGAGATGCTCCCAGGAGGAGGCATCAAAATCCCTCCCTGCTCCTCTGCCAGGAGGGAACATTCCTTCCCTCTCCTGTTCTCACTCTGCCACCACACCGACAGCCCGGAGGGGAACAGGGGCTCAGACTGGGCAGCCAGTGCAGAACCAGCTCAGACCAGTTCCCAGTGCCAGTCCCAGTGCAGGGACAGCATGAACAGCCCAGCAGCTCCCACCTGCTCTCCCAGGGACTTCTCCTTGCCTGGCTGCAGCACTGAGCACGGCTGCCGAGGGAAGCAGTGATCTCCCTGTGGATGTCAGAGCCCCAGCCCCACTGCCTGAGGGGGCACAGGAACATCCTCCCCCTGCACAAGGTCCCCCCAGGGACACAACAGATGGAAGGAACAAAACACCTGAGTTTCCTACTCCAGCCCTCTTCCCACAGGTCTGAGAGGACACTGCTGAACCCCTCCTTATGGTCAGAGGGATGGCAAAGGCTGCCAATCTTTTTTGGGAATATCCAGCACTGCTGTCAGCATCAGAAGAGTAATCTTTTTCCCCCCAAAGCAAATTTGGTGAGCTTTAACATCTCAGTTGGGCTTGGCCCCGGGGTCACTGTGTGCTTCTCCATGCTCTCATCCAGCCCACAGCTGTGCTAAGCAGCTTTGCTGGCAGCAGTGTCCCTCTCGTGCTCCCCTCCCCTTCCCTCTGCCACGGAACACAAGGGAGAAGCTCTCATTCTTTACAAACACACCACTGAGAAGCAGACTGCCACACAGCAATTGCTTGTGTTACCTTTTCTAAGAAGCTGTCTTCTTCCTGAGAGCACCAGGAAAGAGAGGAGAGGAAAAAGTGTGGTTAAGAGGGAGAAAGTACTCTTGGACTAATTCTTGTGATTAGGCAGAAGCCTAATTTGCATTACAAGAACCCACTGAACACCAGGTCCTTCACACATTTTGCTGACGTGGCCAAAGTTAAACCTGTGGGAGAGATTTGCCCACCAATTAGCAACAATCCTGCTCACATGATGCACAGCCTGGTCAGGATTTCTGGAAACCCCTCCAAGGGGCTTGGACAGCACTGCTCACTGGCCAGCAGCCCGGCCCTGGGCAGGTGAGATGTGTCTGCCAGGAAGGAGCTCCCTGGTCAGAATCACTGTCCCTATGTCATTTCAGCCGCCTTCCCTCGTGGCCAGGCAGAGATAAAACGTTCCCTGGGCTAAATCTGTGTTTCTGAGTGTGTGGCAGCTGTGGAGCTCACAGGGCCCCTAAGCAGCTTTGGGTGCAGTCAGGGAAATGAGGGTTTGTGCTCAAACCCTGCTGCTGCTGCAGCCTAAGAGCATTAGCACAGCACAGAGCGTGCCAAGCCCTCAGGCAGCACAGCCCCCAGCATCCCCAAAGAGCCATCCCCTGCAGGCAGGACACTGCTCAGGGGTCTGCAGGAGGGAAGGGAAGCAGGCTGTGCATGCTGAGTCCTGGCAGATCAGCTTTTCAGGTGGGAACAGCCCCAGGGCTCTGCCAGGCTGAGCTGGCAGCTCCCATGCACAGGGACAGCAGGAGGGAGCAGCACCTCAGGGTCCCCTGTGGCCTCTGCAGGGTCTGCTTCCCCTGGAGGCTCCCTGAGCTCTGACAGAGCCACAGCAGACTGGCCTCTTCCTGGGAACAGCTTCTCTGAACATGGGCTGGCACAGCCTCCTCTCCTGAGCACAGGGGAGGGACACAGGCACAGTTTGGGAGGGCACAGAGCCACCTGCACAGGGGGAGGGACACAGACACAGGCCTGGGAGGGCACAGAGCCACCTGCACAGGGGGAGGGACATGGACACAGGTCTGGGAGGGCACAGAGCCACCTGCACAGGGGGAGGGACACAGACACAAGCCTGGGAGGGCACAGAGCCACCTGCACAGGGGGAGGGACACAGGCACAGGTCTGGGAGGGCACAGAGCCACCTGCACAGGTCTGGGAGGGCACAGAGCCACCTGCACAGGGGAGGGACATGGACACAGGTCTGGGAGGGCACAGAGCCACCTGCACATTGTGTAATGGGTGAGTCATCTCCACCTCACCCCAAGCTGAGCCTGGCTGCTCACCTCTCCCCAGAATCACGAGTGGTTTGGGATGGGAGGGACCTTAAAGCTCATCCTCATTCCACCCCTTGTCACAGGCAAGGACATATTTCACTATCCCAGGTTGTTCCAAGCCCCTTCCAACCTGGCCTTGGACATTTCCAGAGATGGGGCTGCTCTGAGCAAACTGTGCCAGGGCCTCCCCACCCTTACAGGAAAAAAGTCTCCCTAATGTTGGTTGAGCCTTCAGCACAATTTGCTCCTCAAGACTCACCTGTTCCTGACAGGGGTTTTTCAAGAGGCTTTTTAAAACCCAAAGCAGGATGAGACACTAATACTGAAATCCCAAAGGAGAGGTGCTCAAGGGATAAGAAAATGTGGAAGCAATGGGAGTGGAAGCTGGCAAATCTACAGAGGTGGAAAAGCAGCAGCTTACTGGACAAAAACCCTTCATGCAAGGGTGAGGGTGTGAGATAGGAGAGGAGAGGAAAGGTATTACATGGCAGAGAGACACAAACAATGGGGCTGAGCTTCCAGGTGGACAGAAAGAAAGGACTCTCCTGGCTGAACAAGAATGGGGACATGAACTGGCACTCAGGAGCTGCTGCACCCCACTGGAACATGGCCAGGTAAGGAAGTAAGGAGAGATGAATGAAATCAGAATTACATCCCCAAAATGGGACAAGCCCAGAAACAGCTGAGAGTACCCAAAGGACAAGAGGTGCCTAGGGCACCACTGCACCCTCTCTCTCACACACAACAAGCTGTGGGAGGAAGAATATTGATGCTGGGGGCTGCCAAAGGCTGGGGGGAGGACAGTTCCCTGCACCACACAGATCTCTCCCTGATGAGCTATCTCTCACCCCAGGCATTATCTCTCCCTGTGGTTGGTGTGGGAGGAAATGGCCAGAGAGGCTGTGACATTGCTCATCTGCTGAGCTGTGTCCTTCAGCACCCCACACCCACACCACACTTCCCTTCGGTCCTCCTGCTCCTGCTTGCTCCTTCCCCTGAGCAGTGGGAATGCAGCCAGAAGGAAAAGGTCCCCAGGGCACTCATCATGGCAGAAGAAGCTCATATACCTTGGATGAGAGGACCCCAATCACTTATCACAATCTCTTATGAGACCACAGTGCCACCCAGCTGAGCCTGCCAGCACCAGTAACCCCAACAGGAGGTGCTGGGATCACTTTTTCATCCCAAACAATATTTAGAGCCTACTGAGAAAAAAGGGATAAAGTCCAGGCTGTCAAAAGCCATCAGCTGTGGAAGATGGAAGAATAAAAGAGAACCTCGAGCTCTGTGAAGTCACCGAGCTCAGAGCCAGCACAGAGAAGCTGAGCTGCAGCACTGCTCCTGCTCTTGGGAGCAATCAGAATTTGGGGATCAGGCCTCCCTGGGTTAGGAGCTGCTCCAGAACTCACCAGGTCTATGAGCTTGGTGACTGGAACCTCTCGGATGGGTCGCTTCATGCGGCACAGGGCCTCGAGCGAGGTGCCAAAGCAGCTGGGCAGGTAGGTGCCACTGATGGTCAGGAAATAGTCCTTGCCCCGGTGCAGGTGCAGCACAAGGATATCCTCAATTTTATCCTCGCCAGAGTTGAGCAGGGTGACCGAGTCCTTGCTGACGTACACGTCCAGGGAGATCTCTGTGCTCTCATCTGCAACACAGCCCAGCTCTCAAGGACACACAGACTCTCCAAAAGGGATGACAAGGACAAACACACAAAGGCCACAACAGAAAAGAGTGATGGCAGGGAAGGTGGGACACAGGAAGGACGGGAAGGACTGAATGGGGATGGGCTGGGGGTTACAGCAGCACCCTCACCTGGCTCCAGGTAACCCTCACAAGGCTCGGCCCGAAGCCATGGCTTGCAGTAGTGGCTGTCATTGAGCTTTGGGATGAAGGAGAAGTGACAGGTGACCTGCCCATTATTGGTAATCTGAAACTTCTGTTTCTGCAGCTGACGGAACTTCACGTTCTCAAACTCGAACTACAGAGCAAAGAGAAATCAAGTGATATTAGTGGCCAGGATATGGCTGTGGCCAGCGCCCCACAGACTCTGCAGTGGCCCCCCATGGCTGGGAGGAGCCCACCCAGTGCAGAATTCCTCACAGAAGTCCTGCCAAGGAGCCAATACAACACATCCTTGCTAACCCAATTCCAGATCATAAGATAAAGGCTAGAGCTCCATTTCCTATAATCCAGTTTATTGAAACAAAGTCTTGGAAAGAAGTTCTGGCACTTGGAAGGCTGCTGTGTTTGGGCAGTGACAGTGGTCCCAGTTTCATCTCACCTCTCTCCTGCTCAGCTCCAGTGAAGGAAGAAAGTCATTCTCCATCCTGTCCATTATACGGACAATGTCTTCAAACAGCTTCCGATACTTCTGCTCATCCACAACCTTCACCTGTGGGAGGCAACAAACCTCAGCAAAGCTCCTGACTGGCTTTCCCAGGAACTCTCCTGATCATGAGCAAACTGCAGAAGTGAATTAGGTCTCTAAGCACTTGCTCCTGTAGCTGCAAGGCTGAGACATTACACACGTGTGCATTCCCAAGCTGTGTCTGGCATTCTACTCAGATTTTACCCCTGCAGATGTTACCAGGGTCTGTCTGGCCACTGATCACACAGCTGGGAGACCACTGGAGACAACCCCTGTGAGACAGCATTGGCATGCTGCAGCATTCCTCATGATTCTCCAGAGGGAAGAGATAAAGGCTTTTCTTTAAACAGACTCGGCCTGTTCTACTCAGCCCAGGTGAGGCACACACGCAGTGCTGTGTCTGGTTCTGGGCTCCCAGTACAGCAGAGACAGGGAGCTCTCATGTAGATGGGACCAAATAACCCAAGGTCCTTTCCAACCTGACCCATTCTGTGACCTGAGCCACCCAGGGAGCAGGAGGTAGCAAAAATGGACGTGGAGTGTCCCCATTTGCTGCACCAGAACACCCGAATTTGCTGCCACTCCCCACTGAAGACATTCAGGTGTGGCCCAGATAACACAGCACAGGTACAGCCAGGTCCAGGCTGCTGCTGTCTCCATGTGGAGGAGGGAACAGCAGCACTCCCCCACCCCAGTGCTGCCAGAGGAGCACCCCCCTGCAGGCACACCTCGGCTGGGCTCATCTGTGCCCTTGCAAAGCCTCAGCAGAGGTGTCCTGGCTCCCCCAGAGCACTGCCTGGCAGAGCTGGGATCCTGCCCCACACACAGACCTACCCCAATGCGGAACAGGGCACTGACAGGTTTGTGGTCACTGGTCTTGAGCTCCATGTGGCTGCAGTAGCGGAGCTGGCTGACGTCCCCTCCCCTCCAGAGGATCCGGTCACACCACGCTGGCACACGACACTTCCCACTGCAAGGAAGAACAGGTTACCAGGGAATCCAGCAGCCCCAGCAGGCCTCAGACTGTTCCTCCTCCCAACAAGGCAGCTCCCTCCACCCACATCATCACAGCACTGATGGGGTCAACTCCTGTCACTTACCCCAACTTGAATTCTGTTACTTCTGCTCTCCCCCTCTCAGAATACAGCAGATAAAATTCCCAACCTTTCCAGCACCAGGAAACAAAATAATCCTCAGTCAAGCCCATTTCCACAGCCTGAACCCATGTGTGCTGTGACCCAAGCTGCATGACTTTGTTGTGCTGCCAAGCCTTTCTGCCCATAATCCAACCCATCATTTATTGTTTCCACTACAGAAAGTCTACTCAGTGATTTCTATTATGCTGTGAAACCTGAATCCTGGGCTATCCTTCTTCAGATTAACTACTGTGCTGATTCATAAACATGGCAAGTCAAACTCCATCACTACATGGTTTGAAAGTCCTTCTTGGGAGTTTCTCCCTTTGGAGCAGCCCCTGCAGCAGATGCAGCCACGTCTGTGGGAAGCACCAAGCTGCTATCACAGTGCAGCCACCCTGTGGGTGTGCAAGTCAGGGCACAGGGTGACTCAGAGAACCTGTTTCCTTAGCTCCTCAATTCCTTTTTTATCTTGCTTGCTTGTCCCTGGTAATAGAAAAAGCCCCCAGTGCAGGGTCACCTGAGCTCACACTTCACCTGAGCTCATTCAGTGGGATCAGCAGCAACAGAGGTTTAAGGGATGTGCCTGGTCAATGTACACAGGGGCTGCTTATTGCAGAAAGAGGGAAAGAACAGAAGGCCAAACATAACACTGACAGGTATTCATAGCTCTGGGAAGCAGGAAATCAAGTTTTGTGAGAAAATGCATTTTATGTCATAGGTGAATATGCCCAGTGGCAGCCGAGGTACCTGGAGTCCCAGCGATCTGTTTTGGAGTCATATTTATACGTGGGGATGAATTTAATATCTCCCTCCATGAAATCTGCAAATGCTTTCTTCTGAGTGCGCTGAATATTCAGCTAAAGCAGAAAAAGAAAGCTTTAAAAAGAAAAAAAAAACAAACCAAGCCCAAGAAACCCTCCCCTGCCACAGCAGTGTCAGAGAGCAGATCTACAGGCACAGCAACCACGGCCTGAGGCCATTCTGTGGGATTCACAGACACCCCCAGTGCTCTCACACCTGTAACACAAGAGGAATGTTTTCCAAACAGACTGAGTACAAATGGTGGTACTGCTCACCAGGGCACGCAGGCAACACTGAGCAAGAGTTAAGGGAAATATTAGTTACTAAATGCTTTCATCAGTTTTCAGGTTTAAGATTGCCACCATTAATCCTTCCCCAATCATTTTAGCAAGAGCCTCCAGGATTGCACTTGCCTGACAACCTGACACCACCTCCTTTGCCCCTTTCCAATTCTGAAAAATCTCCTGGATGTTTCCCTCACTAAGACCTAAGCTACAGCTCTTTCCTGCACGAAGCTCTGCAGTACAGCAAAAACAAGCTACAGAGGACAATCAGCCAAATTTTCTGCTAACTGTGTCAGAGGTGATATTGCACCACTGTTGTTTATGTTTCCTGGGTGCAACCCTTCACCTGAAAGGCACATGCCACCACCATGTGCTGCTGGGAAGGTGACAGCACACAATTCCCATCAAACTGGCTGAGCAGATTTGGGCTCCAAATCAATACCTCTTCCACAACACTGAGCAGAGCAGCTTTTGTTGCAGTTACAAATGCCTGTGTTCAGCTTGGAGTTTGTATTTAAGGGAGAGCTCCTGCACTGAGACACAGACACACACAGTGACTGCCTGAGTCACCCAGTTACCCCAGTATGGACAATCTGGTTTTGTTTAGGGATGTGCAAGCAGCACACCCAGAGCTCTGCCAGGGCCCAGAGTCCATTCTGTGTCCAGACCCTCATTGCAGTGTGCCATGGAACTATGTAGGTTGGAAAAGCCCTCCAAGACCACTGAGTCCAACTGTGCTCAGATCTGTGCTCCAGCCCCTTCCCCAGCTCCACGTCTGCCTGCTCCTCCCCTCAGAGGCACATCCTAAACCAAGGTGACCTCACAGGGATGGGGTGAATGTGGGTGAGCTCTCTGACCTGGTCATATGTCAGCAGCTTCTGAAGCTCATTCTTGCTGATGAGATTCTTCACTTCACCAGCATCCAGCAGACACAGCCTGTAGTTCAGGTCTCCCAGCCAGATAACAACACTGCAAACAAAGATACACATGGAATCATGGAGTGCTCTGGTTTGGAAATGAGCTTAAAGCTCATCTTGTTCCACCCCCTGCTATGGCAGGGACACTTTCCACTGTCCCAGGCTGCTCCAAGCCCTGTCCAGCCTGGCCTTGGGCACTGCCAGGGATCCAGGGGCAGCCACAGC
>JAOTQP010000099.1:19490316-19508604 GCA_026413545.1 Cichladusa arquata
GTCCCTGGGCCGGTGCTCCAACTCCCCCCTCTTTTGTAAAATGCACATAAACATCCAGAGGTAGGTTTGGGTTCCATCTGGAGAGCACGGCGACAGGTAGTTGTTGTTCAACATAATCAAGCGAGCGGGCGGCTTTTTCTGAGATGTTTTTGGGTTCCCATGGGTGTTTGCCTTGGAGAAGGTCGTACAGCGGAGACATAATTTCTGGGGGAATGAGGACCGTATCACGTAACCACTGTAACGACCCCACTAGTTGCTGTGCATCGTGCAGTGTTTTGATGTTGCGGCGGATTTTAATCGCTGGGGGCGACACGTGGGAGCTGCTTATTTTTACTCCTAAAAACGTGACTGAAGGGCCTTTCTTGATTTTTGCCTCAGCTATTTCAAACCCATTAGCTTTTAAAACTTTTGACACTGCTGTTACGAGACTGTCTACTTGATCAGACGAAGGAGCTGCTATTAAGATGTCGTCTATGTATTGAATGACGGTGGCTTTTGGATTTTCTAATCCAATTGGGGCCAAAGCTCTACACCCGAGGCCCCCGAGGCTGCCCGCGCCGTGCCGGTTTGGAGCGGCCGGTGAGGCCGTGGGACCCGGGGCTGTGGGACCCGGGGCTGTGGGACACGGGGCCAGGGGACACGGGGCTAGGGGACACGGGGCCAGGGGACACGGGGCCGTGCCCGCCCGGAGGGGGCTGGAGCCACCCGGCCCACAGGGCTGCGCTCGGCATGCACGGCCATACCCAGCGCCCGCCCAGCCCTCAGGGCTGTCGCCCTCCTCCATCCCATCTGCCCCAGGATGCCAAGTCCTGTCCCCGTCCTCCCCTCTCCACTTCCAGTCCTCCGCCCGGCCCGTACCCAGTGCCCGGCGCTGTCCCCAGCACGAGGGCTGACCCCAGCAGTCCCCAGGGTTGTCCCTGTCCCTCTAATCCATCCCGCCTGTCCCCGGCCCCACACACCATCCCCACACACCATCCCCATCCCCATCCCCACACACCATCCCTGGCCCCACACACCATCCCCTGCCCCTCACACCATCCCCGTGCACGAATGTGTCTGAGGGTGTCTGAGTGTGCACAAGTGTGCCTGAGTCTGTGTGAGTGTGAGTGTGAATGTTTGTGAGTGTGTCCCTCGGCAGCCCAAAGAAGCACAGGCACAGCACAGGCGTGTAGCAGGGAGCACTTTACCAAGCTGGCGAGATAAAAAGTACAACATTCCGTAGTTGGCACCTTGGCGGCCCCCAGCCCGGGGCAGGGCTCTTCCCGGCGGAACAGCCGCAGCCAGGGGGAGCCCAGCGGGGAGCGAGCGGCCAGGGACGGGCACCCAGCCAGGAAGAGCCTCAGGAAGAGCCCCAGGAAGAGCACGTTCCTCCGGCCAGGGAAATTAGGATCTCCATCCCTTGGCCGATCTCCATCGCACAGCCGATCTCCGTTCCGTGGCCAATCTCTGTCCCACACCTGGCCTCTGGCCCACTTGGCCATTTCCCCCCGGCAGCATTGGCCACTCCAGCTGCCAGTGGTGCTGGGGGTGTAGCAGGGGGGTCCCTGCCCCGTGCTTGCCCCCAGCCCCCTTTGCCGGCTCCGTCCCTGGTTTCCTGAGCAGTCATGTGCAAAATGTACCCGTCCCCAGAGCTTCCCGAGCTGTGCCCTGGCCCCATCCCACACCAGCACCCTGCCACTGGCTGGGGCCAGGGGATGGGGGTGAAATGTGGACATTCGTTAGAGCTTTTTTTTGTGTGTTTGTTTTTTTTTCCTGAGTTTCGCAGCCTGGCTCTTAATTACAGGCTTAAATCTGCAGCCCTAGGAGAGGAAAGGGAGAGATGGGTGAGTACCAGGAGGCAGGAGAGGGGAACCAACTGGAGCCTCAGTGGGGTCAGATGCAGGGTGGGGGTAAGGATAGGGAAGTGTTTGCCCGGGCTGTGCTCCCCAGGGATGCAGAGCTCCTGGTGGGGCAGAGACCCCAGAGCAGCCCGGGCCCCTCGGAGGAGCAGCTGAAGCGCTGCTGTGGTGCTGTGCTGCTGCCTGGACCCACTGCACTGCTCCCCCCTGGCACAGGAGGGCTGGAGTGTGTGCAAACACACCAAGAAATCAGCAGAAATTTCCCTAGACACCCTGTTTCCTTGTCAGCTGCAGCTGGCCCTTCCTGTTTCCCTGGGCTCGTGTTCCCTCCCCACAGCACGGTCTCTCTCCCTGGGCCCCCAGGCTCGAGCCAGGCCAGGAGGAGGCAGCTGGGGCTGAGGGGGACACATCCCACCTGGAACGAGCAAACCCTCCTCCGTGGCCCTGTGCACGTGCCCTGATGGCACTGGTGGCCAGTGGGCACGGGTGAGTGGTGGGCAGCCCTGGAGGGACCCAGGAGTCAGCAGGGAGGTGGCTCAGGTGACGTCCATCTGGATTCCAGCCACCATCTCGGGAGCATCCCAGGACCTCTGGGGCAGCAGAAGTTGTCACAGAGTCTGTCGGGGAGATGCAGGAGGCAGAGCTGGGGATGAGCTTCCTTCCCATGGCACCACACCCCATGGCCCCAGTTGGCAGCTGGGTGCAGGACCCCTGGCACGGGGGCTGGAGGGGAATGGGGTGGCTGCCAGACCCCCTGTGCAGTGAGGCCAGGGGGCTGGCAGCGGAGAAGACCCCGGGGTTTGTTTTGGACAGAGCTGAGGAGCTCCAAAATGCAGCATTTTGGGGGCTTTCAAGGGGTGGGGGTTTGGCTTGAGGTGGTGGCGCTGGCTGCGGACGCCGGGTGCCAGTTCCCTGTGTGACAGGGAGGGTGCTCAGGCCAATGACAGGGAACCTCCTGTGACTCTTCCAAAGCAACCGCAGATCCAGCCGAACCCCTGGCGTCTTCCCAAAGTGCATCTGTGTCCAGCTGAATTCAACCAGGGGACCTCTGCATGGGAAACTCAAGGTACAGTGTCAAAGGGAAGAGAATCAAACATCACCACCACTGTGCATTAGAAAAGCTGTTTAAAGTACCACATGCCAAAGGGACCAAAGAGTCTGAAGCTGCTTCGCTGCAGGCATGGGGCGACACCGGGGCTGTGATCCTGTTCTGCTTCCTGGGCAGGCGCCTTCAATCCCAGGAGCTGGCTCAGCCAGGGCCAGTTCCAGCTGCTTCCCTCGAGGGAAGGGCCCAGAGTCATGAGGGCTTGGGCTCCAGCCGCCGCCTCTCTGCCAGCAGCTCTCCAAGTAAGGAACAAAAGCAGAGGAACCCCCCAGCAGGACACAGGGGCTCCCCAGCAGCCAGGACAGCCCTTTGCAGCAGCGCTCCCTCTGCAGCCATCGCCACCCCTCCGCCTGGAGGGGCCCCTGTGTTGTCAGGGCTGGCTTTTGGGGCTGTTTGCACCGTCCAGCTCAGGGGCAAACTCTGTGATGACCCTCCGGGCCAGCGGGTTTGTGGTCTTGAGCAGTTCAGCAGCAGATGGCCGAGTACCGGGGCTGGTTTTGCTGCTCTTCTTCTGCAGCAGGGCTTTAAAATCCTCATTCCTGCTGGAAGACTTCCCACTGCTGCCCGCTGCTGCCAGGGACTCGCCAGCTGGGCAGCCTGAAGTCTTTACAGGTGAGTGGGAGGTGGGTCGGCTGCTGAAGGTGTCACCAGGCTCTTTCCGCCCCAGGACCTTCCTCTTCGACCTAGGCACCAAAGGGATGCAGGTGGGAGCAGTCTGGGGCTGCGGTGAGGTCCCAGAGCGAGGGGCATGGCAGTGCCCAGCCCGCTCTGCTGGGTAGGTGACAACATGACCACATGGCAGGTGGTGCTCCTGGCAGGCAGGACTAATCCAGACCCTCCCTGCTGGTCACACTCTGCTCAAGGCAGCAGCAACCAGGCTGTCCCCAAGGACGAGCATTGGCCCCAGTATGGACAATGGAGGTGTTGTGGTGGGGGGTCACTACACCCAGAGCTGTGGCAGTGGTGGCATGCAGTGGGCACAGGGGCATGCCCCTCCAGTGCATGCCCCAGCCTTACCTGTGGATCACTGTGAAGAGATCCTCCGTGGTGCGGGACGTTGTGAACACCTCATCGTCCTCCTCCACGATGGACTCGGCCGTCTTGTCGCTGGCAAAGCTCTTCTCCTCCGTGCCAGCTTCTGCTGAGCTGCCTGTGGGCAGGGAGAAGAGAGCAGTGAGTCCCTGTGCAGCATGGGGAGCCCCTATCCCTGGGGAGCCCCTATCCCTGGGGAGCCCCTACCCCTGGGGTGAGGAGACCCTCACCTTGCTCTGGGGCGGGCTCGCTGGCAGGCTCGCTGGCAGGCGCGGTGCCCACAGCCTCGGGGGATGGCAGATCCTCAGCGTCGGGGTCGCAGCAGGTGGGCTCAGTGTCCAGCGTGATGATGGGGCTGGGGGTGGGGGGCAGGTCCCCCACAGCAGCTCCCAGCTGTGCCGGGGCTGGCATGAGCGGCAGGTACAGCACGCTGGGTTTTTTGGGCACTGGCGGCGGCACCTTGGCCTTCCTGCGCTCCCCCTCTGGCCGCAGCTCGTCCAGGCTGCCCTGCGAGAGCCGCCGGGGCCCCGCCGGGGTCAGGGACAAGTGGGGCTCCCCCAGGCCCCTCCTGAGCTCCCCTCTCCGCAGCACCACGACGGCATCCTGCGCCAGCCCCTGCTCCTTGGCGGCAGTGCCCGGTGGGGATTTGGGGGACAGGGGACCCTCCTCCCGCAGAACCGGGGGCTTGGGCAGGATGCACGGGGGGCGCCTGGCCAGCGGCGGCTTCTCTGCCACGGGTGGCTTCACTTTCCTCTCCGGGCCTGGGCAGGGGACACGTGCTGGCTCCTCTGCGTGCTCTGGGCCGTCGGCGCCGTCCTCGGGCTCCGAGCGGCTGATGGAGCGCAGGCGCACGGAGCGCAGGTCGGACTGTGTCACCACGGGCATGATGGGGGTGATGGGACTGCTCTTCTGCGCCAGCTTGGTGCCAAAGGTGGAGTCAGAGTGGTGCCGGCTGACCTTCGTCTTCCCCTTCAGGGAGATCTTCAGCCCGGAGAGGTCGAGGTGGGCGGGTGGGGTCAGCGGGAGGTCGAAGGACAGCCTGCCCTTGGGGCTCCTCTCCATGGGGGACGTGGGGGGCAGGGAGGATTTCCTCTCGGGGACCAGCGGCCTCACCCGCACCTGGTGCGGGGAGTGCCCGAGGATGCTGGAGGTGGGCACGGTGGGGGTTGGGGTCTCCGACTGACTGGAGTACCCGCTGGATGGGGACATCAGCCCTGTGGGCCTGCCTGGTGACGAGGTCTTGAGGTCTGCCTCGGCAGAGAGCTGGGAGGGCGTCGTGGCCCTGGAGACCGAAGGGGACACGAGGGACTCGGAGCTGCCGCGTGTCTTGGCACACTCAATGGCCGTGGTGCCTGTGGTGGTGCTGGAGCCAGAGAGGGACTGGTAGGGATCACCGCCGGCCCTCCAGTCCGTGAGCTGCCACTGGTGGGGGCCAGCCGTGCTGCTGGGCTCCCTGCTCACACTCCCCTGCGGGTCGGCGTGCACCAGCCGGTGACCCTGCAGCTCCGGGGGGATGCACAGGCTCTTGGGCCGCTGCTCCTTGGGCAGCGCGGCGCCGAGCCCCGCGTCCCCGTCCTGCCCCTCTTTGATCAGCGAGACGCTGCGCGTCGGCGGCGAGGGCTTCTTCTTGGCCTTCTTCAGGGAGATGCTCTTGGAGCGCCGCCGCCGCTGCCCCTCGGGCTCCAGCCCCAGCGAGATGTTGTCGGTGCTGGTGCTGCCCTCGGAGCTGGCGCTGGGGTAGCCCAGGGCGTAGTTGGCGCTGCCCCGCCGGGTCTCGGCGTAGGCGATGTCCACGGAGCAGAGGGACCCCGAGTCGGTGGGCACCGACAGCGAGCGCTCCCGGAACCGGCACCCTGCCCGCTCCACCTCCAGCTGCCCCCGCCCCGCCGCCTCCGGCTCCTCTCGGCTTCCCGGCAGGAAGCTCCCCTTGGCTCCCTGGGGGCACCCGGAGCTGGGGGGGGACGCAGGCACTGGGCCGGAGAAGAAGCTGGGCCCGTTGCTGCCCGTGCGCTCCTCTGCGGCGATGAAGAAGGAGGTGGAGGCGGCAGGTGAGCCTGGCGCGGGCGATGGGATGGAGCCGCCCGGAGAGGTGCAGGTGGGCCCCTTGCCCGGGCCGGTGGTGAGGCTGGGGGGGCTCCCATAACCCAGGGGGCTCCAGGGCGGGGAGAAAGGGGCGCCCTGTGTCCCATTGCACGCACTGGCACAGGGGTTGGCTGCCCCATCCATGGCAGCAGCTGGCTGGCAGCAGCGGGCCCCGAGGTCGCTGAAGGTCTTCCTCAGTGGGGCCGAGAGGGGTGGACGAGGGCTGATCTCCTGGGGCGCCGTCCCCCCGCTCGTGGTCTCAGGCACGAAGCTGCAGGACAGGGACTCGGCGATGGGCGCGTGTGTGCCGGATGTGGGGCCGTTGGCACTGCCTGTGGGGACAGACACAGCCTGGTGAGCACCGTCCTGCCTCACCCGCAGGGACACGGCCCTGCCCTCACACTGTCCCAGTCTTGAGGCTGCACCTCTGCCCAGCTGTGCATCTGTTGGCTGGAATGTGCCATAGACAAACCAGCAGCCATGGCAGAAGGCTCTACCCACGGGGAAATGAGTCCCATGGCAACCAAAGTGTTGCCCTGGTGCTGCTCCATGGAGGGGACACAGATGGGGTTTGGGAAGAGCCAGGTGAGGCACCGCCAGCTGAGACAGGGAGGGACATGGTGGCTCACAGGGCCACCCATCACAGCACAGCCAGGATGGGGAAGGAGCCAGCAGCCCCGCTCTGAACACCCCCAGCAGGCAGGGATGCTCAAGGCTATGATGGGCCGAGGTCTGATTGACTCCAAGGGAGGAGCTGTGACAACCAGTTGGTGGTCTGACCACTGTCATGGGAAGAAACCTCCCTCCTACCCCGTTGAAGCTGCCTTGGAGCAGCTGGTGCCATGGCTTCTCCCCCTGTCCCTACCTGCCCCCACGGAGAGGCTGGCTCTGGTTCTCTGCACCTTCCAGAGGGGACAGCAGGACAGAGCCCCTGAGCCACAGTGGCTGCTGTTCCCAAGGGTCCAGTGCCAGCCTGGAAGCGCTCCAGGCACTCTCACATGCACACCCTTGGCACGGGTGTGGCCAGCTTGCCAGCCCCAGCAGAGGTGTGTGCCCCCCAGCCACGGCACCCTGCCACAGGGGCTGCCCATGGGGAGGGTGGGCACAGGGACCTGTTGGAGCCGGGGCTGGGTGACTCCTGCCTCAGAACCCTGACTCAGGACAAAGGGAGTGTCCCTGATGCCATGCCAGCCCCAGGCCAGCCCGGTGTCACCCGTGTGCCCAGCACCCTGGGAGGGCACAGAGTCAGCGTGGTGCCTGCACCTCCCCCTGGTCAGGGTGTCCCTGGGAGCCCGGCTGTGCCTGGGCTGGCTGCCAGCCTGGGCTGGCTGTGCCACCAGCAGGGCAGCTCTGGGGGTGCCAGCCCCGCCCGGGCGCTGCCTGCGCGCTTTTTGTCACCTTGGTCTCGCAGGGACAGGTTAGGGAATCCAATAATGGTCCGTCTACGCCGCAGGGTGGACTTGGGGTTCATCGCGGTCTCTGTGTTAAACAGGGAGTGACGAGCACTCGCGTGCCTAGCAAAGTGCTGCCCTGTACCAAAACAAACACCCGGCTGGCAGCTCGGCCCCCTCCGGCACCCGTGTCTCTGCGTGTCCCCAGCCTGGGATGGTGGCACAGGTGGGACTGTGGGATGCAGGAGGATGGGGTGAGCCGTGTGGGGTGAGCACGGGGGAGATGGAGGCACGGTGGGAACGCTGCAGATGGAGGTGGGATGGATGGGAAGCTCCAGAGACCAGCTCTGCTCTGCGTGACAGGCTCTGGTCTGTGCTGGTGAGGCCGGACCCCACAGCACTGTGCTGAGCCAGGCTGAGGGACCAGTGTGGCCCTGGCACAGCTCTCCATGATGGAGGGAAAGGGCAGACAAACACCTCTGCCCTCAGAAGGGGCACCTCAGCCAGCCACCAGACCCAGACTCTGACCTGGGCCAGTGTGGCACCTGTGTCTGCAGGGACTGGGCAGGACGCGCTGCTGCGAGATATGGCCCTGAGAGGATGAGCAGATGGACAGACAGGGGACACAGGTGAGACAGGCTGGGTGCACAGTGTGGTGAGAGCCCAGGTGACAACACAGCTGGCTGCCTGGGCATCACATCAGGGATGTGAGAGCTGCCAGCAGCACGGCCAGCGGAGCAGACGCACGGAGCTGCAGATGGCACGAGAGGCAGTGGGAGTGATGGACACCAGCATGGCCCTGCTGTCCCCAGTGCCCACCCAACCCACAGGAACACAGCTCGCAGCCACAGCCCCCTCCCACCACCCCTGTCCCAGATGGCTGCTGGGGCACATCTCTGCCCACCCCCTGTCCCCCTGCTGCGCCGTGGGGTGCTGCCCTACCCGAGACATTGATGGGGACAATGTTGGTCTGGATGGAGCCGGGCTGGTGCCACTGCTTCTCCTCCACGGGGGGCAGGGGGAAGGCCCTGGGCCAGGGGGGCTGCTTGTCCGGGCTGGTGGGGAGGCTCAGGCAGGTGTCAGGAGGCCGAGCACCGAGCGCAGTGCTGCTGGTGCTCTCCTCTTGGGCCGCTCGCTGGCTGGGGGGCTGCGGGGAGAGAGGCACGTCAGCCACCGAAGGGATGAGGGGGGAACACAAACAGGGACTTGCTGCCCGCCCTGCCCCCCAGAACTCACCATAAGCACGAACTCAAGGCGCTTGGCAGGCGGGGGTCGGGGTGATGGCTCAGGGGAGGTGTCGGGGGGCAGGTGCCCAGCAGCACGGAAGGTCTGCCCGGTGACCCTGCTCTCGGTGTACTGCTCCTCATACTCCTCTGCAAGGAAAACGGCACCTGGGACCTTGCTCCTGCTGCCAGATCCCGCAGCAGGGGCATGTGAAGGGATGGTGACTGTCCCCTCTGGCTGTCCCCAGCCTAGCTGGCCCTCCCTGCTCAGGACAGGCAGCTCAGAAGGGAAGGGAGACATCAAGGAGGGTCTGGGGGAACTGGAGAAGGGCAATGATCCCAGCAGCTGCACCCACTCCTCCTGGGGTGCAGTCAGGGGATGCAGTGGGTCTCGCTGGGAAACAGCCCCACTGGGGAGAGCCAGGAACTCAGTGTGTCCCCATCCTGTAATTGTTGAGCTAATTAATGCTGGTGGCTGTGGACTGGCGGAAAGCAGGGCTGCTCAGGCTGACTTAATGAGATTACAAGCTGGGGGATGGCTGGGCTGCTGATCTCATCTGATGCCTGAGGAGCATCCGAGCTGGGGCCGCGTGACAGCCCGGGCCAGAGATTGGACAGAAACAAAACCACTGGCCACGCTGATCCAGTTAGGCAGATCAGAGGCAGCTCCCTGGGGCCCTGGTGAGATCTGTGCTGTGGTGGGGCTTGCGGGTGCCCTGGTGGCCCCAGTGGCCTCAGCAGGGCAATCCTGATCCCAGTTGCTTTGGCACCTGCAGCAGTGACTTGGGAGCAGAGGTCAGTGAGGCTGGGGAGCTGGGAGCCCCAGGACCCAACTCCTGCAGCCTGGTGAGGTCCAAGGAGCGGCTCAGACGTGTGGGGGAGATGAGGTCTCAGTCTCACGGTGGCCACCTAGCCCGGGCAGCACCCACCCCAGCCCCAGTCCTTGTACCTTGCAGCAAGCTCTGCAGGTTGAGCTGGGCCTCCTGGTGCAGCTGCTCCATGCCCGGCGGGCGCCCAGCGGCCAGGAAGACGTTCACGGGCTGCTGCCATGGCAGCTTGGCGGGGGCGGCTTTCTTGCTCTCGAGGTCCAGGTTAGAGGTGGCTGCAGGAGGGAGAGAGTGGGCTCAGAGGAGGTGGGGGGTTGATTCCCTGCAGGTCACCCTGCAGGTGCTGCTGTGGGATAACACGGTGCCAGCACAGTGCCCGTCCCACCCCAGCTCTCCGCAATGCCAGGATGTGGCTGTGTCCCGCCCTGGCAGGCTGCTGCCCGCTGGGACCAGCCCTCATCTCCACCACCGCTTTGGGGGCTGGACACTGTCCCTGGGGGCTGCCAAGAAGGGAGCTGGCTGAAATTGGGGAAGGAAGCCAGCCCTGCCACCGTGCCTAACCGCGCCCGGGCGCAGGAAACGCTGCAGGCGCTGGTGGAGCAACATCCTGGCTGTGGAGGAGCAGAAGTTGCAACTGAAAGGCAGGAGTCACTTCCACTGCACTGCAGCTCGGGGCTCACACGCCCTGGCATGGAACCCCCCGAGGCTCTCCAGGGAAGGAAACCTCTGTGAGGGCTGCTCAGACCCTCTGAAACAGCCCAGCAGGGGAAGAGTCCCCGGAGCAGGATGTGGGCTCAGCAGTGAGCCGGCCCTGTGGGGAGCTGAGCGCTGCTCCCACCAACAGGCTTTGCCATGGGAACCTGCAGTGCTCTGGGTGGATGTGGGTTGGTACCCAGCACGGATTCCAGGCAGTGCCACCGCCGGCACGCTGCCTCCAAGGGCACCATCCACCCCTGGCAGGCACAGGGCAGGTCTGTGTGAGCGTTACACAGGGGTGTGGATGGCCAGGCTCTCATCCCTGGGCACTCAGGGCTCATCCTTCTGTGCACAGTCCCTGTCCCCATCCCCACCAGCTGAGACCCCTCGATTACCAGTGTGTGACAAACACCTCCCCTCTGCCACACCACTGCCCTGCTGCCAAAGCCTGCTCCGTGCCAGGCCCCAGCTGAGGCAGCAGAAACAATCCCACGTCCTGGGAAGGGGAATGGCCCCAAAACAGGTGTGGCACCCCCAGCAAAAGCCACATTTCCCTCTGCACCCGGTGGTCAGGCAGCTGTGGCCCAGCTCATCTGCTCTGCATCATGAGCATCCCCCTGCTGCCCCCAGGTGCCCTCCTGCCCCCAGGTGCCCTCCTGCCCACAACACTCCCGTGCCCCTGGGTGCCCTCATGCCCACCCTTCCCCCAGCTGATGGAGCCTGCACAACGCCCAGCACCCCAAAGCAAGGTGCCATGTCCCCAGCCTAGTTACTTTTATAATTTGTTTCCATAACGACGGGCTTTAACACCGGGTTTTTTTCCTTTTTTTTTTTTTCCTCCCTTCTTCCTCCTCTAAATAATTTGACTTGTTTCCATACCAACCAAGTGGTGTTGGGGCGCATGTGTGCATGTGTATGCCACGCAGAGGGCAAGGTTGGGCATCTCCCCAAAATCCTGACCCACAGTGCCAGGGGCAGACACCTCACCTTCACCTTTACAGACCCCAGAACCTGCTGTTTCTGGAGAGGTGGGGGATCCAGTGCTGCCCTGTCATTTCTGAGAACACCCCGAGGGTGCACCCCTAATCCTGGCTTGCCGCACCCCCTGCCTGGCTCGCACAGCCCCAGCCTTTGCCCTCAGCACAGCTGATGCTCCTCACCTCCTGCCCATAGATCCCCCTGCAGGGGCTCAGGCCCATCCTGAGCAGCCCCTGCCGCCCTCCCCGGAGCAGGGGACTCACCTCTGCACCTCAGCCCCGCTGCCGAGTCACCCCAGCAGCCACCCGGGCTCCGAGCACGCGGGCAAACCGCAGCAGCGCAGCCGGGGCGCGGCGGAAGCGCGGCACCCACGCCCAGCACCCTGCGGGGGACAGGGGACACGCCGTGCCGGGCTCTCCCCGTGGAGCTCCCCCTGTGCTGCCACGTGCTGCTCTGGGGCTGTGAGTGACACGGTCCTGAGCTCCGGGCTGTGGGCAGGCGCTGCTGAGCTGCTGGCAGTGCCGAGGTGCTGGCATCGCCACGGCTTGGGCATCGTGGGTTCCACCTCCCCAGCTGGGGACAAGGGCTGAGAACAGATGAGCTGAGCACTCTCCTGGCACCCAGACGCCCCAAACTTGCACTGCAAGGACAGCACTGTGCAGAGTGAGCAGCACCCTGAGGCTTTGTGTCCCTGGGAGCAGCCACTCCGAGGCTGTTTGGGGAGCAGTGGCTCTGAGGGTGTTTTGGGGGCAGCACTCCCAGCCCAGCGTGGCACACAGCTCGGCGATGGGGTGTGAGGAGCCAGCAGCCCTGCCACAGTGCCACTGCCACAGTGCCACTGCCACAGTGCTCCCTGGGAGCAGCCTGCTGCAGGCTCTGCACAAGGGCAGCTGTGAGTGCCCAAGGAGCCCAGTGCCACCCCATCTGTGGCCAGGGGGTGCCCCAGGCTCGCGGGAGTGTCGGCAGGAGAACAGGGCGGCCGGGTGGATAGCTGAGCTGAGCAGTGCCCTTGGCAGTGACCTCCTGCCACGCTTATCAGAGCCAGGCTGCGAGCACGAAATACCTCTGAGGGGCTCCCAGCCCGTGGTAAGTGCCTGTGGGAGGTGAAGGGCAGCCTGGGACAGCAAAGCCTGAGACAGCTCCGTGCCACCAACCCCAGCAGTCCCGACCTGAGCCTGGTCAGCCCTGCTGCTGAGGGAAACTGAGGCACGGCTGCTGGGGGTTCACCATGCTCCCTGCTGGCACCAGGCCCCCTCCTGGCCCCAGGCCGTGCAGGGAGGAGCAGGCAGCATCTCCCACTCTGCCTGCCGATGGACATCTGCCGTCTGGGATGTTCCCAGAGCCAGCACCAGCAGCTGGATGCAGCGGATGCTGCAGCCTCGGAGTCCTGCTGAGCGCGAGCCGTGCCCAGGCTCGGGGTGTTGTGGCTATGGTGCACAAGGGCTGAGGCTGAATCCCAGGGAAGTTCACTTGAAGGGGAGCTGAGCTCCCCTCTCTCCTGCGGGAACAGCATCCCTGCAGGACCCGCAGCCCCTCGGTATCCCCTGAGCCACCCCTGCTCCGTGCCAGCATCCCGACTCACCCACAGCCCAGGCATCCCGAATCCACAGCGAGATATTTGACAGAGACATCGGAGCTCTCTCAACCCAGGCCGAGGCTCCTGTGAGACGATGCCTCTCGCTTGAATTCACCGCCAAACTTTTCCCTCTCAGGCTCGCTCTCCGCACGCAGCAGATGCCGGGGGCGCGTCCGGAGCCGCCCGGACCCTCGGTGCCAGCGCGGAGCGGTGGCAGCAGTGATGTAACGGCAGCGGCAGGCGATGCGCCACCAGCACAGCAGCCATGGCAACGGGTCCAGGCACCGCGGCTGCCGGAGCCCCGGGCACGCCGGAGGGCAGGGGCAGAGAACCGGGGCCGGCAGGATCCCCGCGGCACCCCGAGCAGCGTGCCGCAGCGCCCGGACCGGGAGCCGCCCGTGCCCGCGGGGCTGCGCTGCTCGCCGCCGGCTTGCGGGCATTGCCGTGCTCGGAGCCAGGCGCAGGCTGCTCCACGGCGAGCGGGGAGGAAGCGAGAAGGGCGCACAGAGGGAGCTGGCAGCGGCCGCAGAAACACCGCCTGTCCCAGGCTCACCCCCCGCCGAACCGGAGCTGCCGGAGCAGCCGGAGCAGCTCCCTGCGGGCACGGCAGCCCCGGCCAGGTCTGCTTGGAATCCTGAAGGGACACCCTGCCGACACTGCCAGGTCTGAGTGCCATCCTGAAGGGACACTGCTGACACTGCCAGGTCTGAGTGCCATCCTGAAGGGACACCCTGCTGACACTGCCAGGTCTGAGTGCCATCCTGAAGGGACACCCTGCCGACACTGCCAGGTCTGAGTGCCATCCTGAAGGGACACCCTGCTGACACCGCCAGGCCTGGAGCTCAATGAGCATCCCTGTGCCTGGCATGAGCAAAGAGACTGTGCCCTGTCCAAATGTGACCACGTCCAGGACACCTCCCACTGTCACATGTCTGGTGGCACAGCTCCATCCCCACCTGCACAGGTGTCTGACCCGCTGATGCTTGAGGCTAGAGGGGCTGGAAGCCTTTCAGGGTGCCATGCCCAGACCCCAGGGGTGCCATGCCAGGACCCTGGCACAGCATGTCCCCAAGCTCCCCACAGGGGCCCAGCAGGACCACAGGCACTGAGAAACAACAGTCTGAACACACCAGATCTGCCAGGGGGTTCCAGCTCTTCCAAGCTCCCTGTTTAACAGGGAATCAGCTGATTTTTGTGCTGATGGGAGATAAGGGCACTGCAGAAGTTGCTGGCAGCAGGGTGGATTTGGCAGCTGTGGGGGTCCCTCAGCTCACGGGGGAAGGCTGGATTATGTGAGGTTTCTAGGAAAACCACGAACAGCAAACCAGTCAATGAGGTCCCTGTCCATGGGCAGGACTCAGAGCTGCAGTGTGCGAGGACATTCGGTCCCAGCAGCACCATGGCCCTGGTCAGGGGGTTTTGACAGGAGGGGAGGTGTGTGCTGCAGGATTTGGCAGGTGAGGCTGGCCCAGGGGGAGCCCAGTGTGCCATTCACCCGTGCTGTGGGGATGGGAACTGCCCACGGCCGTGCTGGCACCAGGGCCTGGCCCGGGACTGTGCCAGCCAAGGTGGACTCAGGCTGCTCCCTGACAAGGGGCTGAGATCCACTGCTCCTGGGGCCAGAGCAGCAGCACTGGGGCAGGCACTGGAGCCTGGAGTCCGGCTGGACCCAGGTTCCTGCACCAAACCCTCCACCATGGGCAGTGGGACCAGCACCCAGAGCCCCCTCCCAGCCCTGCTGTGGCTCCCTGGCAGCCTCCTCATTCTGCAGTCCTCACTCTCCCGTGCTACCCAGCAAAACTCCAGCCACAAACCCTTCCTGAGAGCCTCAGCAAGCCTGGCATGGCAACCTGACAGACCCAGCTGGTCCTGGCAGCCCAGCATCGCCGTGCCATGGCCAAAGGAACCACTGGGCACAGGATGGCTGCTGCGACATCCCCAGCCTGGCTGGGACTGCACACGGGAGCCCAGGCAGTGCTCAGCACTCTGCCCAGCACGGGCTGCCTGTGCCAGAGGCTGCTTCCAGAGGGTCCCTCCAGGAAAGCACAGCTTCCCCCGTGCCCGGCTGCTGTTACACTGCGGGGCCGGGACAATGCGAGGAAGTTGCCTGAGAGGGGAATGCGGCCAGAGGCCCTGGGACAAAGGGGCCTGAGACCTGAAATCAGCCACAGCAGGAGCGAGGGCAGTGACAACAGCGAGGGTCCTGGGTGTCTGTGATGTTTGTGTCCACCCACGGTGCCACAGTGCCACGTTCCTCCCTCCTGCTGCCAGCAGCACGTGGAAGCTGCCAGGAGGGCACAGCACTGGGATGGGCAGGATCTGTCCCTGCAGGACTGATGAGTGGCCAGAGGCACACGAGGGCTGGGAGCCTCTGTCTTTCTCTTGCTTTGTCAGAGCAAGGACACCCCACTAGGCTGCAGAATGGCAGAAGGATTTAAAAGGGACAGGGACACTCCACAGCTCGGGTGGGTCTGGGAAAGGTGGCACAAGGCTGGTACTGCTGGGCAGCCCTGACCCCAGGGACTATTGCACGGCCTGCAGAGGCTCTGTGCCCAAGAGCTGCCCCCAGCCCGGGGTCCTGCCCTGCAGAGTGAGCAGTGCCTGCAGACCCCACCGCCCCCAGTGCCCGCCTCAGCCCTGCCCTGCTGCCTGCCTTACCTGCCCGCTGCCAGGGTGCCAGCAGCCACTCCACCTTGGCCATGGCTGAGCGCAGGGGGAGGCTGCTTGCTCCGGCCACCGAGAGCTCCTGCCTCAAAGCAGGCCGAGAGCACCGAGCTTCCCCCGTCCCCGCTGCCTCCAGCTCCAGCGCGGAGAGGAAGCGACCAGGAACTGAGTGTTTGAGTCAGCGGCACAGCCCATTGTCCTGCCCCGGCCCCTCTTCCTTCCCCGGGGAAGGACGGTGCAGGGACCGCGGCTCGGCACAGCCCATCCCACACCCACCCGCCCTCAGGGTCACCAGGAATGCTCATCCCTCCGCGGGCATCCCTGCTGCAGCGCCTGGAGAGGGATGCTACAGCCGGGACAGGCTGGGCAAGGTCCAAAATATCCCCCAGCTGTGGCTGGAGCACATCTGAGAGTGAGAAACAGCACGTGGGGGCTTGTCCTCCCAGCAGAGCATGGCTGCTCCTACATGAGCAACCACAAGACTCCTCGTGGGGAAGGCAGCACCCGGAGCCTGTGGCTGCCCCCAGCCCGGCTGAGCCGCTGCCCACCAGCTCCACCAGTCCCTACAGGTGACAAAAGCAGAGCCCTTCTGAACCCCCTGGCTCCGACCTGGGAGCTGCCAGAGCTGCCAGAGCTTCCTCTCACTCCAACTCCTTCCAAAGTCTGAAGCAAAGGCTCCTCGGGGACCACTTTCCCAGCGCCCCAGGGCTTTGTAAAGCTGAGCTGCCTTCTCCCAGAGGAGGGAGGCTCCTGGGAGCCAGGGCTGCAGCAGAGCCAGGAATGCTGCCCCAAGCGCAGGCTTCATTCAGGAACATCCCACACCCACCACGGGGCTGCTCCTCAGGGAGCCTCAGCTCCCTCCCCCCGGCAGATAAGCTCCAGCCGGGACCTGCTGCCACCCCTGTGTGCAACTGCTCAGGAATGCCCCAGGCACTGAGTCCGGCAGCCCTGGGAGTGTCCAAGCATTTACACCCCGGACGGGTTTTGAGCCATGCAGTGCCAAACCCCAGCCCTCCCTGCCCCCAGCAGCCAGACGCAGGGAGCCCAGGACCTGAGGGAGATCTGCTGGAGATCTCCAGGCTGGCGGGGAACTGTGACCTGAGGACAGAGATGAACCAGCTCTGGCCAGGGCCTGGCCCCACACCCCCCTAGGGCCCTTCCCGCAGCTCCAGGAGTTCCTTTGACAACCCAGAAGTGTGATCAGTTCTCCCAGCACCAGCTGGGACAGGCAGGCAGGGAGCAGAGCAGCATCCCATGGTCTGGGCACTGCCCATCTTCCCTGCCTGCAAACAGGAGCCCAGGGCTCTGTGCTGGGTAGTGCTGGCACAGCATCCCTCATCCCCCACGACCTGCAGGCCAGCACCCCATGGTCCCTCTGAGCCCCCAGCCCCATCACTGCCCACCTCCCGTGCCCCAGGAGGGGAGCCAAGGGTGATGTGGTGGATCCTGAGCATCTCTCACCCCTCTGACCACAGCTGAGCCTCTCTCCTGGCCCCCTCCTGCACAACCCCAAGTTCTTGTGCCCCATTTCGGTGCTTTGCACCCACTGCTACAACAGCACTTGCAAAATTAGGCAGTGGCAGGTTGTGCTGCCACCCTCTCTGCCCACTGATTATTAAGCTGTGACAGTCATTTGGGCTGTGACAAGCAGTCCCCACTCTCCTGCAGTTTCCAAGCAATATTCCCGGGGTCTCTCCCAGGGCTGGCGGTTCCCTGCTGCTGTGTCCTGCTCCCCAGCCAGCAGGCAGGGAAAGGCAGCAGGAGCGGGGCCAGCAGAGCCCAGCACGCTGCACCCTGGCACTCCAGGGCTCGATGGGCCTGGTGCCAGGACTGTGGCAGACCCCAGCTCCCAGCTCCTCTGGCATTCCCAGGAGCTGGGCTGGGAGAAGAGCTGGAGCACTGGGGAGGGTGGCTGAACTGCCTGGACCAGCTACATGGGGACAAAAGAGTGACCAGACAGGTCCTGCTTGTCTGACCCTGCTTCCTCAGCGGGCACCTGCCCTCAGTGCCCGCTCCCAGCTCCAGTGAGTCCCCTGCTCACTGCTCCCCCTCAAAGAGCTGCCTGCAGAGCTGCAGGGCTGTCCGCCCCCCCGAGATGGTTTGTGGTACAGGAGCCCCCAGACACCCACCACACTGCGATGTGTGGGAGCAGGAGGAGCTGGGGTGGGGGCTGCGCAGCGCTGGGCTCCTGCCTGGGGGGGCAGCTCCAGGGGCTCCCCACTGCTGGGAGTGCTCCCCACTGCACCTTGGGGTGCATCCCTGTCCCAGGCTGGCTCCCCACTGCACCTTGGGGTGCATCCCTGTCCCAGGCTGGCTCCCACACCTCGGGGCTGGATCTCCACTGCCCAGGACTGGATTCTCATGCCCAGGGCTGTAGCCCCATGCCCAGGCTGGCTCCTCACTGCATGGGACTGGCTCCCCACACCTTGGGGCTGGATTCTCATGCCCAGGACTGGATTCTCATGCCCAGAGCTGGTTCCCCACTGCCCAGGACTGGATTCTCACACCCAGAGCTGGCTCCCCACTGCCCAGGACTGGATTCTCATGCCCAGAGCTGGCTCCCCACTGCCCAGGACTGGATTCTCATGCCCAGAGCTGGTTCCCCACTGCCCAGGACTGGATTCTCATGCTCAGAGCTGGTTCCCCACTGCCCAGGACTGGATTCTCGTGCTCAGGGCTGGCTCCCCACTGCATGGGGCTGGCTCCCCACACCTTGGGGCTGGATTCTCATGCCCAGGACTGGATTCTCATGCCCAGAGCTGGCTCCCCACTGCCCAGGACTGGATTCTCGTGCTCAGGGCTGGCTCCCCACTGCCCAGGACTGGATTCTCATGCCCAGAGCTGGTTCCCCACTGCCCAGGACTGGATTCTCATGC
>JAOTQP010000099.1:19533433-19546489 GCA_026413545.1 Cichladusa arquata
GGTGATCTCAGTGTGATCTCAGGGTGATCTCAGGATGATCTCAGTGTGATCTCAGGTGATCTCAGGGTGATCTCAGGGTGATCTCAGGTGATCTCAGTGTGATCTCAGGTGATCTCAGGTGATCTGTTTGAGCAGAGGTTTGGTGAATCTGTGACTGGGCAGACAACACGAACATGGCAAGGTAAATATCTCCTGTTTCCAAGGTTAGAGCTGGGCGGAGGCACAGCAGCCTCCAGTGAAGGAAGGGAAAAGCAGCAGGGAGGAGACTCCTGGACCCACTCAGAGTGAAGGAGGGAGCCCGAGCCTGGGGAGGGACGGGGGCGGGTGGAAATCTGGGAATTCTCCTGGGTGGCATTCCCTGGGAAAAGCAATATGATAACCTGTGTTTATAACATTCCCCACGCTGGGTTCGTCCCACTCTCCTTTTCTCCCTGGAGCTGGGGGCACCCAGCACAGTGCCCAAGGAGGGGAGGGCCCGTGCCCAGCCCATCCAGCCCCTGCCTCGCTGGGAGTGAGGAACAGGAACAGAACCCCATGGGGAATGGGAAAACCCTTCGTGGGATGGGGAAGGGTCCCCTCCCCTTAAATAACTCCTCTGAGCCCCCCCTGCCTCCTCCCTGCTCCTGCAGCCCTGAGGGTGGCAGGGCTGAGAAATCAGATAAAGAAAGAAAAGAAAACTTTTGGGTTTTTTTCCCCAGCAGTTAAAGAAAAGAAAAAAAAAAAAAAAAGGAAAAGAAGAAAAAAAAGAAGAAAGAAATGAAAGGAGAAAAGCTGGTGAGAGGAAAATTAATCTGGAAATCAGGTTCTCTAGGAGTCAGAGGGAAATTGTTTTCAGATAGAAAATTATTGCAGAATACTGCATGAACAGGGTTTTAGCCTGTCAGACAAAAAGTGCAGCTGAGGGAAGGCTGGGCTGGTGGCAGTAATTGGTTCTGACTGTAATTGAAACAAGGCAGGAGCTGCTGGAGCAGGGCCTGGCAAAGACAGAATCCTCCTGCCTGTCAGAGGAGCTGGGTGGCCTATTGCTGGAAAACAACTTGGCTGACGTGATTCAGTTTGAGATTTTTTATAAAGGAAAACAAGCCTATTTCTCTTTCCAAATTGATGTTCCCAAATGCAATGTGGGTTTTTTTGTTTTTTTCAGATTAAAATGAAACTAACCCCATCCCAATGAAATAGCTAAATAAGAAAATGGTAATACTTTAATTTTTGAGAAATCCAAAATTAAAGAGTGGTTTTATTTTTTCTTGCTTTAACACTGGTGTGAAAAAAAACCACTTTGCCCTGATCTGGTGTGTGTTTGTGGGGGTGGAGGGGCTGGCTGTGTCTGCTGCACAGTCTGGGAACCCTTTTAGTTCTGGGGGGAGAAAATGTTGAAATGTGGAAAACACGTGTCAAGAGCAGGACGAGGGGTTAGGAGGTTACTTGGCTCTGGCTGTGTTGTTGGGTTTTCATTGGAAAATCAATAATAATCCCATCCCCACGTGCAGCAGCAGCCAGTCAGATCCGAGGGGATGAGCTGCTCACTCAGGTCACCCAGCTCTAAACCCTGGGAAGGCTTGGGGAAAAGGGAAAACACGATGTTAAAATGTGGTTTTTTCTGCCCTGCCGAGGGATCCCTGTCCCCAGCACATCCCTGGAGCTCCCAGCAGACCCTGGAGCTGGGGCAGCTGTGCCCAAGCCCAGCCCCTGAGCACCCCCAGCCTCTGCTCCAGGCCAGAGCTCCCATTTCAGCCCCTGGACACTCCCAGGGCTTTGGGGACCCCTGGAGGTGCCCCTGGCCGTGCTGGCAGCCCAGGCTGGGAATACCAGAGAGAAGATGTTTATTTAACAGCAACCATTGCCATAAAAGATGGAAATCTGAGTGAGCTCCCAGAACTCCCTCTCTGGGGGTTTTGCTGGGGGAAGTCACAGCCGTGGCTCACCTGCAGGAGCCCCCTGGTGATCCCTGGGCAGGAGCAGAGCTCCCCACTGGAGCTGTTCTGGTTTAGTCTGATGTCCCAGCACAACGCCATCAGGAGGAGCCAGAGCTGTGAAACCCGTCCAAGCCACCCTTCCCAGAACAGCTCCTGCATTTCCTTTCTCTCTCGGTGCTATTTATATTCCTTGTGCTTACAGAGAGGGCTCAGCTCCAGCACTGCCTTTTCTGCAAGTAAATAAACCCTCGGCTCTACATTTTATTCCTTTTTTTTTTTTTTCAGTAGGTCTGAAATGAACAGTCAAGCAGGAGCAGCAGGGTGCAGGGGTGTGAGCTGGGGCTGAAGGGGGGAACTGCCCCTCTGTACAAAGGGATTAAGGAGAATTGTGTCACAGCCGGGTGTGCTGGGGACCCCAGGGCTGGGGAGGATGCAGGTGAAGGGGACCCAGCACCCCACTGGGGCTCATCTCCCCGCACCACAGCCACACCTCTGTCCGGGGCAGACCCTTGCATTCAGCTTCTCCTCCCCTTTTTAATTGAAAATCCAGCTGCCTGCAGCTTCAGTGGCTCCTCGGTGCAGAAAGCTGCTGAGTGGATAAATGGCTTGAAATGGTTGATGCAGAAACTGGGTCTTGGCATTTCCAGGAGGAGGAGGAGTTCCCACGTCTTTTCATTTTACAACGTGCTTGGAAATGAGTTAAAAGATCAGCTGAAATGGAATGGAAATTGTTTGAAGTTCTCTAAATATGTGTATGTGGATACACACACAGGGGAAAAAAGGGAGAAAGGGGGAATTCTGGTTTCAGCTGTTTTCTTTTGCCTTAGGTATACTAATTTTATTTCAGCTTTTCATCAGGATTTGTAAAAAGACTCTTACTTGTTATTTTTAATTTTCCGGAAGATGTTCCTAGGACTGGGATCCAGCAGCCTGGGGAATAGGGCAGGAGACCAGCACAAAACCTCATTATGTCCTGGCAGGGAGGGAAGGTTCCTGTGCTAGGAGCTGGGGAAGAAAGGAAAGCCTTGGTGCAATGTGTCTGTAAAGGGTTCCACAGCACCCACGGGGCGACACGAGCTGTGATGATGTGCAATTGTCAGCACCAGGGAGGTGTTTCCCAGCACAGGGCTGAGGAATTCCAGCGCTGATGCCATTTCCTTCCTCTCTAATTCCTCAAGCCATTCATCTGAGCAGACTTTTATCATCCCCTCGCTGCTTCCCGTGCACACAGGATGAGAAATGATCCAGGGGCCGCTCTGGGTTGTTGTGCTGTGATTTGTTGTGCTGTGATTTGTTGTGCTGTGATTTGTTGTGCTGTGATTTACTGCACAGCTCTGGGGCTGGGCTGGGCTCTCCCTCCTGGCCAGGGAGCCACCACCCAGCCCTGCCCGGGGACTGGAGGGGACTTTATTATTCTGTCCAGACAGCAGTTTCTGCTTAATTTTCAGAAGCATCTTTGGAAGTGGTGCAAGAGCATCCTGCAGTGGTGGCAGATCCAGGGGCAGAGGCACTGAGCTTGGGATGCTGGGCAGGGACTGAGGCTCCTGCTCATCTGCCCACGGCTCCTCTGGGTCAGAAACGCTCTGGTTTGATCCTGTGCTGTGCAAGGCACGGCTCGTGTGCTGGGGGTGGCACAGGGGTGGCACAGGGGTGGCACAGGGGTGGCACAGGGGTGGCACAGGGGTGTTGTGGGGACACCTCCCTTCCCTGTCACCATTGCTCCCATTGCTTGTTTAGGTCAAGCACCTTTGGTGATGGAAGGGATTTAAGTGCCACGTTTGATGTCGAGCTAAAGGTGAGAACGTGCACTATTTCTTTCCCCAAAAAGCCCCACTGTGGTGGTTTGTATCTGTTTAAATCACATTTTT
This sequence comes from Cichladusa arquata, assembly GCA_026413545.1. NCBI lineage: Eukaryota > Metazoa > Chordata > Aves > Passeriformes > Muscicapidae > Cichladusa > Cichladusa arquata. The sequence continues at coordinate 19,537,218 of JAOTQP010000099.1, forward strand.
CCCCTGGCAGCCACAGAGGGTTTGGAAATGGGGAAGGATGACAACACAAGGAGGGCATTTCCCTGGCTCCTCCATTTGTGTTTTCCTGTTCTATCTGCCAGCCCAGTGCTGTGCTGGACTGTTTTATCATCATCTGTTTTCTTCCACAAAACTCCATTTGCGTTCCCAGCCCGGATGCTGCGGGTGCGCTGGGCACCCCCAGGCTCTCAGCGCCTCTCCCCATGCACAGGGCTGGCCTGAGCTCCTCCTCCCTGCCTTGGGGGACACAATCAGTGTCTGATCTCACCTTCCAGGTGCCTGGCTCCCCTTCTGGGCTCATTCTCCAGCGCAGGAACGTTCCCTCTCCAGCCTGGGTGTGCATACCAAACACGCTGCGGAGCTCCGAGCGCTCAGTTCAAGGTCTTTTCTCGGGTTTGTCTCCCCAAACCATCCCAAAGGTCTCGCCGATGCCTCGGGAGGAGCTCGGTGCTGCCACTGTGGGTGTGAATCAGTGGTGGGGGCGATGAGGGGGTGACACCCCTCGGTGCCATCAGCGCTGCGTGCGCTGGGGATTAACGAGACCATTAATTAACGCAGCATAAACCCGGATTTCCCGGAGTGGGGCAGGTTAATGTGTGTCACCCTGCGGCAGCCCGGAGCTGTGAGTCAGCCTGGCCAGGGCTGCCAGCGCCGGGCTTTGAGTCACATCTGCTCGAGGTCTGCAGCAGACTGGAAAGGCTCAATTCCCCGGCTGCAATAAATAATGTGTCTGCTTTAAACACAGACACTAATTCATGGCCTCTGCCTAACAGCAGCTCAAAGATCTTAATTTAAAGGTCTTTATGAGGATGATGCTCTCATGTGCTGGGGATGGTTATGGAGTCTCTCATTTTCAAATTACTGGGTAGAACTGAGCCCTATTTTAATCTGGCCATTAATTAGAGGCAGTAATTGCTGCCCAGTGTCTCTCTGGGCGCTCTAATGGGAACAGGAGCAGTCATTGTGTGCTGTGGGTGGAGGGGAGCCTGAGGCACTCGGCTCTAATTGGGACCCAGCCCTGGAGAGGATGGGGCTGAGCAGAGCCCGAGGTTCCAGCCTGCCTGAACCATCCCTGTGCAGTGAGAATTCACAGCCTGGTCTATCCCTGTGCAGTGAGAATTCACAGCCTGGTGCATCCCTGTGCAGTGAGAATTCACAGCCTGAACCATCCCTGTGCAGTGAGAATTCCCAGCCCGGTCCATCCCTGTGCAGTGATCAATTCCCAGCCTGGTCCATCCCTGTGCAGTGTGAATTCCCAGCCTGGTCCATCCCTGTGCTCTGTGAATTCCCAGCCTGGTCCATCCCTGTGCAGTGATCAATTCCCAGCCTGGTCCATCCCTGTGCAGTGATCAATTCACAGCCTGGTCCATCCCTGTGCAGTGAGAATTCCCAGCCTGAACCATCCCTGTGCAGTGATCAATTCCCAGCCTGAACCATCCCTGTGCAGTGAGAATTCCCAGCCTGGTCCAACCCTGTGCAGTGATCAATTCACAGCCTGGTCCATCCCTGTGCAGTGATCAATTCCCAGCCTGGTGCATCCCTGTGCAGTGAGAATTCCCAGCCTGGTCCATCCCTGTGCAGTGAGAATTCACAGCCTGGTGCATCCCTGTGCAGTGATCAATTCCCAGCCTGGTGCATCCCTGTGCACTGATCAATTCCCAGCCTGGTCCATCCCTGTGCAGTGAGAATTCACAGCCTGGTCCATCCCTGTGCAGTGATCAATTCCCAGCCTGAACCATCCCTGTGCAGTGAGAATTCCCAGCCTGGTGCATCCCTGTGCAGTGATCAATTCCCAGCCTGGTCCATCCCTGTGCAGTGATCAATTCCCAGCCTGGTCCATCCCTGTGCAGTGATCAATTCCCAGCCTGAACCATCCCTGTGCAGTGAGAATTCCCAGCCTGGTCCATCCCTGTGCAGTGATCAATTCCCAGCCTGGTCCATCCCCAGATTTCCACGGTACCCTTGGTAGAGATGGGTGGGCTGATGGGGGCAGTTTTCTGGGATTTGGGGCAGTTTTCTGGGATCTGGGGCTGCAGCTGGTGAATGGAGCAGTTTGGGAGGGACCAGCATTGCTACCAGCATTTGCACCCCAGAGTGTCTGAAAGTGAAACAGGGTCATTCATTTCCCTGCAGAGGGGAGAGGGGATGGATCCTGTGGATGTGGCACTGGGGACAGGGAGAGTGGCAGTGTTGGGACTGAGGGTCTCACAGGACTTTTTCCATGGAAATGATTCCATGTTCCTGTGTGCTGCAGCCTTGCAGGGGGAGAAGCAAGCTTGGAGTTCAGGGTAATCTCCACATGCTGAAAAAACAGCCCAAAATCAATGAGAGAAAATCCAATAATAACAAGTGCAAAGCACTGCACTTAGGCAGGAGGAAAAAAAACCATGCAAGAATATGAAAGGAAGAATAATTGGCTCTACAGTGGATTCTTTATTTATTTATTTATTTTATTTATTTACTGATTTACTGCCCATTTTTTATAAAGGTGCCAGCACCTTGGCCCAGCAGCAGGCTCTGCCCTCCCTCACATGAATGATTTCACAGCCTGACTGTGAATACAGGCAGCCTCACCCTTTGGAGAAAGCTGGAATTTTTGGGATGAAGTGATGCCCAGAGGGACCCTGGCATGACCCCAGATGGATCCCTGGCAGACAGAGCTGCAGCCCCACATCATCCCTGGGCAGGAGGGATGCAGGACAGGAGCTGCAGGCTGCAGGGACACAACTCTGCAGTTTGTGCCTGGGCAGCAGCTTCCCATGTGCTCCAGGGGCTGTTTGAAGAGCCATGGAACGCTTGGGGCTATTTAATTGGAAGTAACTGTGCAAAACCCAGAATTAATTCTTATTAAATATCCACAGTGACATTTTCTTAAGTGGAAATTAAGCAGGGATTAAGGTGAAGCCTCCTAAGACTCTCCCTGTTGTGACCTGGAATATTTTAAGGCACTGGAGTCTGTTAAATTTGAAGAAATGAGCTGATCTGGATGCACTCGTGTTTCTCACTCTCTGTGTCTCTCTCAGGTTCTGGAAGTTGAACCAGAGCAAATGGAATTATGGAATGGTTTGAATTGGAAGGGACCTTAACAACCATCCAGTTCCAACCACGGACAGGGACAACTTCCACTGTCCCAGGGTGCTGCAGCCTGGCCCTGGGCACTTCCAGGGATCCAAGAGCGGCCAGCAGGGATGGAGTGTCAGGAAAGGTAAAACTTTGGCTGGACATGGGGGCAGGAGAGCTCCTGTGGGAATAAAGGGCACAGAAAGCTGAATTTTGTGATGGGTGGGTTCCCCAGCCCAGGGCTGGCAGGAGGAGCTGCTGCCCAGCCCAGCACAGGCTCCCAGCTCCAGCCATCTCCACACCCAATGTGCTCTTCAATTAATTAAATATTCTCTCTTCCAGATTGCTGGCTGAGGGTGACACACGCCTAATGAACAGCTGCAGGTCCCTAATCACACTGGCAATTAGGAATGTAATTAGAGCACTTGCAAATGGTTTTCATGCTGATAAAACATGACAGAATGGAGCGTTTTCACTCACTGTCAGCTGCCAGACAATCTGTTACCCATCTAATGGCAATTTAATTACAAAGTCCTCCGCTCCCCTCGTTTCCCGTGGATAATTGGGCAGCCAGCAGCACTGGCCTGGAGCTGGGATGGAGCAGAGCATTCCTGCACAGAGGGCTGGAAATGGAGCCCTCCCACCTGGGGGAATGGTCCAGCTGGGTCAGGAGGGTCGGGATGGACACCAGGGAAAGTTCTTCCCTGCCCAGAATTCTCCAGGAAAGGCTTCTGGTCCCAGTCCAGGTGCTGCTCCTCACTCCATGGCCAGACTGAGAACACTACATGATGCTCAGCCTAATGAACGCTCAGTTTTAGGGGCTGATTGTGCAGATGAGGATTTAAAATCTCAAGTTCCATGAAGGGTTAATTCAGGCCAGCTCAGGCTCAAGCTCGTTTGCCCTGCACAGTCTATGAGCAGCTCAGGGTGCCATTTTATTTTCTGTCCATTTATTCACCTGTTGGGTTTTTTTTCCATCCTGGAGTGAAATCATGAGTTAGAGGGATTTTCTCTCCTGGATGGGAGAGCTGCAGTGTGTATTCCCAGTGAGGATTATCCCACCCCAGAGCAAGGATTGCTGCTGCAGACAGGACAGATGAGACATCTCGATGTCACTCTGTATAAACCCAGTGATTTCTCTTCCCTCTTCACTCTGCAGCCCCCCCAGAGCAGGGCGAAGGCCCAGGGGTTTTAAAGCTTTTTCAAGGAAGAGATTTTTTAAATTTCCTATTTCATGAACAGAAGAAATGAAAAAAGCCTTCACCAACCTTCCCCTCAGCCCCCCAAACCTGCCATTAGCCTTCCCAAGCCCATGCCACACCCTGGTTTTTCCTTTCCTGGCTGACTTGAGGAATCCATTTCTGGTTTGATTTTCTGTATTTGTGACACTGCAGCCTCTTGTGTTGGAAGCACATTCCTGGAAAGCAGCAGCAGCAAAGCTCATTCCATCATCTCAGAGCAGCCTTTCCCTCTCCCTGAGCTGAGCTGCCACGTGAGGGATGGTTTCAAATTGGCTCTCACCACGAGGGATGCTGTTCCCTGGAAACCTGGGGCTGACAGGGAAAGGCACCAGATAGAGCAGAAAGAGAAAGGGAAAATGGGAAAGGGAAAGGGAAAGGGGAAAGGAAATGGGAAAAGGGAAAAGGGAAAAGGGGAAAGGGGAAAGGGAAAGGGAAATGGGAAAAGGGGAAAGGGGAAAGGGAAAGGGAAAGGAAATGGGAAAAGGGGAAAGGGAAAGGAAATGGGAAAGGGAAAGGGGAAACGAAATGGGAAAAGGGGAAAGGGGAAGGGGAAGGGAAAAGGGGAAAGGGGAAAGGGAAAATGGGAAAAGGGGAAAGGGGAAAGGGGAAAGGGAAAATGGGAAAGGGAAAGGGAAAGGGAAAGGAAATGGGAAAGGAAATGGGAAAGGGAAAGGATGGCTCTCAGTGGCAGCAGCCCCACGGAGCTGGGTTGGATGCACAAACATTTACACAAACCCAAGCAGAGCAGGAACTGCTCAGGTTTGCCAGGCAGGGAGAAACAGAGATCAGCACCTGGTGTTGACTGTGGGACAGGGCATGATGTACCTGACATGGGATGTTTTCTCCTGCTGCCCCGTCTGAGATTCACAAACAGTTCTATAATACAGGTGAGGTTTTAATAAAGTGCTTTTTTCCTTCCACCCAAAAAGTGTGCTGCTATTATTTGCTGCTCACAGCAAACAGCAACAGGCAGAGCTGTGGCCAGTGCAAACACCACAGGCTTGCTCCTGGTGGAACTCAGCTCATCCTCCAGGCAGGCTCCACGTGCTGCTGATTAATCTTTAACAGCAAACAGCCTGGAGCAAAGGCACAGAGCAAGAAATATTTAATTCCACAGTGCTGGTTCGCACCGTGTGCTTTCCACTTAATAAATATTTCAGGCACTTGAGCTGCAGCAATGGGCTGTGCTCTGCAGGTTTCTGTGCCTGGGCCCCCCCACGGGAGGCTGCCCCTTGTCCAGCAGATTCTGCCCCCCTGCCCCAGGGGACCCCAGGGATGTGGGGCTGGGACAGGGACCCCCGAGTCCCTCCTGCTGGCTGTGGATGCTCTGCCAGGTTTGGGGCCAGCAACAGCATCCCAGGGCTGTCCTCCCCTATGGCCTCCCCCACACACAGACACACTCAGTAACGTATATATATTATATTATATTTTTTTTATATATATATTTATATATATATACACATTAACAAAGAAGTTGCAAAAAAACCAACAAAAAAGGGAAAAACCCAACAGAAGAGCCCTCCCCCAGACAAAAGGGAAGCAGGAATGTTCCAGTGGAAGGGGAGGCTGAGGGGAGCCAGGAGCCCCCAGACCCCAAAGTTGTTCTGGTGCCAGCAGGGGCAGCAGCAGCACCCTGAGCCCCCCGTGTCCAGGACGGGGCTGCTGCCCCCCACTCACGGTGACAGAGGGGTGGGCTCTGCTCTCAGTACCACAATGGACAGTGGGGGGGCTGCCCTGGTGTGGGGCTCCCCCAGCCCTGCCTGGCCGGGGACAGACACACGTGGGGGCCAGGGGGGGCCACAATTAGTGCAATTCATCAGGTGCCACCGGCACCTTAAGGGCTGCTGGGCTGGGAGCTGAGGGTGCCAGGGCCAGCACCCACTGCAGGGCCTGGCATCACTCCTGGCATCATTCCAGGGGGGCACAGCACCCACCTGCAGGGCCTGGCATCACTCCTGGGTGGCACAGCACCCACCTGCAGGGTCTGTCACCCCTCCTGGCATCACTCCTGGGGGGCACAGCACCCACCTGCAGGGCCTGGCATCACTCCTGGGGGGCACAGCACCCACCTGCAGGGCCTGGCATCTACCCCTGGTACTCTCCAGGGGGGCACAGCACCCACCTGCAGGGCCTGGCATCACTCCTGGCACCCTCCTGGGGGGCACAGCACCCACTGCAGGGCCTGGCATCACTCCTGGGGGGCACAGCACCCACCTGCAGGGTCTGGCATCTACCCCTGGTACCCTCCAGGGGGGTACAGCACCCACCTGCAGGGTCTGTCACCCCTCCTGGGTGGCACAGCACCCACCTGCAGGGCCTGTCACCCCTCCTGGCATCACTCCTGGGTGGCACAGCACCCACCTGCAGGGTCTGTCACCCCTCCTGGGGGGCACAGCACCCACCTGCAGGGTCTGTCACCCCTCCTGGCATCATTCCACGGTGGCACAGCAGGAGCAGCCCCGTGGCACTGGCACACGTGGAAGGGATGCCACACCACCTTCCTGTGGGAAGCACCCAGCTGAAAGGGTGAGGGAGCCCCCAAGGGAACCAGAGCGTGTGCCAGGCTGTGGGGGGGCCGAGTGCCCTGCTGCCCCTCCCTGAGCTCCTGCACCCCGACTCTGTGCCCAGGAGGGCTCAGGAGGAGGCTGCAGCCACTCCTGGGTCCCAGGGAGCCCCTCTCAGCCTCCCCGAGGTGCTGCCCCCTCCCTCTCCCCACACCCAGAGCTGGGACTGGGCTCTTCTGTGCCCTCTGCTCCTGGGCAAAGTGCCACCACTGGGGTCACCAGGTGAGTTTGTTGAGCCCCGGGAGCCCTGGCCAAGGCACAGGACATGTCCTGCCACTCCCAGAGCCTGGGCTGCAGCTGGAAGGGGCCCATCAGGATCACCCAGTGCAGCCCCTGGCCCTGCACAGACCCCAAAAACCCCACCCTGTGTTTGGCAGCATTGCTCAAAGCCCCTGGAGCTCTGGTAGGGCCATGGCCATTCCCTGGGGAAAATCCTTTTCCTGGCCCTCCCTGGCTCAGCTCCTGCCTTTCCCTCAGTCCTGCCCTGGTCCCAGGGATGGAGAGATGGTGCTGCCCCTCCACCCCCCTGCAGGAGCTGGAGGTGACAAAGGGGCCTCCCCTCTCTCCTCCTGCAGCTGAACAAACCAAGAGACCTCAGCCACTCCTCAGAGACCCCTCCAGACCCTGCTCCATCCCACAGCCCTTCTCTGCTCGCTCCACAGCTCCGTGCCCTTCGTACATCCTGTGTGCAGAGCTGCCCCCCGGGCTCCAGGAGAGGCTCCTGAGCCCAGGGCAGAGCATGGCAACCCCCCTGATGCCCCAGAGCAGGGATTCCCTCCAGGCTGACAGATCCACCCGGATCCTGGATGGGTCCCACAGCTGCTCTGGCTCCCCAGGCCATGCCCACACCCAGGGCTGCCCGTCCCAGGCACAGAACCAGCACCTGCCCTGGTTAAACTCCCCATGGCTGCTGCTTCCCCATCTCCTGGGGTGTCTGGGTCACCCTGCAGGGCCTCTCTGCCCTTGAGGGCTGGCAGCTGCTCCCAGCTCAGAGCTGTCAGCAGAGTGGCTCAGAACTCCTTCCAGCCATTAACAATCCAGGCTGTCAATGGAGAGCACAGGGCTGGGGATGGAGCCCTGCAGAACCCCACAGTGACCAGTGCTGCTGTCACCCTCTGTGCCAGCTGCTCACCCACCCCATGACGTGTTTTTCTCCAGAAGGACCCTGGGAGAGACGTGATCAAAAGCCAGGTAAAGTCCAGAAATGTTCCATCTCCTGGCAGCAAGCAGCAGCTGCCCTGGGCCACCACAATGCCCGAAATCCTTGTCCCCACAGTGTCCCCAAACTGCCACAGACCCCCACGGTGACAACAGGGATTGTGTGCCAGCCCAGCTCCTCCTGGCTTTTAAATAAACCTGCAGACTGGAGCTTGGCCAGGGCACGATGCTTGTGCTTACTGGGAATACTGGTGACACCCCAGGGCTCCCAGTGACTCTGAGCTCTGGCACAGGATGGCTCCCCACTCACACCACCACAGGCACAGAACAGCTTGGGCTGGAAGGGATCTTTAAAATGGGATCTTTAAAATTTCAGTCCCATCCCCTGGCATGGTGGAGAACAAACCAGAGGCCAAGATTTGGGGTCACAAACCCAGACTGTGGGTCACAGAGCAGAGAGATGGTCTTTGAGCAGGACTCTGCTGGGGGCTCAGAGTAGGAGGATGAGATTTTGCTGCTGGGACACCGGACAGGACTAATGGAGGCCAAGGCTCTGTGCCAGGCCCACAGCTGCCCAGGGATGCAGCCCTCCTGGTGAAGGAGGAGATGGAGGCTGGGGGCCCGTGGCTCCCCACTGCAGGACCCTGAAGATGAACCAGGAGCATGGATGGGCACTGGGAGCAGCCTCAGTGCCACCCTCACTGCCACAGACCCCACACAACCACTGCCCCAGGCCCAGGGCTCTGAGCTTATCCACCCCACCAGGGAAAGCACCGAGCCTCAGCCACAGGGTAAATCCTGCCTGGGAGTGCTGCTGAGTGTCCTGGGCTCAGTGTCCTGGGCTCAGTGCCCTGGGCTCAGAGCTGCTGAGTGCCCTGGGCTCAGTGCCCTGGGCTCAGTGCCCTGGGCTCAGTGTCCTGGGCTCAGTGCCCTGGGCTCAGTGTCCTGGGCTCAGTGCCCTGGGCTCAGTGCCCTGGGCTCAGTGTCCTGGACTCAGAGCTGCTCAGTGCCCTGGGCTCAGTGTCCTGGGCTCAGTGTCCTGGGCTCAGTGTCCTGGGCTCAGTGCCCTGGGCAAAGAGCTGCTCAGTGTCCTGGGCTCAGTGTCCTGGGCTCAGTGTCCTGGGCTCAGTGTCCTGGGCTCAGTGTCCTGGGCTCAGAGCTGCTCAGTGTCCTGGGCTCAGTGCCCTGGGCTCAGAGCTGCTCAGTGTCCTGGGCTCAGTGTCCTGGGCTC
>JAOTQP010000099.1:19586425-19600514 GCA_026413545.1 Cichladusa arquata
GCGCTCGCTGAGCGAGGCCACCTGGTGCTCGCGGTGGCGGCCCACCAGCTTGCATAAGGCACAGATGAGCTGCTCGTCGGTGAGGCAGTACATGCTGACGCGCTCGCCCTCGTGCTCCAGGCAGGCCAGGCCGCGCAGCTGCGCGTCGGGCACGGGCTCCAGCAGCCGGTGGCTGGTGAAGGGTTTCTTGTTGGGGTGCGTGGCGCGCAGGCAGCGGTCGCAGTAGGACACCTCGCAGGTGACGCAGGTCTTGACGGCGTCGCGGGGCGGCTCCTGCTCGCAGAACTGGCAGGGGACGCGCTCGGGGTGCCTGTCGCCCCCCGACATGGCGGGGCCGCGGCCGGCGGGCCGCCGGCTCTCGCCGGGGGAGCCGGGCCCGCTCAGCGACGCCTTCTGGAAGCGGTCGATGATGTTCTGCAGGGTCACATTGCGGCGCAGCCCCTCCAGGCCGCGCGGGCTGAGGGGGATGGCATGGCGGCAGGTGGGGCACTGGAAGGCGGCCGCGGGCTCGAGCGCGTCCCCGGCGCAGCTGGACAGCAGGATGCGGTGGGCGCAGCTGAAGCACAGGCTGTGCGCGCAGGGCAGCAGCAGCGGGTCCTCAAAGAGCTCCAGGCAGATTGGGCAGGTCAGCTCCGACTCCAGCGTTTCCATCTTCAGCGCGCGCGGCCCCGATCCTGCGAGCAGAGCCGGGCACGGGGCCGAGGAGCCTGCAGGGAGAGAGCAGAGGGGTGAGGACACTGCTGGGCTGCTCCCCTGGGGGCTGGACACGTCACCCCGACACCCTGAGAGCCTCTGCAGGCTGCCACTGCCACCTCCAGCCTGCCACTGCCACCTCCAGCCTGACACCGCCACCTCCAGCCTGACACCGCCACCTCCAGCCCCCCAGGCCCAGCCCGGAGCCATCCCAGCCCACCCCAACACCCTGAGAGCCTCTGCAGGCTGACACCACCACCTCCAGCCTGACACTGCCACCTCCAGCCTGACACCGCCACCTCCAGCCTGACACCGCCACCTCCAGCCCCCCAGGCCCAGCCTGGAGCCATCCCAGAGCCTGGGGTCACAGTGGGACAGGAGCCACATGGACAGGACAGGAGAGAAGCAGCAGCAGCTCCTGTGACACTCCCAGCCCTCAGGCCCAGCCTGGAGCCATCCCAGAGCCTGAGGTCACAGTGGGACAGGAGCCACATGGACAGGACAGGAGAGGAGCAGCAGCAGCTCCTGTGACACTCCCAGCCCGGCCAGGGCAGGGCCTGGCCCCGAAGGCTGCAGACAAAACCATGATTTCATGTTTGTGTAGGTGCGTGCTGCCAAGGGTCCCGTGCAGCACAGCACAGAGAAACCCCTGAACGTCCCCTCCAGCAGCTGCAGGCTGCTCCTGGTGAAGGGAAAAGCAAATCAAGCCGTGGAAACTCTGAGCAGAGCAGCCCAGCAGCCCTTAACATCCCATCCTCTCCCTGCTTTTCCTGGCCACCGCTGTTGGGAGCAGGGTGGGGAGGGCAGAGCAGGGAAATTTTGGCCGGCAGAGTTGCACTGCTGGCTGTCCTCTGCTGCTCTCCACAGCAGCCAGGGATGCCTAAATCAGCTCCAGCTGCAGGCAAACAACACAAGCTGTATTTTTAGCTCCCTTCCCTCGCACGAGGCTGGAAAACAGCTCCCAGCAGGCGACTCAACCTGCTGCTCCCAGCTGGGGTTTGCAGAGCACCAGGAGCTGCACCCCAGTGCTGCCGGGCTCTGCCAGGCTCTGCCAGGCTCTGCCAGCACCCCAGCACGTCCCCAGCAGCCAGGCAGGGACCAGAACCAGACCCAGCCTCTCCCTCCTCCTGCAGTGCACACTCCTGGTCTCCCCAGCCAGGCAGGCTCTGGGGGATGCCCCAGGAACACCCTGGGGTGGTGCACAGGCTCTGCCTGGGGAGAAGAGGAAAAACCCTTCCCTGGGAGGTGGGCAGGGCTGGCACAGGTGCCCAGAGCAGCTGTGGCTGCCCCTGGATCCCTGGAGTGCCCAAGGCCAGGCTGGATGGGGCTTGGAGCAGCCTGGTCTAAGGAAAGTGTCCCTGCCATGGCAGGGGTGGGACTGGATGAGCTTTAAGGTCCTTCCGACCCAAACCAGCCTGGAATTGCACAAAAAAGGGCTGTAACCAAAGTGTGGGGGGATGACCCAGCAGCAGGGGAGGGTCTGGCTGCTGCCAGCCCCTGCAGATGGCAAATAGCTCAGGTGCCACACTGGGACCCCACCCCTCTGAGCCCATCAGCTCCATCACCCCCACCCAGTGCACCATCTCCCCACTGCCTGAGATGGGATTTGCAAGTGCCTGGGGGAAACCCTGAGCTCTCCCCTGCACCAGCTCAGGGGGATTAGAAAATAAATCCACTGGGGATTTGGACACGTTCGTGCTGCAGCAGCTCTTGCTGCCCAAACACAGCCCTGCACACACACACACAGACACACACACATTTAACATTATTCTTCTTTTTCCCAAGAGAGCCAGGGCTGGATCCAAAGAGCAGAGGAGCAGGAGGGCTGCCAGCAGTGCCTGCGCTCAGCCCAGGGAGGGTTTCTGCAGCCATGGGAAGGCAGCAGGAGGAAGCTCCTGGCTCCCCAGGCTGCAGGGCTGGCAGGATGGGGGTCCCAGGGCACCCCCAGCATCCATGGACTCCCTCCAGCCACCAAACACAAAGATTAAAAAACAGAACAGGATTTGTTTCACAGCCTGACCAAGACTGGGAAAAGAATTTAAAAATCAGGGTTGGTGTGAGGGGCTCCCCAACACCTTGCCAGAGGGAGCAGCATCCCACACTCACACCCAACAGTGCAAAACCCCAAACAGCCTCTGGTTCTGTTCCTGAGGGACATTTGTGCATGAATCTCGTTTTCCTTGCTGGGACAAGGGCTTTTACCTGTGACAGAGCCGAGGGGAGCCCCAGGCTGGGACAGGAGCCCCTCGGAGGAGGGAGGGGAGCCCTGCTCCAAAGCAGCCTGCTGCCATCAGAGCCTCTCTCTTTGATCTTCTCTTTGATGTCCACGACTGACACAGCACAAGGAATAGCTGATTAGATTGAAATCTGCTTTCTTTAGAGTCATTAACTCCCCAAATACGAAAGTTGTAAAATACTGACACTGTTCACAGTGTCACTCGTGCCCAGGGCCAGTGGCCCTGTCCCTGCTGGCTGCAGTGACAATGAGCAGCAGCAGCACAGACACCCACCCAAACATTCTGCTGTGCTCAGCTGAGCTTTGCCCAAAACCGAGGGAGAAGAGAGGATGGGGGAAAAAAAATCAATGACTAACAAAGCAGAAGAAACAGGGAAGGGCAGCACAGCCCAGGGAGGGCAGAGCTGGGTGACACAGGGACACACTGACCTGTGCTCCACCCCAGCCCTCCCAAATCCTGCGTGCCTGAGCAGCAGGAGCGTGGGCAGGGGGCAAAGGAACCCTCAGCAAGTTACACCAAGGCTCCTCAGAGACAAAGGTGCCCCCAGCTCTCCTCCCCAGTGATTACTGTCACAATATCAAAGCATTTCATCACTGCCTCAAGCTCAGGGTGCATCAGAGAGATGCAGAGATGCACCAAGGGAGGAAGGAAGGAAAGGGAGCACCCCATCCATACCTGGGAGGGGGGAACAAACTGGTGCACATCACCTGAGGCCACAGCAGCCAGCCCAAAATTCACAGTGTACATCACCTGAGGCCACAGCAGCCAGCCCAAAATTCACAGTGTACAACACCTGAGGCCACAGCAGCCAGCCCAAAATTCAGTGTACATCACCTGAGGCCACAGCAGCCAGCCCAAAATTCACACTTTCTCCTGGAGCAGCATCCAGGCCCTATTTTTGCTCAAGTTTTCCAAGCCCACACAAAGCTCCCTCTGGTCTCCCCCAGCACCAGCCCTGCCCAGCCTTCAGAGTCCCACATCAGGACACCCAGACCTGCTCAGAAAAATGTTAATTCTGCAGGTTGGTATTTTCCACAACAACTGTGATTATTTATTTCCCCTCCCCCTTTTTTCCCCTCTTTCTTTTTCCCTTCCCCTCCTCCCCAAAAAGCTCCAGTGGAGATTGCTCATTCCAAGAATGAGGCTTTAGGAGAGCTATGCTGCTCCACCCGTGCATTAACCAAAAAAGCCATAAAATATGGCAGCCCCTTCCTTAACTGGCTGGCTGACAGCAGGATACAGAATCTGGGCAGCAGTTGTCTCTGTGCTCTTTGCTGTCCTGGGGAAGTGAGTTCAGAGGGGATTGGAGTGGAGGGGAGGACAGAACAGCCCGTGCAGAGCAGCAGCCACACCTCGTTCCTGAGGAGCCCAGCTCAGCCCCCAGGGACCCTCTGCACCCCCAGGGGGACAGGACCCCCTCCCCTTCCAGCCCTGGCCCTGCACCCCTGCCAGCTCAGCCTTCCCAACCAGCCCCCCTGAGCCTGCCCTGGATGGACAAACGGGGTCCTGGAGGGAGCACAGCCCCAGCATCATCCTCATCATCCTCATCAGCTACAGCTCCTGACCCAAGGAAGGCACCCCAGGGACAGGGGAGCCACTCAGGCTCCCCCAGCCAATTCACACTCACCCTCACCTATTTTTTCTATTTTTTTTTTTTTTCTATTTTTTTTTTCCTATTTTTCCTTCTTTTTTTTTCTATTTTTTTTTGCATCAGCCATGCATATTCAACACCAAATGTGAAGCCCAAAGCTGCAGCCAGCACAGAGCACCCCACATCACTGCCTGCACTCCTCCCTCCCAGCACACCTGAACACTCCAAACACAACTTGGCCTTTCCTCCCACTGCAATAACTCCACAAATTTGTCTGAGGCTTTCTGAAAATCCCTCTCCCAGCTGCCCACCCCAATCACTTTATTGCCATACCAGAAAAAGATCACTGCCTGCTGCAGTTCAGCTGGAATCCCCCAGAAAAGCCACTGCTGCTGTCCTTAATCCATCACACTCAAACAGCATTTCCATACCAGCTTTAATTATTCCCCCAGCCCATTTGCTTGGTGCTAAAGCAAGGTTGCTCCACAGAATTTCCACTGCTGTCCCTGCCTCTCTGAAGTGAAGGGCAGAGCCAGGAGGCTGCAGTGTGTGCTGGCAGCTCAGCTGCTCATCCCAAACCCTCCCCAGGAGCCAGCAGAGCCCAGCAGCACCACGGGCCTTTTGTGCCCTTTAACTCCTCCAATTGCACAGCACTTTATTTATTTTTATTTATTCCCTCTGGAATTTCGCCTCCATGCCACTTCACTGATGGGATGAGACCATTTTGCTCCATCACACAATCCCCTTACCCCTGAATGTCTCCAAGGTTGGGAAGGGCTGACTTGGGGACAAGGATGCTCCAGCTAAAGCCTCCAAGGTCTGCACCTCACTCACCTCCCTGAGTCAGAGCACCAAAGTCCCTTTGCTTGTTTGTCTGATATCCTGGTGCAAGGGAGGGTTTTGTCTCTTCTCTACAAACAGTGCCCAGGAGGGTGACAGCCCCCAGAGCACTCCCACAGGAGCCCAGCTCAGCTCAGCACACCAGGGGCTCCAGGTGATGTGGTGTTTGGAGCCCCTGAGCTGCAGGGTGGAGCAGGAAAGGATCCCCTGAATCCCCACCCTGGCACCCCCAACCTGGGACCCCCAACCTGCCCTGAGCATCACCCCTGTGGTGACCCCAACCTGCCCTGAGCATCACCCCTGTGGTGACCCCAACCTGCTCTCAGCATCGCCCCTCTGCCCACCTGAGCCACGCTGGGAAGGGAGAAAACTGAACAGGGCCAAGGGAGCCAGAGGGGATGGGAGCTGCTGGCTATGACTCTATCCTGTCCCTGCCAGCTCAGGGTGCCACCAGGAGTGTCCTGATGGAGCTCAAAGGAGTGTCCTGATGGAGCCCACGTGCCCAGCACCACACCAGCCCCTGGGGACACTGGCCCTGCCATGGCTCCAGCCCATGGGGACACTGGCCTGCCAGCCCCATGGGGACACTGCCCCTGCCAGCCCATGGGGACACTGGCCCTGCCAGCCCCCAGCCCATGGGGACACTGGCCCTGCCAGCCCCCAGCCCATGGGGACACTGGCCCTGCCATGGCTCCAGCCCCTGGGGACACTGGCCCTGCCATGGCTCCAGCCCCATGGGGACACTGCCCTGCCAGCCCATGGGGACACTGCCCCTGCCATGGCTCCAGCCCACGGGGACACTGCCCCTGCCATGGCTCCAGCCCCATGGGGACACTGCTCCAGCCCATGGGGACACTGCCCATGCCATGGCTCCAGCCCATGGGGACACTGCCCCTGCCATGGCTCCAGCCCATGGGGACACTGCCCCTGCCAGCCCATGGGGACACTGCCCATGCCATGGCTCCAGCCCCATGGGGACACTGCCCTGCCATGGCTCCAGCCCCATGGGGACACTGCCCATGCCAGCCCATGGGGACACTGCTCCAGCCCATGGGGACACTGCCCCTGCCAGCCCATGGGGACACTGCCCCTGCCATGGCTCCAGCCCCATGGGGACACTGCCCCTGCCATGGCTCCAGCCCCATGGGGACACTGCCCCTGCCATGGCTCCAGCCCCTCTCTGCTGCTCAGAGCAGCACTGCAGCAGCTCCAGCCCCTGGCAGAGCCTGGTCTCACACTGGCAGTGCTGTGCAGGCAGCCCTGAGCCCTGTCCTTGTCACTGTCCCCCTCCAACCTCCCCAGACACTTCCCACAGCTCCCAGCGAGCAGGGAAATGCAGGGGCCATTGTGTGGCTCTGTGCAAGGTTAAATATATCTGCACAGCTCCTCGGGCTGCATTCCTGGGAGGCTGCAGGGATAAACAACGCTTCCTGCAGGAACTGGAGACAATGGGGGGATAATTAGTGCTGATGCCCAGCGCAGAAACAAAGCAGGTAGCAGATATCTTGGACTTTTACACCCTCCATCCCCCCCCAGTGCTCAGAAAGAGGCACTCAGACTGGTGTAACTGGGTTAAACTGGGCTCCCAGCCCAGCTCTAAGACATTGATCATTTAAAAGGAGGGAAACTGCGGCTGATGAAGGTTCAGCCTGGGGGTTCACCATTCCTGGGGATTCACCATTCCAGGGGGATTCACCATTCCAGGGGGATTCACCATTCCAGGGGGATTCACCATTCCTGGGGATTCACCATTCCTGGGGGATTCACCATTCCGGGATTCACCATTCCAAGGGGTTCACCATTCCTGGGGATTCACCATTCCTGGGGGATTCATCATTCCTAGGGGTTCACCATTCCTGGGGATTCACCATTCCTGGAGGATTCACCATTCCTGGGGGTTCACCATTCCAAGGGGTTCACCATTCCAAGGGGTTCACCATTCCAAGGGTTCACCATTCCTGGGGGTTCACCATTCCTGGGGGATTCACCATTCCAAGGGTTCACCATTCCAAGGGTTCACCATTCCTGGGGTTTACCATTCCTGGGGATTCACCATTCCTGGGGATTCACCATTCCAGGGGTTCACCATTCCTGGGTTCACCATTCCAGGGTTCCAGGCACACGGTGTCCCTGTGGGGTCCATCCACTGAGGGTCCCAGCAGAGGAGGTTTGGAGATGGAGCCTGCACCGTGCCCCAGCCCAGCACATCCCAGCACAGCCCAGCACAGCCAGTGCTGCTCTGGGTCAGCCACGAACAAACCCGGGGAGAGCTCCTGCACCACTGCGGGACGGGACCCCGTGTCCCAAAGGGACCCCACGTCCCAAAGGGACCCCCACGCCTCCCTCCGCAGCCAGCCACAGATCTGCTCTCCCTGCAGACTCCTCTCCATCCCACAGAACGCACGACTAAGGCTTCTTTTCAAAGCAGGGCGGTTTTTACTCCTTTTTCCTGCGCCAGTCCCTCGGGAGTGCTCCGTACACCACGTTTCCCATTTCCCCCGGCTGCTGCGGGGTGACAGTGACCCAGCGCTCCCCGGACACTTTTCCAGGTCATTTAAAGCCTTTCATGACAAAACGCTCCGGCGCCCGAGGCGACTCAGAGCCATTAGCATCTCTTTGGGGAGGCCTCTCCGCAGTCATCTCGAAATAAAGTACATTTCTAAACAGAAAAGCACCAATTCCCCCCGGCTCAGCCTCCCCCTGCAGTATCCCCCCTCGGCTCCAGCGCACTGCATCTCCCCAAAGCTCTCCGAGGGGCAGCCAAGGCAATTTTGGCAGCCTGCAGGGGCTGTGGATGCTCCTGCCATCGCTCCCAGCGCTGCTCAGGAGATGGAGCAGGTAAGCACACAGGTGATTTCCTCCTGCCATCGCTCCCAGCTCTGCTCAGGAGATGGAGCAGGTAAGCACACAGGTGATTTCCTCCTGCCATCGCTCCCAGCTCTGCTCAGATGGAGCAGGTAAGCACACAGGTGATTTCCTCCTGCCATAGCTCCCAGCTCTGCTCAGATGGAGCAGGTAAGCACACAGGTGATTTCCTCCTGCCATTGCTCCCAGCTCTGCTCAGATGGAGCAGGTAAGCACACAGGTGATTTCCTCCTGCCATCCCTGCTCCTCCCCGCGGGCTGCCGGAGGGGGGCAGAGGCACAGCACAGACAGAACACAGGGAAGTTCTTTAATGATCTGAAAAGAACCCAAAGCGTTCTGAATTTTGCGTTTGTGACGATCACAGAGGATTGCAGAGCCTCCCCGGGGGTTTGGCACCTCCAGGAGCACCTGACAGTGCTGGGGCTGCGATCCACAGGCAGGCAAAGCTCGCTGCTGGGCAATGACAGATTCCTGGGCTGCTGGAGGGAGCAGGGCACTCTGCAGGGTCACTGCAGGACTGACCACAGTGTGGCCAGAGGCTTGGGAGCAAGACTTCGAAAAATCCTGCCTCTAAAAAATAAATAGGGTTATGTTTATAGATATATATTCAGTCTGGCAAGGCCATGGGCTCCCTCATGCAAGTGCTGGAGCACTGAGCAGCACCACAGGCAGCAGTGCCACTGCCACAGCGTCACCGTGGGACAGCATGGCATCACCACCATCATCATCATCATCATCATTATCATCATCATCATCATCATCACCATCATCATCACCATCATCATCACCATCGCCACCAGCACAGTGTCACCGTGGGACAGCATGGCATCACCACCATCATCATCACCATCGCCACCAGCACAGTGTCACCGTGGGACAGCATGGCATCACCACCATCATCATCATCACCATCATCACCAGCAGCAGCATGGCAGTGTGGGTGGCAGCCTGAGCCAGAGCAGCACCCAGCCAAAACCCCAGCCTAAACTTACCCTAAACTCAGCCTAAACCCCAGCCAAACACAGCCAAAACCCAGCCTAACCTTAGCCTAAACCCCAGCCTGACTGACCCCCCAGTGTCCCTGCTGGGCTGTCAGAGATGCTCTGGCTGCCCCGGCAGAGCTGGTCCCAGCTCCCCTGTGCCCCCAGAGCCCCACTCCAGCCAGCCCTCTGCAGTTCTTCCCCTTCAGTCAACCTACTCAAAATCGGGTTCGTGTATTAAAGCAAAATTTAATTTCCAGGCCATTACCCCTACGTGATCTACTTCCTGCATCTGCAAGAGGAGAAATAGAGAGGCTGAGCAATTCATTTCCCCCTTATTTCTCACACTGGCTTTTCACAAGCCTGTGGGTTCTCCTTCTCCCCCTCCAGCAGAGCTGCCAGACAGTGAGATTTATAAAATACAGTTTTGAGACCTGAGAGCTTGCAGCATCCAACTGCAACATCTGTAAAAAAAAAAATCCCAGAAAAATCAAACTCCAACTCCTCCAAACAAAAGCCTCACACAGCTCTCCCCTCCCTCCCCCCCACTCCCTTCAGTCACTCTTTGGAGAGCCAGAGTCTCAGAAGCAGCTGAAGCACACAGTGACAGCAGCGTCCCCATCCATCACAGGCTGCTCTGCTGAGATTCCCTCCCAGCCCTTTTCCTGTCCAGGGGCGGAAATCCCACGGGAAATGCCCCAAAGGAAGCCAAGCAGATGGCACCACCCAGACCTGGCTGGGCTCCTCCCGGGACCTCCCAGCTCCAACAACAAACAGCTCCCACCAGAAGCACCGGGAGCCTTTCCCACCCGGATTTCAGAGACTCCCAGAGCTCAGCTCGGTCCAGAACGCTCCTGGGCAGCCCTGGCTGAGGAGGGAGCAGACACAGAACACACCTGGGCTTTGCAACGGGGGCACCCAGGGGTGTCCTGGCTCTGGGAGCAGCCACTGGGGTAGCACCGGGGGAGATCTGGGACACCCCACGTCCCCTGTGAGCAAACACACACAGAATGAAGGGACATCCTATGGGGGGAGGAAAGGGGGACAGGGACATGATGCTTAGGTTGGACATCAGGACATGATTTTTCATCCAGCAGGTGACTGTACACTGGGACAGGCCCCCCAGGGAAGTGGGGATGGCCCCAGAGCTCAAAAAGCACCTGGACAACCCTTGCAAGGAGATGATGAGATTCTTGGGGTGGCTGTGCAGGGCCAGGAATTAATGACCCTGAGGGGTCCCTTCCAACTCAGCCTATTCTGTGATTCCTTGAGAGGCACAAGGGGAGCACTGAAACACAGGAACTGCCCCAGCACAGAGATGTCCCTGCCCTCCTGGCACCCAGGAGCCGGAGGAGCAAGCCAAGCCCACGGTGGCATGGGGACAGGGAGCTGCACAGAGGCTGACTGTCACCACAGAGCTGAGACTGCACAAAAAGGAGATAAACAGTGCCCAGCCTGACCCCCCCATCCCAGGTTTTTGTCACCCAGCCCCATTCCCACACTGTCCTGGGGGCCAGCTACCCACTCCTGTCCTTGCTGTGCTGATGACATTACTGGGGCTGGGGCTGCCCTCCCCACAGCAGCGAGTGGGAGCCCCAGAAAACAAGGGCAAGGCTGTCCCCACGCTGGCCCCAGGACAGGGATGGAGCACAATGGGCCGTTTCCTGAGAAAGTGCAGCACATCCAGAGGCACAGAAAGGGCAATTCTGCCACTGGGGCAGAGGCTGAGCCACATCCTGCCCCGCTGGCACCCCGAAAGTGCAGCGTGCCAGGCTCTGTGCACGTCCTGGCACAGGCACAGCTCCGGGCTCAGCCCCGTGCCCCTCCCTGCCCAGGACGGGCAGCTCTGGGGCTGCCACGGGCTCCAGGCCATGTCTGCAGCGCGGAGGAGCACCCGGGCTCCGGGATCCCTGCCCGCCACAGCCCCCGCCGGGCGCTGCACAAGGCTCCTTTCAGAGCCGCACACACGCCCCATTCTCCCTGCTGACCTCCAGGCCTGGCATTTCTGGGAGCCACAGGAGTGAGGGGCTGCCAGGGCTGCCCCCACAGCCGGGCACACACTCACTTTCCAGGCAAGGAACACTGAAAACAACACCAGCTCCAGCCTCCTCCGGCTCTGTCCCTCCCCAGGGAGCACCGCACCCCCTCCCACCCCCCCCAGCCCCAGAGGGGCTCCGAGCAGCCTAAGGTGCGCTTGTTACAGGAATTGTTTGTCATCGGCAGCAGCAGCTCCTTCCAGAGGAACAAAATAATCACGCTGCTCGTCAGCCCCACTGAATGAGGCAGCCGTGCAGCCTGCAGGCAGCTCCAGCATCTCTGATGGGACAGCCTCGCTCCCTCAGGGAGCACCGGCCCCCCAAAGGCAGGGGCTGAAAGGCTCAAAGCCCCCTCCCCACTATAGACACCCCAACCAACAGCTCAGAAACCCACAGGGAGCCCAGAGCAGTCACAGTGAGGTTTGGAAACATCTATCCATCCCTAGAGGGGATGGAGCAGGACACAACATAATCCTGGCTTCAGAATTAAGTCATTTGTCAATCCCCACGGTCCCAGGGCCGGTCCCACCCCTGACAAACACACAAACACACAAACACACCCCCCGAGCCGCGCCTCAGCCCGGAGCCCAGCCAGCCCAGCCGCTGCACGCTCTGCAAGGCAGGGATTTATCACCCGCTGCAGCTCGGCTCCCTTGCAAAGCAGCATTTCCAGAGCAGGCAGGCCGTGGGCTGCACAGGCACGGCCTCCCAGCCGCCACGCCAGGCTGAGCAGGGCACAGCCCCGGCCGGGGCGGCAGCACGGGCACACCCAGGGCTGTGCAGGCACCTGCCCGGGCCCAGACAGCTGCTGCTGTCCTTGGCACCGGCTCATCCTTCCTCCTGGCACTGCCACTGCACTTACTGCGTTTTCCCAGGAGCATCCCCTCGGTGTGAGAGCATCCCAGCGCTGCTGCAGGACCAGCCTCCCTGCTTCCTCCTCCTGCTGTGCTTTTACCAGCCCTCGGGCAGGTAAAGCCGAGCACGGAGTGTGCTGCTGGACGGTGAAATGCAGCAGCAAGCTCAGCCCGGAGCCCGCGGGAGCCCCGCAGAGCCCCTCCAGCCCAGCCCGGGGGTCACTGCCCGGGGCACGGCAGGCAGGGCCACTGCTGGCCACATCGGGAGGGTCCGGCAGCAGCTGCAGCCCCCAGTCCGAGCCTCGGCGGCAGAGCCGCAGCTCGGTGCTTTGCAGCATACCCGGCGATGCCCCCGGTAGCCAGCAGCGTCCCCCGGTAGCCAGCAGCGCCCCCCGGTAGCCAGCAGCGCCCGCCGGTAGCCAGCAGCGCCCCCCGGTAGCCAGCAGCGCCCCGCGCTCGCCAGGCACCGCCGCCAGTCCCACCCGGCCGGCAGAGCCGGTCTCCTCGCAGCCGCCTTCCGACAACAAAAGCGGAGCCGAAACCTCCGGGCTGCTGGGGAGAGCTGGGCGACAGCCAGCGGGGGCAGGAGCCGGGAACGCCGGCGTGTCCGGGCTTGAGGCAGCGCCGGAGCCGGCAGAGCCATATCCCGCCCCAGAAACTCCGCACAGCGCGGCCGCACCGCGCTCCGGCCCCGCCGGCGGCCGCACGGGCAATGAACCCGCGCTCGGGATGGGTGGGAGGCAAAACACGAAAATAAAGCGAGACAGCGAGCTGTCGCTCGGGCACGTTTCCCAGCAGCTGCACAGATCCTCGGCGCAGGCAGGCAGCCCGGCAGGGACCCCAAAGCGCGGGCAGCACCCCGCAGTGTCCCCGAGCCCGGCAGGGACCCCAAACGCGGGCAGCACCCCGGAATGTCCCCGAGCCCGGCAGGGACCCCAAAGCACGGGCAGCACCCCGGAATGTCCCCGAGCCCGGCAGGGACCCCCAAAGCGCGGGCAGCACCCCGCAATGTCCCCGAGCCCGGCGCCAGACCCCCACGCGTGGCCGTGTCCTCCTCTGCGGCTCCGGGTCACGGAGCCACCAGTAACTCCCAGTAACTCCCAGTAACTCCCGCGGCCCTGGAGTTCACCGGATTGAGCCGCGCCGGGGAAGGGGTGCCGGGGGCCCGGGAGCACCGGGGCAGCACCGGCCGCGCACCGGCCCTGCGGCAGCCCGGCACCGCGAACCTGGAACCACGAACCGAACCCGGCACCGCGAATCGAGCCCGGCACCGCGAACCTGGAACCAGGAACCGAACCCGGCACCGCGAACCTGGAACCGAACCTGGCATCGCGAACCTGGAACCATGAACCCGGCACCTGGAACCGAACCCGGCACCGCGAACCTGGAACCGAACCCGGCACCGGGAAGCGGGCGCGGGGCTGGGAGGACTCGGCACTGAAACCCGGGCCGGGGGATGGGGAGCGGGGTCCCCGGAGCCGCGGGCGGGGAGCGGGAGTTCGCAGCGCCCCGCAGCGCCGCTGCCAGCTCGGCTCCCGCCGAACCGGGGCAGCGGGCAGGCCGCGGGCAGCCCGGGCGGGGACAGGCCGGCCCCGGCGGGGACAGGCCGGCCGGTGTCCCCGCCGAGCGGCGGAAGGTGCCGGGCCGGGCTGGCGGACGCGCTCGGCAGCCGGGAGAGGCGGCGGGAGCGGGGGAGCCGGCAGCGGCTCCGGGAAGGGCGGCAGCCCCGGCTACAGACCCGCGGGAAGGGCCGCGCCGGGGCCGGTTCGGTGCTTCTCCCTCCCGCCCCGGTACCACCGCTGGGCCGCGGCATTCCCTCCCGAGTCGGTGCCGGAACGTACCCGGCCCGGCCCGGTTCCCCCGCCCGCCCCGCTCCCGCTCCCGCTCCCAGTGCCGGTAGCAATGCCGGTGCCAGTATCCGTGCCCGTACGTACCGGCGGCCCGCGGGAGCCTCCCCGCCGCTGCGCCCCCCCGGCCCGGCGCGGTTCCCCCG